>JARHVA010006598.1:242500-400000 GCA_037957365.1 Torreya grandis
TCCCACGCACATGCAGATGTAATTTGAGGTACAGGGAAGTTGTATAAGTGATAATGTAGGCATGGTATACATTTAGATCCATTCCTATGTGTATTTTCAAATGGACACATGTGTTAGATGTAGACACCTATTTTTAAATAACTTTCCCTATTCGATGCAAGCATCTAATGCACAAAACTAGTCAAAAGGTAGATCGAAAAATGTCCAAATTTTTAGTACAATCCTATGATGAATTTTTTTCACTGTCACACCTCATAACACAATATCAAAAAAGATATGCTCTCTTCTATAACCTAGTTACTTTGTACTTACTTTATTTTATTGTGCATATGTGAATGGGTAAATTATTTTGATTTTATTATATATAATTCAATTTTAAATATTACCCTATTATATCAAACAAATTGTATCACTTACATGTTTATCTTGAAAACTCAAAAAAGCATAAAATAAGTTTATTATTTAAATATTAATAGTTTATTATAATAATTTTTAATTAATTAACATATTATTAATTAAAATAAATGTTTTTATTATATATTAACTGGTGATTATAAATACAAATTATAAGAGCATTAAATATTCCTTTCTTGTATTAATTGATCTTCATTAAGATATTAATAATAAGTCTCTAAACATAAGTGCAACCTAAATTATCATACCTTTTCAAAATTTGAGCATGACTTGTAATCTTAATTACCTCTCTCAATAGATACTTATATTGATTTTCCACCACAACTACCTTAGTGTCTTTGATTCTCGTAAATAGTTATATGTCACTAGCATATTCCTTGACAATAACATTGATATATTTAACTATTTCCCAATGAAGATGATTCCAAACAAGCACACATTATTATTAAAAAAATAAACATATTTCCAAGTGGTATTTTGACAAACATCAAACATTCATAAACATAGTTTTTTAAAGCAGAAAGTGGTTTCAATGTTATATTGCCTCATGATTATAAAAATATTATTAGATAATTTTTTATATAAAGTAGTAATGTCATTATAATTCTCATTTAATATTCCATTTTTTTTAAGCCATTTTGACCCTCTGTATATTATTTGAGATAAAATTACAATACTTATTATTTAAAATTAATTTCAAGTGCTCAATTTCTTTCTCTATATAATAGTAGTAGTGATGGTGGTGGTGTTAGTGGTGTCTTAAGAACACATAATTTTTGTGTAGGTTGATGGTGTCTTCATTACCCATGATTTTTATGTAGGGTGATGCTTATGATCATGTAATATCTAAAATCTTAGTCTTGGTTTACATGGAAAACTTCATTACATTCAATGGTGTTGGAGTCTTATTGTCTACTATCTCAACATTATTTGTTGAAATGTATGATTGATTCTTTAGCCAAGTCATGCATAATTTGAGTGATCCTTATGCATTTTGTTATATAGTATTAAACAAAAAAATTAGTTGGAATCTACTCATGATCAATCATTTTTGAGTTTCATTTTTACTTAGAAAATTATGTCCAAATACAAATTTTTTATTTGAATTTTTTATTGTATATGAATCATCTTACCATTATCAAACTCTAAGATGTGGGAATAGAGTGTGGGATAAATAATGTTTTGAAGAATTAAATTTAAAATTTTAAAGTTGTTCATCTACCATATCTTTCATTTTTGTATCTTCATCATCATTGTCATTATAATATATGATTAGGCCATCTTAAAATTATACATTCACTAATAAATGAATATTGGGAATAAGTTATGGTTATTCTATACTAAGTCTTGGTTCATGTTGTACAAATACTTTGTATTCTATTATTCCTTAATTATAATTTTATGTTATTCATTCACCCACCTCATATATATGCATTTAAGCTACTATAATGGGTTGTGATGGAGAAATAATCTATTGATGTTACAACTATGATTATGATTGACCATAATTAGTAGGTTGGGTCATATTAAAATATTTAAACGGGTCATCATGTATTAGTTCTAAATAAGAATAGCCTTCACACATACACTTGATACATCTATATATTATAAATGGTAATGCTTCTGTAGCATGTATTCATGGTTTCAAAAAAAAACAAGTTTTAATGTAACTAATTAAGCAAAAAATGAAAGGTAGTATGTACCATCTCGAGACCTAGTTTCATTTCCAATTTGGTAATTTTATAATTATTCTACATGGATTTTTATACGATATTTTTATTATTTGAGATGATTTATGAATAATAGTCATATTGATCGCCAATAATTATAATAAGGAAGTGTTACTAATGTTCAATCCTGAATTGGTATCTTTTATCATAAATTGGAAAAAAAAATATTTTCCACTTTAAATGGAATGAATAATGGTATATTTTTATCTAATTTATGTTACATTACATATGAGTGTTATTTTTTGAAAGTGAATACTTTGTTATTATCCTTTAATGTATTGATAATGGAGGAAAACTGTGTAAGCTATGTCTCACTACGTAGGTTTTTTAATTACAATGACCTATATAAGATGTCTTTGTATACTATTTATCTCTTGATTAAATATAAGATAGAAATAATATGGTTTTTATTTACTCGATTGATGATTCCATATACTTTAGGTTGGTAAGCTTTCCTTGTAGGAGGTGGAGTTATTTAAGGAGGATCATGTTGAATATATTTGTTTTAATACCATAGATGATGGGGCACCATACCTTGTCAAGTGCTGACAACATGGAATGCAGAATCAAACTAAGTCAACAAGAGTAGGTGATAACTAGCACAACCTTGAAGTGTTGGGAGACGAGGAATAAAAGGTGTCATGCATGCCTTTTGGGATATAGTGGTAATAGTATCTATCTAAGATTAGATGTTATAAATATAAGATTTGAGGAAGGCTTGGTATTGTTCACTGTTAATTTTATATTTATTAGGATATTTAAATTTGATCCTTTTGACCCATTTACTGAAATAATTTATCTAAATAATTACACTATCCATATCAAATAATATGATAAGATTATTTCATGACTTGTTTTAACCAATAATTATAAGTCAATATGGACATGATTAATACGTAATATTGTGGAATAATAAAAATATCAAGTCTAAAAATAGAACCCAAAGGCTAAAAAATTAACCCTATATGGATGAAACTCTAATGAAGATCTAGGGCATAAGTTGTAAAAAAAATTTATGCATAGAAGCTATAAATTAGATATAAAATCCTAAAACAAAATTATCATTGTTTTTCTTTTGGGTATGAAAGTAGAAAATGAGATTTGAAACGTTGATACAAAAAAAAAATATGAAACCTTAGAAGGATGAAACACTATCAAAAACCAATGGTTTTGCATGGATTGAGATGTCTATGGTTCCACCAATATGTTTCAACCTAATTTGGATTATTTCAATGTAGACTAACCCTAATATGATAGAAAAAAGTAGAATAATTTCAATTACATAAACTCATTGCAATGATTTGATGAGTGGCATAAGTTAACTATAATAAATACAAGAAATGGATGATTAATTTAGTTTTATAAGTAAATGTATTACTATGATTATATTCTATAGGTGTAATTAAGAATAAAATAGGCCTATTATTTGTTTGGTTTTGGAACTAATTCTATGTTTGCACAGGGTTGGTTCTATCATTCTAGGTAGTTATCATATTCGATACTGACTTGTGAAATAGTGAGGAATTATGACTATATGCTCACATGTGCTTGCCTTTATATGATTTGTATTTGTGGTCTTGAAACATGATTATGTGTACAAATCTAAAAATCACTCTCCTTTGCATTGGAACTCTAACTGTGATTGTGAGGGATATAAACCTATAAAATACAGGAAAGTGTAATGCACTGAGCTAAAATCAATCACTCTAATTTTATGAATGACTATTTACTCCATATTTTATACTCTGAGGAAGTAAAACAAGTGAGATGTAGTTCTTGCAGCTAGTGTTATTTTGTAATTGTGCTCATTTTTTAAATATATGAAACTAATGATTTGGATTTGATACTTGATAAATATTTATTTGATTTGGATTTTTTATGCTTCAGAGTTAGCATATGACTGCTCCTATTATAGTTTTAAAATTTGTAATAGTAGGGTAGATTTTCTCGATGTGCAATATTGTATAAATATATATCCAACAAGTACCATGTAGTTTTTCCTAAACTTCCACTTGGACTTCAATTAAGTGCCATTGTGAGTTCTCTTATGAGTTCCATGGTGAGTTACACTCAATCCCATGATGAGTTCTCCTGTGATTTCACTACTTCTACTCCTATATATTCCTCTTCACTAGGCTATTGTAATAAAGTAAACAATTAGTAAGAAATGCAATTTAATACAATACAAGTAATTATTTCATATTTATAAATAAAATCAGGGTCATTATTGCTATAGAATTATCATGTGCTCACTCTAACATAAGATCACCTATTGGGCAATTTTTTCAAACACACTCCACTTTAAAATAAAAATATAACATCATGAATGTGAAAATTTATAAACATAAACATAAATACGTATAAATAGATCTTTTTTTATGTGTGTAGTGCAACATAACATGTATGCGTTATAATGCACACATGTTATGCTTTGTTTGAATTCAAAATCTAAGACTTTTGGTTCAATAATGGCTTGGATTCCCAAGACAAAGCCTTGGACCTATCAACACACATCCAAATATGAGATATTTAACAAAAAATAAGAAAATTCAACATAGATCATCAAATACAATATGATTTCAAAGATCCAATTCATAAAATTATTACCACAATGATGAGCATGCTTTCATATTTCAAAATATATGATTTTTAAATTTTTGGACTATTTTAAGGTTTATACATATGTTGATTTCTAATTATGGTTTTTTAAAATACACTACATGCCGTAAATATACATTCGTATATATGTTTATGTATTTTTTGAGCCAACTAAGAAAAAAAATTATATGGTCACAAACTAGGTCTAATTCTATATGCATTATATATATATATATATATATATATATATATATATATATATATATATATATATATATATATATATATAAGGTAGTTAAGGAGTTTATATGACCATCTATCCATTTTTTGTCATTTTCAAGATATATTTATTTGTAAAATTTATTAAAAATTTTATTATTTTTATTTTATAAAGTATAGCTCACAAACTAGATGATATTATCTAAATTTCCACAAAAGGGTTTCAAACACTAATAAACTTTACTATAGAAATTTTGTATCATGCGAATGATTCCTCTTCAAATTTTATATGTTTGACCTACTTATATTTAATTATTTCAAAAAATAATTATTGTTTTGGAAACTAGGATCGAAATGCTATAATTCATGTTCTTTTACTATCTCCAAATTTTGAATATAACCATCTCAAATAATCTACAAAATTTAAAATTATTTAATTTTCAAGAAAAACCATGTTCATAGGGAGGCCCCCTTTTATCACCCATCTTCTTATACTTATCTTATAGTTCATAACTTAAAAGAATATATTTTATTTAAGGTAAATATCATTTAGATTGCATTTCACCATGACACTTTAAATTTGACATCATTTTAGATGTTTGGATTAATTGACCAACACCTCTCGAAATGGGACATAAAAACAGCTCTGAATCCATATTATTTAGAATGTATTTCATTTAAAACATATAAAAAAGTTAACTCCCTAACTTAAGGTGTCATCATACCTATTTGTTAAAACTTTTTTTAATAAACTTCATAAAAATAAAGCACTTATTTCTCACACCTTACCCAAACTCTTACATTAAAAACTGTCAAAATTAAAAATTATAATCCTACAAATTACCATGATCTGGGCATTATAATTAAATAACTACATGGTCCCATACAAATTATTATGAGATGTCACCATTGGAAATAGCTAGCCACATGGTCTTCAAGTAGACACCATATGAATTGTCAACATTGCAAATAAGTAGGTACATGCGACAAAATAGATGCGACAAATACATTGTTTTTTCATAACGCACATGGTAAACACATGTTTTCGATTACGACGTACACACCAAATGTTATGACATTGCAAAGCATATTCCATGGACACCGCCAAAGTCTTACAATTGCATTTATTGTCTATCACCTTTTTATTGGGTATGATCTTATTGTCCTTCTATCCTTGTAGATAATTATTTTGTGGATAGAAATACTTCAACTACACTAATAATAAATAGTGAGTTTGTTCTCTAATAACAATAATAATACTAGTCGTCAAAAATACTAGTTTTAAATAAAAAAATACAAATTTAAAAATAAAAGATTATTTATATATTAATTACATTATTATTAAACAGTGATCGAATAGTTTAATTTGTTTTTAATTTAAAATATATAGGAATGTTTTTTATAAAGTAAGTATATTATCATCAACATTTCAAATTATATTAATTAATATTTTTATTTGATTGGGTAAATCGCTTTTGATTGTAGTTATGAACCGGTATGGAACATAAACGAGGGTCCAATTTCCTGCATCAAAATGGAAGGAAGAAGAAAGAAAAAGAGCACAAATGACACCACTTCCCAAAAAATTAAGAAATATGGGACACAAAAGACATAAAAAATCTAATGAAAGGGGTAACAAAAATAGAGGATATAGATAACCGAACACCCAAACACCCATAAAAAGGAATAAAATAATACATCACTCAAGACCAATCTCCACTAAATATCCACTAAAGGGGCTTATTTATTGGAACAAAACTATCTTCTGAGAGGGGGTACGTAATCAGTAGATTGAATAAATTAGTCCTTCAATACTTTTAATGCAGATTAAAACATATATGCAGAGATCACACAAAAATATGCATAACACCAATGTACATGGAAAACCCAATATGAGAAAAACCATGATAAAAAAACAACTTCTAGAATCTACTGTTCTAATCTAGCCTCACAATCACAACCTCACTAGTTACAATATTTAAGGGCCCCAACCCTAAGGAGACACCAATCCCTTGGTTTAAGAGCACCTACTATAAGGAAGCAACAACTCCTTAACTGAGCACCAACTCATCTTATCTGATGGCACCCACAAATTAGATCTATATTCAAAATATGGAGCTACAACCCCATATTACAATATTGATTCATAAATGAATCCAATTCCAATTCTCTATTACAAGTCTATTATGAACTTCTCAAACTTTGCTATTCTTCTCTCTCTTCTCTTCCACTCTACCCCTTTATCTTTCTATCTCTATATTTTCTATTTGACACAATTCAACCACTTCAACCTTTTCATCCTATATCCTAGATGACATGCATATAAGCATTAGATCTAGGTTTTCACATCTTCTTTATGTTCATACTTGTTTGCTAACACATCACACCAATTCTAGACTCGGTTCATGTTTCTTTAAACAACAAGTTTCCCACGTCTTGAATTCATGCTCTACCACCATGATTCTTGGTCTCATTACTATTCTTAGCATATATTGGGCTCTAGTTTTGATGAACATGCTATCTTACACAAATTTGATCGATCACCATCATTTATTTTGTTATATGTGTCATATTTTATGGCTTACCTGCATGTTTCTCTAATTGACCATTGGGATGACCATATATTTAAATATTGACCATTGATTTTAAGTTTTGTACCATGATCTAATGATCCTCATTCAATTTGATTAACATTAAAATATTTCTGTTAGATCAATTTCTGACAGGCTCACACACTCTGTTGGATCCTTATACACTTTTGGACTTTAATGTTTCAACTTTAAAATGCATTCGTTAGATATTTTTATCTGAGATCCCATGTGTTGTTGGATTTTAAAGATGCATGAACTTTACCTCTGTCTCACATTAAACATCAAACTTTTAATCTCATGTCATTACTTCCTAAGTCTTTAGAATGAATACATTCCATCGATCTCATCAAACTAGCTCAGTCTTTAACTCACCTCTATGTTTTTAAACATTGAGCACTTGATCTCATTGAGTCTAATTGCTCTGTTAGAGCTTCATTGCATGATTACACACTCACCATTTTTTCCTATAACAAGCTCAAACTTTATCTCTAACAAGCTCTCATGAATGTGACACTTGGCACACTTGCATGCCTTATGTATATTGTTGTAAGTCCCCACAGTTGTAATACTTGGAATCCTGATGTGCCTTCTATACATTATTTTTAGTGCCCATACTTGTGACACTTGGCACCCTCACATGCCTTATATACCTTTGTCGTTAGTTTCTATTATTGAGACACTTGGCATTCTCATGTTAATCCTTGAATATTTGACTTTAAACCACTTTGTAGATTTACTGTACAAGTTTTGTTATTGTGACACTTGTCATTAGCTTGTTTATTCAGAAGTGATTTTGATAAATTAACTTTACTACGCTTCATTGGATCTTCAATGTATGATTAAGAAATAATCATTGATTTAGTTGGGACAAATCTTAAGTTGAGGACTTAGGAAATATAAAGTCTTAGAACATTGCTCGAACCAGTAATTACTAGTTCGAAGGGACTGATTGCATAATGATGAGGAAGACTTAATTTATAACATAAGTGATCGGTTCCTGTCTATAGCTACTCAACATAAAAATAGAACATGCTTATGAATGCCATGGCTTAAACCCTTAGGTTTTAACTGGAAAACCCTATAGTATTTGAAAGTAAAGATAAATCATTTCTAAGATCATTTCTCTTCATCTGAACCTATGGACCATATATCTAGGATGCACTTAATAAAACCCTAACAAATATTCAATCAATCGGTCTTTAATCCTCCAAAAATGGTCTTTATAAAAGCATGACAACTTTACACTTTGCAACTGTAAAACATGTTATTCTCTCTAATCTCATGTAAATAATCTCCCTTTTGACATCAATAACAATCATATTTCCAACAATCTCCCCCTTTTGCATTGATGGAAAAATAAATTCTCTGCTCCTCTTGAATTTTTTGCATTGGTTTCTGATGAACTTGAATTGAAACTATTAATACCAAACTTGCTCCCCCTTGGGCAATAAAACATTTGCATAAACTCAACTTGAACATATGTTGTACTCTTTCAAAATTTTACAGAGTGTATTTGCACTTTTTCTCCCCCTTTGACGTTAATAGCAAAGGGACTCTAACTTTTTCATAGTTTGTCTAAATTTTTCTCCCACTTTTATCAGATAAAGGAGTTTGTCCAAGAATCTGCAACCATCAACTCACTATAAAATTGTAAAAATATGCATACTTGAGTTGGCTTTTAAGACTTTTGTGATATTCCCCTAGACTCATGCCCTATCACTAGGATCTGGTGATATGATATAAGAGCCACGACTCCCAATTTTTATCTCAAATACTCAAATTATTCCTCGGGAAAAGGTTTGGTGAATATGCTCTACAACTTGATCTTGAGTTGGCGCATACTCCATTGTGACCTCTTGAGATAAAACTTGTTCTCTTAAGAAGTGATACTTGATTTATATGTGATTAGTTCTAGAATGCATCACTAGATGTTTTTATATGTTAATAGCACTTGAATTATCAGAAAGAAATAAAGTTTTCCAAGCATAAGCATCTCAAACTCATTTTGCATTTGAGTAGCAAAGTCTTTGTACATTATATTGTTATTGCCTCCAAAAATGATATCATCAACATAAATAACAATAATAAACATATGTTTAACTTCTAATCTGAAATACAAATTTCTATTTACACATCCTTTATTGAATTTTTATTGTTTTAGGTACTGGTCTAATCTTGAATACCATGCTCTATGTGTCTATTTTAGACCATACAAAGCTTTCTTTAGCTTGCACACATAATCTTCTTCCTCTGACAGATGAAAACCTTCAAGGTGTTCTATATATACTTCTTCTTCTAGGTTACCATTCAAGAAAGTGTACTTAACATCAATTTGATAGACTTTGAATTTGTTGTATACAGAGAATGATAGAAACATGCTTTTAGCTTCCAATATAGAAATTGGAGCAAATGTTTCCTCAAAATCTATGCCTTCAACTTGTATATATCCTTTGCACACTAATCTTTCCTTATTCCTTATAACAGTTCCATCCTCATTGAACTTGGTTCTAAAGAACCATTTTGTACCTATTACATTCTTGTTTGAAGATCTTGGAACTAATTCCCAAGTTTTATTCTTTTCAATTTGGCTTAGTTCTTCTTCCATGGCTTCTCACCAATTCTCATCCTTGCTAGCTTCAACATAGCTCTTAGGTTCAATTTCAGACATTAGATCAAAACTTACTTGCTCCTTGTTCATTAAAACTCTTTTCCTTGTCTGAATTCCTTAATTTTTATTGCCAATGATCTACTCTATAAGATGATCCTTTTGAACAAATATTTTAGGGGCCTTTTCATTTAATTCCTCATACTCTTCATTAGATGCTTCCTCTTCATAATCTAATTCTTTAATAAAAATATTTTTGTCAGGTTTAACATGTTTCAAGCCTTCTTCAACCTTGACATTGATGCTCTCTACAATTATGTGTAAGATTTTGTTGTAACATATGTAGCCTTTGCTTTGGGTGAAATAACCAATAAATATTCCTTCATCACATATTGATTCAAAGTATCTTCCCCTGATGTAGCATTTGTTGCCAAACACTCTAAAATACTTAACAGAGGCATATTTTCCATACCATAGTTCATAGGGAGTTTTATCACTATTTACCCTTAGTTGAACTCTATTAAAGATATACACTATTGTTTAGACTACTTCTCTCTAGTATCCACTAGGTAACATGGCCTCTTTTAACATTGTGCAGGCCATTTCCTTGATTGTCCTATTCTTTTTTTCAACAACTCCATTCTACTCTGGATTCCTTGCTACAGAGTAATGCCTTTTGATTCCATGCTTCTCAAAATACTCAATAAACTCATTTGAAGTGAATTCTCCACCTCTATCAAATCTTAAGCATTTGATTTTTTGTCCAATCTCATTCTCTATCATGGCCCTAAAGATCTTGAATCTTTCAAATGCCTTGAGACTTATCCTTCAAAAAGGTTACCCATGTCATTCTTGAGTAATCATCTATAAATAACATGAATAATCTATCTCCTTTATATCTTCTTGTCTTAGTAGGACCACAAAGATCACTCTAAACTTTTTCTAAAGGCTTTATAGTTGCATACTCCTTTGTTTGAAATCTAACACTTGTCTATTTTCCTTGTTGATATTCCTTGCAAGTAGTGTCTATAGGTTTGGTTATATTAGGCATGTGTCAAACACACTTATTTGAGCTTACCTTTATCAGGTTGTCAAAATTGACATGGCCCATTCTTCTATGCCATAACCAAATCTCATCAATCTTTCCTATCAGGAAGCTATTACCATCTACTTTACTAAGATTATAGATATTGCTTTCAGCTATCTTCCCTTCTACAAACAAACTTCTATATCTCCTTATCTTATAGCCTTCTACATTAAATATGACCTTATATCCATTATCACATATTTGGATGACACTTAGCAGATTATGCTCTAATAATTCAACATAAAAGACATCATGTGTAGGTAGTTTTCCATCTATGTTCAAAGTTTCATTACCTCAAATCTTTATTGTAGCATTGTCTCCCAAGATGATAGATCCTTCTTTACATTTGATCAGTTTGATTAACTTTCTCTTGTCACAAGTCATGTGATTTGAGAAACCACTATATATTACCCACAAATTATGCTCCTTGGCATGTAGTGAAGTTTGAGAAATCATAGATTAATCTTCCACTTTCTAGACATCCTTGGGTTTATTATTTAGATTATTTTCCCCTTTTTTAGAGACTGAACCTTTGTTCACACTACGAGGCATGATTTTTTTCATGTTTTATTTTTGGTCTCACAAAGTTTGTTCTAAATTATTTAGTTATGTAACCAAAATTATTGCAAGTATAGCATATTGCCTTTGTATCTTATGACCTTTTTGATAATGACCAAATCTTTCATCTCTTCTCCAAGGCCTCTGATTGTGTTGACTATTTCATCTACTCTGAGTAGGTAGTCTACAATTTTATCTTCTTGATTCATTTTAAGGATTTCAAACTTACCTTTGTATGTTTGTAGCTTGGCCTAATTTAACTTATCGTCACCTTCATAGATTCTCTTTAGTTTTTTCCAAATATCTTGTGTATTTTGACAATACATCACTTTAGCAAACTCTAAATTTGACAATCCATAAAGGATAGCATTCTTTGCCTTGGAATTGCTCTCATATGCCTTCTTTGAAGCCTGATTAGTAGGACTTATAGCAGGGAATGTATATCCATTTAAAATAGGCATCCATACGTCAAACCCTAGTGAATATAAATATGCTTCCATTCTAATGCTCCAAAATGCATAGTTTGATACATAAAATAGAGGTGTTTTGTTTGAGGAAGAGCCTTCTTGATTAGCCATTTTTGTTCACCATCTAAGATCTACCTAAGCTTATTAAGATTCTTCTAAGGAACCAAGGCTTTAATACCAATTATTGGAACATACATATCTACTGAGAGCTGGGGGTGAATCAATAGATTGAAAAAAATAGTCCTTTAATATTTTTAATGTAGATTAAAACATATGTGCAGAGATCACATACTCAAAAATATGCATAACACCCAATGTACGTGGGAAAACAATATGGGAAAAAACATGGTGAGAAAACAATACTAGAGTCTACCATTCTAATCTAGCCTCACAATCACAAGCTCACTTGTTACAAAATTTAAGGGCACAGACCCCAAAGAGACACCAATCCCCTAGTTTAATAGTACCTACTCTAAAGAATCACCAATTCCCTAATTGAGCACCAACTCAGCTTATTTTATGGTACCCACCAATTAGATCTATATTAAAAATATGAAGATACAACTCTAGATTATAATATTGATTCATAAATGAATCCAATTACAATTCTTTGTAACAAGTCTATTTTGTAACTGCTCAAACTTTGCTCTTCATCTCTCTCCTCTCTTCCACTCTGCCCCTCTATCTCTATGTCTCTATATTTTCTATTTGACATAATTTAACCACTTTAGCCTTTTCTACTTGTATCCTAGATGACATATATGTAAGCATTAGATCTAGGTTTTTGCATCTTCTCTATGTTCATACTTGTTTACTAACACATCATGTCAATTCTAGAATCGATTCATATTTATTTGAACAACAAGTTTCTAGCATCTTGAATTCATGCTCTTCCACCATGATTTTTGGTCTCAATACTATTTTTAGCATATATTAGGCTTTGGTTTTGATGCACATGCCATATTACACAAATTTGATCCACCACCACCATTTATTTCATTATCTATGTCATATTTTATGGCTTACTTGCATGTTTATCCACATAACCATTGGGATGAACATATATTTAAATATTTACCATTGATTTTAAGTTTTGTGCCATGATCAGATGATCCTCATTAAATTTTTTTAGCTTTAAAATGTGTCTGTTAGATCAATTTTTGACAGGCTCACTCACTCTGTTGGATCCTTATATACTTCTGAACTTTAATTTTTTAAATTTAAAACACATTCATTGGATCTTTAAAGATGCAAAAGCTTTACCTTTTTCTCATGTTAAATATAGAGCTCTTAATCTCATCTCATTACTTCCTAGATCTTTAGAATGAAAACGCTCCATCAATCTCATCAAACTAGCTCAATCTTTAACTAGAATCAATGTCGTTAAAAATTAAGCACTTGATCCCATTGAGTCCATTTGCTTTGTTAGATCAAGATTACATGATCACATAGTTACTGTTTGATATTCTAACAAGGTCAAACTTTATCTATGACAAGCTCCTGTGAATGTGATACTGGGCACTCTCACATGGATTCTATACATTGTTGTCAGTGCCCATGCTTATGACAATTGGCATCCTTGCATGCCTTCTATAAATTGTTATTAGTGCATATGATTGTGACACTTAGCACCCTCAATTGCCTTCTACACCTTTGATATCAATTTCTACTATTGAGACACTTGGAATTCCCACATTAATCCTTGACTATGTAAGCTCCATGATTGTGACACTTATCACTATCACATTTACTCAAAGGTGCTTTTGACAAATTGACTTTGTTATGCTTCATTGGATCTTTGATGTATGATTAAGCGCTAATCGTTGATTGAGCTAGGATAAATCTTAAGTCAAGGACTTAGGAAATATAAAGTCATATATCATTGTTCAAGCCAGTAATTACTAGGTCGAAAGGGTTGATTGTATAATGATGAGGAAGACTTAATTTATAACTTAAGTAACTAGTTCCTGTCTATAGCCATTCAACATAAAAATATAACATGCTTGTGAATGCCATGGATTAAACCTTTAGGGTTTAACTGAGAAACCCTATAATGTTTGAGAGCAAAGATAAATCATTTCTGAGCTCATTTCTCTTCATCTGAACCTGCAAACCATATATATATGATGTACACAAAAAACCCATAATAGATCTTCAATCAATTTCTCTTCAAGCCTCTAGAAATGGTCTCTATAAAAACATGACAACTTTGCACTGTAACTGTAAAAAAAGATCTTCTCTCTAATCTCATGCCAATAATCTCCCTTTCTACATCAATGACAATCATATTGTCAACATTATCCAAAAGACAATACTACCCATCACCCTTGTTTAAAAAGGAGGTCTTCTAGGGTCCAGTGAGATCCATTGGATATGAGAGAGTGCACTTCTACCCTCAGTAATTCTACCTATGATCTATGTCAATTCTTCTTCGAATGGAGTCCAACATCCATGTGTCATGTAGAAGTTTTAGATGGGGGAGACCAAGGAGGGTACATTTGAGGAGGGATTGAATGGGAGGTCAGATTCCTCTGTAAGGGATCTTCTGTGAAGGGGAAGGTACAGGGTGGGGAAGGGGGTCCTTAGAAGTTAAGAGGGGAGGGGAAAGGGGTAGGGGAGTAGGCCTAGGACATCCCACAATAACATCCGTCATCATCACCGAGTGAGAGAAAGAAGAGTAGTAAAACTTTTCATGATTCTACCACTTGAAAAAAAATTAAGATGCTATGATCTTCAAAACCCATGATTTTTGTGTAAGGTGCTAATATATATATATATATATATATATATATATATATATATAATTAAAATTTATATGTTTTTTTTATAATTTTAAGAATAAAAAATAATTATAAAACAATAAGTGATAAATTTTTTTAATAAGATTGAGCTCCCATCCTAATCAAAATTTAAAAAAATATTTAATATAAAAAAATGTTATTAAATAAAATATTAAAATTTAAATGTAATCAACATTTTAAATTTCATGAGATAATCTATCATTTAAAATATACAAATTATATGTACAAATTATCTATCATAACATCTTATATAAATAAATATATAAAGTACAATTTTTTTTAATTTAAAAAATAATAAATACACAAATAGTTAATAAAATTAATTAATTAAATAAAATAATACAAAACTTTAAATGTCAAAATCCTATTTTAGCATTACAAATTTATTTTGTTTTAGGTTCTAAAAATGATACTAGTAAAAGAACGGCAAAACTCATGGTCCTAGCATCATTTAAGGAAGGTTGCCCATGTAAAAAATTATTAACATTTTTAACACAAAGATTTTCAAGAAACATGGCCTTATAATAAATCCCATAAGTTAAAGAATTGAGGTTATTGTAGTTGATAGTAGTTAGAAAAAATATACTAAATAAAATTTGTATAAAATATTATTGCCATCGATGTTTTGAATTACGATATGTAATTCATCATCGTGATGTAAACAGAGTATCTTTTATGTAGATAATCCTTTGAAGTGATACCTAGTATATATAATTTAGAAAATAATAAATATAAAAATATTTAATTTAATTAATAAATGAAAATAAAAAAGATTATAATTAAAAAAATAAAATTATTAAATTTTGATGTAATGGTATAATGTTTTATTGTTTTGGGTTTAAAAAATTAATTTTGGTCCTAACATCTTTTGTAGATAATTATTTTAGCATTTTAAACTTTAATAGTTTTAAAGGTTTAACTTTATTAGAAATTTTTTACCTATATAAGGTATAAATTAAAGAACTATGTTTTTTTGGAGTGCATATCATTGGAGGAAAAACTTGTTGATGAAGTTGTGTAGAATTTTGTTGCATTCAAAGTCTTAAAATACATCAAATAATGAATTATTAGGTTGTAGAAATCATATACATAAATTTCAGACTAAAATTACTTATATAGATAATTTTGTGAGGTCTAAGAAATGTATTAGGGATACTTTAAAAAATAATTTATATAAAATTAGTGATTGACATTAATTAAAATAAAATAAAAAGTTTTGTAAAAAAATAATATAACATCTTCTCATGCTACTCCAAAACTAATTATATTTTTAAAATTTATTTAATTTTGTTTAAATAATGCATATAAATTCATAGGTAAATGAACATACAGAAAAATATAAACATGCAAATACAAAATATCAATGTTAAAAATTCATCTTTATATATATGGATAGGTAACCAAATAATGCATAATTCAACTTAAATGCATTCCAAAGTATGATCCTAAAGCCTATGGATTATTAATCTATAAGTAAAAATAAACCCACACAAATCAAAGTCACAACATCTTAAACATTGTTTTCTAATGCATCGAATTCATCTCCTTATAATACTTACATATAAACTTGTGCTCACTATACAAACATGATTAAGACTACTATAACTCTCTCAAAATCCTAGAGAGTGGTATCATATATAAAAGACTTATTTATCCTAAGGATGGTTGATTATATTCTTTATTTAATTTGATGACAACCCTTAATAAATATCACTTTTTAATTTAATATTTATATATTCACTCGGTCAAAAATAAGTATCACCTTGAGTCTTAAAGGGCTAAGTCAAGTAGTTTAATAATAGTGTAGGATTGTCTTCTATACATAAATACATTTAATTTATATCATAATATTATTGTCCACACTATTATATTTCGTATAAATCATGTGACCACTAAGTCATGGATGGAGTCCCTTAATCTTACTATTATAGAGAATGATGCTTACATGATTCACACTTTCATATATACGTAATTATCAGGAATAATTAGAATTCTTTAATGTGACTCACATATTAAATATAATGATGTGGCGATAATCACATAAAGAAATAAGAGCCAAGTTGTGGCTTGAGTACCTATCGCATCCAATTAAAAGTATGATATCTAGATAGATTTATAGGTGCTTACTAGGCTTTAAGGCTTTGGGGGGGAAATGCCTCTAAACAAATGTCATCTCATGGAAGGACATTGTAGCTAGCTTGTAAAGAATATTTCAATAAAATAAGTGCTTAATATAATTACTAAATTTTGATAAACATACAAAACGAAAATTTGAAGTTTATCTTCAACCAACATTCCCCCCATGCTAGATATGTATCTTCAAAATAGAGTAGCCAAGCTAAAACAAGAGAGCAACTACAACTTGGAAACAATAAATATACTATCTAATCAACAACTACAAGGTTGAGCATACAAAATTTACCAAAGGAGACACAGGCCCAAGGGAGGATAGAATATCATTGTCTAAGAACTAGATGAAAAAGTGGGAAACTAATATGAATCCAAAAATAATAGACAATACCAAAATTTAGAGTGTAAAAAGAGATTATAAAGACCCAAGATATGTTTTAATGTAATGTAATAAATTATTGTTTTCATCAGCTAAATTTTATAAATAATGTTAAGTTAATGTCCCGCGCATCTTTAGTTATAAGTTTACAATTTAATGTAATGTAATAGATAGTTGATATGCTTGTTGGGGGAAAACATTCCAGCTCATTTTGGGGATGAAAAGAGAGACCTATGAAATTTTAGAACATGATATAAGATATATGGGACCCAAAATATATAGGGAAAATATTACTTTATGTATAGTGAAACTAGTTTTCTATAATCCTGTTTAAAACTACCAGCCATCACCGAACAAATCTATTAAAGACTCAAATATGTTCAGTATATATATTTTTTAAAATCTAACAATTGGTAATTTATTTACCTCAATTGACAAGGGTAATTATCCATAACAAAATGCAGTTTTTTATATTAATATGGAATTCAATAGATAATAATTTCAAGGTCATTTTTTAGAATGAAAAAATGGCCAATGCATTATTAAAAAAAAACATAATAAAATTATTTGAACAAGTAAGAAATAGGTAAAATTCTCAGAAGCACACATGCAAGAGTTGAGGTAGAAAAACTACTTGCTAGAAGAAGGGGGGATAAATAAATTAGAGTCTCACTTTACCTATTTTTATGAATTTAAATTGGGTCCTTTATTCTTCCTTTCATCCTTTCTAACCATGGCATCCTATGCCCCTAAATCTATTATGTGAATTTGAATGAAATTAGTAGAATTGCCTTGTAGTGCAACGACATCACCATGAGACCAATTTTTCACCAAATTTTGAATGTCTCCTTTATGATGAGAATTTTACCATGAATTTTACATAGCCACCAAATTTTCCATTCCACTATTACCATTGACAACTAGAATGATACCACTTTTGGTGGTGACATGCAAATCACCATCCACCATTGTAGGTTCTTTGAGTCATTCACCACCAAGCATTGCTTCTGCTTCTAGAGTCCTATGATCTTCCTCGTTGATAATCTCCCCTTCAGAGTTAATCATCTCATCCATATTTCCATTATTCACGAGTGGTTTCCCATAGAAAAGGATATTTTCTACGTCAAACAACCAAGTGGACTGATGATTGCCATGAAGATAAAAAAATGCAGTTACTTCCCATGTAATTTGATGAAGCAATTACTAAATTTCCATCCTAATACTAGATTCACACCATTTGGTTTTTTTGGTCTTGAACATCCAACATGAAAATTAGTGTGGCCTTTTTCTCATCCAAACTAGCCAATTCAACCCACCATTTATTATGTTCTACAAGCCAATGTTCATTCACAGCCTCAAGGTATAATGATTCATCCATAAGCATATGAAAAAAATGTCCATCCTTAGTTTTATGGAATACCTCACCATGAACATTTAAAATATTGGAGATGAGAAGAAAATTCCCACCTTGTTGGCTTCCCTATGCTGAAATAAGTGGTTTTGCCATGTCAATGATAGTGACACCTACACAAAACAATTTTCTGCAATATTTGATAAACATTTCCATTTGACATTATGATTATTGTAAGTAAATACTAATTTTGTAGCATTTTATTGGATATCAACCACGCAATTAATCCTTAATTAATGATAATTGGGGAAAGCAATAAATTATTTGGTGGTGTCCTTAAATGTTGTGAAATGAATTCTACTTATAACCAACAATAGCCTATGATTGGTAGTCAAAGGTTATCAACATAGTTTAATATCAATAGGAATAAATAATAGTACTTGAGGGATAGGTATTAATAATTCAATCTTAATACATTTAAGTAGCTATCACCATTACTTGATCATGAACATAACCCAAACTATAAACTAGATTTTATTGAATAATGGGTATATAGACTTTGAGAAGTTGGAAATTTTCAAAAGGAAAAATGAAATGCATTCAATGTCATACATATGGACACCAAACAATTAATACCTTGTAGTCCTAAAATGATGTGATAGACTTTAATAGTTTTCATAGAGTTCACATAAAGCATATACATCACATTTGATGTATAAGGCATCTGAACACCAACTATCAATGGTAATGATATGTATTTTTTTGAATAATTACCACAAGTCCCTATAGGGAATTAGGTAAAAGAACCTTATCTAAGTGGATAAAAAAATACTTGATTGGATTGTAATTGGGTTAATACAACATTTCTAATATTTTTTAGATAAGGATAATTTATTGAGTAGTACACTCACCAAAATCATTTCAAATGCAAAATGAGGCTAAAGGGTGAGAAAACTGAAATGGTGAATTACATTAATCATTCCTCCCCCTATTTATAAAAACTTACAATGTTTGTGTGCTAAAATAGAACTCTTTTTCTTATAATTATTACTAAACATTTAACATTTAATTAATAATAAAAATAACTAAAAATTACTTGTGCATGCTTTCAACTTAGCAATAAATAATGTAATAAAAAATGGGTAGACATATGTTTTATAATAATTTAAAAGGTTCATGATAATGAGCGATAAAATTTAAATAGATGGTCTTAATTTTAAGTTGAAGGGATTTTATTCATCCAACCCTTTTATGATGAAAATTTCCAAGAAATAGTTTCACTTCAATTGACAAGATTAAATTAAGTACACACCTCGTCAAAATTATGTTAAATAAAATATTATTTTTAACTTCATATCTATAAGAATTCTATGTTGCTTTTATATAGGAACCCAAAATTTCAAGACTCTGGAAATTATTTTATATTATATCATGTGAACATATTTTGAAAGATCAAGTCATGTCAAGCCTATCCCAATTTAGTATTGTTAATATGTGTATGTAATTTTGCATTTTAAATAGCAGTTATGGTAGACAAAAAAAAACTTAGACAACCTTATAATAATCTTATATCATTTTCAAAAAGGATGCTTTATAATTTTATGTGAAGGAATTATGTATTTGGAAGTCAAGGCAGAATGCATTAAAGAGAGAAAGAAAGTATGTAAGAGCCCAAAATATGGATCCTATGTCAAATAGAGAAAAATACAAGACTAAAAATACTCTGAAAGTATAATTCATAGATAGAAAAGAAGAAGATGGCTAACTAGTGGTAGTTTGAAAGGATGAAGCACAACAAAAAGTAGGGTTGAGTGTTGAGGAGACTCCATAGATAATGGTAGATTAGTGAAGAACCATCAAGGGAGACCCGAACCCCATTTAATTTTAATAAGATCACAATAGTTCCCTAAAACATGTTTTATAAAATTAGCATCATAAAGACAATGATAGACATCTTACACCACTCCAATTATGTTGTTAAATAAATAATATGCACTACACATAAAAATGCTCAGCATAACATGTAAAGAGCATGTTAGAGAAGAGTATGGTTTGAGTAGACAAACTAAAGTTGTGAAAAATGTATATTTCTCAAAGACTTGAACATTAATACTTCCATGTGATCAAGCATTATCTCAAATGTTTTAGATGTCTTATGATATTGTATAGATTATTGGTTAAGGGCTTCCTAAAAACCTAATATCTCAAACGTTTCCTTATTTTTCTCCATATATAGTTTATGGAAGTTCTGAAGTGGATTTTGTACATTTATGTGCATTTAAATTTGTTTCTACTCACCTACATTAAGTAACGCCTTTTCATTTTTAGTTTCTCCAATTTGGACATTTTGGTAATGGATTTTAGACCCATTGATACTTTTCAAAGGTGGTGTACCATTGTAAATATTTGGGCTTATACTTGCTAACGTGAATGATAATATTTTGACTTTATCACAATAAAAACATTGAAAACATCTTAAACACATAAATTTACTTTCACTAAAAGATGAGTTATAAGGATTTAAGGCAAGGAAAGATTTCTTAGAAGCACAATTGAAGCAAAATCAAATGGAGACGTAGATAGGATTTCATAATTCCCTGAAATAACAAAAGGATTTTTCATCACTCCTTTTGCAGCCCTATACATACTAGTGGGGTCTATTATAATATAGACAAAAATAAATAACTTTGAACAAAAATGGAGCATTAAGGATGCATTGGCATTGACATTGTCATTAAGATTCACCATTCCCATATAGTGGTATGCATACATAATATCTTGCATGCCAAATAAGCAACGATGTATTATAGCCTTAAACTAGTCTCTACTCTTTCAAAATTATGTAGTCATTGATTATTTCCACCAATCTAAACCTAATTTTTGGGTCCAAAAAACTAAAAATAAAAATTAGACCAACCCAAATGAAAAATTTAAGATCAAATTCAAAATAAAATAGTATAAAATTACATTTGTGTACATGTATAGGGTGTGTTATCTTGATCAATGATGTGGCTTTGGATATGAAGTGGGAGATTGTGTTGTTATGCCATTTTATGCAAGACATCTCTCCATTATGAATGCCACTTGAATTGTTGTTACCTCGTCACTCCCAATACCAAATTCTTATTATCCATTTGCAATGCCCAACATCCACAAAGATAAAAGTGTCCCCCAGTTAATACAAATGAGTGTTGGAGGGAAGATCTAATATGAAACCAAATTTTAATATTTTCTAAACAATTATAAAATTTAAATGGCACCAACCACGTAACATACTTCCATATAGGTTCCTTAACAATGTTGAGTGGATGGATAATCTCCCCCATAATTTATAACTCTTGTTGTATTTTAACTTCAAAACTATATGCCTAAAATCCTAATCCCATCACCATGTTAGGGTTGGCATACTCGAGTGAATATTCATGATTTATTAATACAATACATAGATACATGATAAGGTGTACCAACCGACACTATTTGACAACTACTTAATTAAAAATCTATTATTTTAATAAAGTAGGCTATTATAATAAAGTAGGCAATTAATAAGCAATGCAATTTAATACAATCTAGAAAATTATTTCACATCTTATTTCATATTTATAAATACAATCAAGATTATTATAGAATTATCATTTCTCACCCATAACCCAAGCCTTTACATACATTAAGAACACTCAAAATTAAAAATTATAATCCTACAAATTACGATGTTCTCGACATTATAATTAAATAACTAACCACATGGTTCCCTACAAATTTATTATGAGATGGTTCCATACAATTTACTGTTTTGAGTTGTTAACATTAGAAATTGGTAGGTACATGGTCCCAATCAAAATAGACACGTCAAGTGGATACGTACATACGATATTTGATTGTATACGGATTTGTGACAGATGCGACAAATACATTGTTTTTTCATAACGCACCATGTGCGGCCCCTAATAACAAAGTACGAAGAAATTGGAATTATTTTACGTCAGCGTGAAACACATGTTTTCCAATACGACATACACACCACATGTTCCATGGATGACGCCAAATAACGAAGTACGACAAATGCAGATGCGACAAATAACGGGGCACACATGTTATGACATTGCAAAATATATTCGACATTGCAAAGCATATTCCAACATCTTACAATTGCATTTTGTCTCCGCTCTCACCCATTTATTGGCTATGATCTTATCCTTGTAGATAATTATTTTGTGGATAGAAATTTTTCGATGATGATGGTGGTGGTGGTGGTGGTGGTGGTGGTGGTGGTGGCGGCGGCGGCGGCGGCGGTGACGACGACGACGACATTATTATTAAACAGTGATCGAATAATTTAATTTGTTTTCAATTTAAAATATATAAAAATGTTTTTTTATAAAGGTGAGTATATTATCATCAACATTTCAAACTATATTAAGCAATTTTTTAATTTGATTGGGTAAATCGTATTTGATCGTAGCTATGAATCAGTATGGAACATAAATGAGAGTCCATTCCCTGCATCAAAATAGAAGGAAGAAGAAAGAAAAAGAGTACAAATGACACCACTTCCTAAAAAATTAAGAAATATGGGACACAAAATACGTAAAAAATCTAATGAAAGGGGTAACAAAAATAGAGGATACAGATAACCGAACACCCAAACACCCATAAAAGGGAATAGAATAATACATCACTCAAGACCAATCTCCACTGAATGTCCACTAAAGGGGCTTATTTATTGTAACAAAACTATCTTCTGAGAGGGGGGGCCATAATCAGTAGATTGAATAAAGTAGTCCTTTAATACTTTTAATGCAGATTAAAACATATATGCAGAGATCACACACAAATATGCATAACACCAATGTACGTGGAAAACCCAATATGAGAAAAACTACAATAAAAAAACTTCTAGAATCTACCATTCTAATCTAGCCTCACAATCACAACCTCACTGCTTACAACATTTGAGGGCACCAACCCTAAGGAGACACCAATCCCTTGGTTTAAGAGCACCTACTATAAGGACGCACCAACTCCCTAACTGAGCACCAACTCAGCTTATCTGATGGGACCCACCAATTAGATCTATATTCAAAATATGGAGCTACAACCCCATATTACAATATTGATTCATAAATGAATCCAATTCCAATTCTCTATGACAATTCTATTATGTAACTTCTCAAACTTTGCTATTCATCTCTCTCTTCTCTTCCACTCTACCCCTTTATCTTTCTATCTCTATATTTTCTATTTGACACAATTCAACCACTTCAACCTTTTCATCCTATATCCTAGATGACATACATATAAACATTGGATCTAGGTTTTCGCATCTTCTTTATGTTCATACTTGTTTGCTAACACATCACACCAATTCTATACTTGGTTCATGTTTCTTTAAACAACAAGTTTCCCACGTCTTGAATTCATGCTATACCACCATGATTCTTGGTCTCATTACTATTTTTAGCATATATTGGGCTCTAGTTTTGATGAACATGCTATCTTACACAAATTTGATCAATCACCATCATCTATTTTCTTATATGTGTCATATTTTATGGCTTACCTACATGTTTCTCTAATTGACCATTGGGATGACCATATATTTAAATATTGACCATTGATTTTAAGTTTTGTACTATGATCTAATGATCCTCATTCAATTTGAATAACTTTAAAATATGTTTGTTAGATCAATTTTTGACAAGTTCACACACTCTGTTGGATCCTTATACACTTTTGGACTTTAATGTTTCAACTTTAAAATGCATTCGTTAGATATTTTGATCCAGGATCCCATGTGCCATTAGATATTTAAAGATGCATGAACTTTACCTCTGTCTAACATTAAACATCAAACTTTTAATCTCATGTCGTTACTTCTTAAGTATTTAGAATGAATACATTCCATCGATCTCATCAAACTAGCTCAGTCTTTAACTCACCTCTATGTCGTTAAACATTGAGCACTTGATCTCATTGAGTCTACTTGCTCTATTAGATCTTCATTACATGATCACACACTCACCATTTGATCCTCTAACAAGCTTAAACTTTATCTCTGACAAGCTTTCATGAATGTGACACTTGGCACCCTCATGTGCCTTCTGTATATTGTTGTTAGTGCCCACACTTGTAACACTTGGCATCCTCGTGTGCCTTCTATACATTTTTGTTAGTGCGCATACTTGTGACACTTGGCACCCTTGCATGCATTCTTTACCTTTGTTGTCAGTTTTTGTTATTGAGACACTTGGTATTCTCATGTTAATCCTTGACTATTTGACTTTAAACTACTCTATAGATTTACTATGCAAGCTTTGTTATTGTGACACTTGTCACTAGCTTGTTTATTCGAAGGTGATTTTGATAAATTGATTGTACTACACTTTGTTGGATGTTTAATGTAAGGTTAAGAACTAAATATTGATCGGGTTATGACAAATCTTAAGTCGAAGACTTAGGAAATATAAAGTCTTAGAACATTGCTCAAACTATTAATTACTAGTTCGAAGGGACTAATTGTATAATGATGAGGAAGACTTAATTTATAACTTAAGTAACTGGTTCCTATCTATATCTAGTCAACATAAAAATAAAACATGTCTATGAACGCCATGGTTTAAAACCTTAGAGTTTAACTAACAAACCTTGTAATGTTTGAGAATAAAGATAAATCATTTTTGAGCTCATTTCTCTTCATCTGAACCAATGGACCATATTTATTTCATTGTCTCTGTCATATTTTATGGCTTACCTACATTTTTATCCACCTAACCATTGGGATGAACATATATTTAAATAGTGACCATTGATTTTAAGTTTTGTGCCATGATCAAATGATCCTCATTAAATTTGTTTAACTTTAAAACGTGTTTGTTAGATCAATTTTTGACAAGCTCACTCACTCTTTTGGATACTTGTACACTTCCGAACTTTAATGTTTTAAATTTAAAACACATTCATTGGATCTTTTGATCTAATCTCCCACATGTCATTGGATCTTTAAAGATGCATAAACTTTACCTTTGTCTAATGTTAAATATAGAGCTCTTAATCTCATCTCGTTACTTCCTGGATCTTTAGAATGAGTATGCTCCATCAATCTCATCAAACTAGCTCGATCTTTAACTAGAGTCTATTTCATTAAAAATTGAGCACATGATCCCATTGAGTCCATTTGCTCTGTTAGATCTAGATTGCACGATCACATAGTTACTGTTTGATCTTCTAACAAGGTGAAACTTTATCTATGACAAGCTCCTGTGAATGTGATACTTGGCACACTCACATGAATTCTATACATTATTGTCAGTGCCCATGCTTATGACAATTGGCATCCTTACATGCCTTCTATAAATTGCTATCAGTGCATATGATTGTGACACTTGGCACCTTCACATGCCTTCTATACCTTTTGTTTTAGGTTCTAAAAATAATACTAGTAAAAGAATGACAAAACTCATGGTCCTAGCATCATTTAAGGAAGGTTGCTCATGTACAAAATTATTAACATTTTTAACACAAACTTTTTCAAGAAACACAGCCTTATAATAAATCCCATAAGTTAAAGAATTGAGGTTATTGTAGTTGATAGTAGTTAGAAAAAATATACTAAATAAAAGTTGTATAGAATATTATTGCCATCAATGTTTTGAATTATGATATGTAGTTCATCATTGTGATGTAAAAAGAATATCTATAACTTATAGACCATATCTATTTATGTAGATAATCCTTTGAAGTGATACCTAGTATATATAATTTAGAAAATAATAAATATAAAAATAATTATTTTAATTAATAAATGAAAATAAAAATGATTATAATGTAAAAAATTAAATTATTAAATTTTGATATGACGGTATAATGTTTTATTGTTTTGGGTTAAAAAAATTAATTTGATACTAATAAAAGAAGGAAAACCCCATTGTCCTAACATCTCTTGTAGATAATTATTTTAGCATTTTTAACTTTAATAGTTTTAAAGGTTTTAATTTATTAGTAATGTTTTACCTATATATGGTATAAATTAAAGAACTATGTTTTTTCTGGAGTGCATATCATCCGAGGAAAAACTTTTTAATGAAGTTGTGTAGAATTTTGTTGCATTCAAAGTCTTAAAATACATCAGATAATGTATTATTAGGTTGTATAAATCATATACATGAATTTCAGACTAAAATTACTTATATAGATAATTTTGTGAGGTCCAAGAAATGTATTAGGGATAATTTAAAATATAATTTATATAAAATTAGTGATTGACATTAATTAAAATAAAATAAAAGATTTTGTAAAAAAATAATATAACATCTTTTCGTGCTACTCCAAAACTAATTTTATTTTTAAAATTTATTTAATTATGTTTAGATAATGCATATAAATTCATAGGTAAATGAACAAACATAAAAATAAAAACATGTGAATACAAAGTATCAATATTAAAAATTCATCTTTATATATATGGATAGGTAACCAAATTATTCCTAATTCAACTTAAATACATGCCAAATTATGATCCTAAGGTCTATGAATTATTAATCTGTAAGTAAAAATCAACCCACACAAATAAAAGTCACAACATCTTAAACATTGTTTTCTAATGCATTGAATTCGTCTCTTTATGATACCTACATATAAACATGTGCTCGCTATACAAAGATGATTAGGACTACTATAACTCTCTCAAAATACTAGAGGGTGGTATCATATATAAAAGACTTATTTATACTAAGGATGGTTGATTATATTATTTATTTAATTTGATTCCCATCCTTAATAAATATCATCTTTTAATTTAATATTTATATATTCACTCGGTCAAAAATAAGTATCACCTTGAGTCTTAAAGGGCTTAGTCAAGTAGTTTAATAATAGTGTAGGAGTGTCTTCTATACATAAATACATTTAATTTATATGATAATATTGTCTTTCATACTATTATATTTCATATAAATCATGTGACCACTAAGTCATGAATGGAGTAACCAGAACTATTTAATAGGAATCACATATTAAATATAATGATGTGATGATGATCATATAAAGAAACAAGAGTCAATTTGTAGCTTGAGTACCTGTCACATACAATTAAAAGTATGATATCTAGATAGATCTATAGGTGCCTACTAGGTTTTAAAGCTTTGGGGAAAAAAGCCTCTAAACAAATGTCATCTCATGGAAGGACATGGTAGCTAGCTTGTAAAGAATATTTCAATAAAATAAGTGCTTAATATAACTAGTAAATTTGATATACATATAAAACAAAAATTTTAAATTTATCCTCAACCAACATTACCCCCCATGCTAGATATGTATCATCAAAATAGAGCTGCCAAGCTAAAACAAGAGAGCAACTACAACCTGGAAACAATAAATATACTATCTAATCAACAACTACAAGGTTGAGCATACAACATTTACCAAAGGAGACACAAGACCAAGGCTAGATAGAATATCATTGTCTAAGAACTAGATGAAAAAGTGGGAAACTAACATGAACCCAAAAATAATAGACAATGCCAAAATTTAGAGTGTAGAAAGAGATTATAAAGACCCAAGATATGTTTTAATGTAATGTAATAAATTATTTTTTTCATTAGCTAAATTTTATACATAATGTGAAGTTAATGTCCCACGCATCTTTAGTTATAAGCTTACAATTTAATGTCATGTAATAGATAGTTGATATGCTTGTTAGGGGAGAACATTCCACCTAGTTTTGGGGATGAAAAGAGAGACCCATGAAATTTTAGAACATGATATAAGATATATGGGACCCAAAATATATAGGGAAAATATTATTTTATATATAGTGAAACTGGTTTTCTATCATTTTGTACATAACTACCAGCCATCACCAAATAAATCTATTAAAAATTCAAATATGTTCAGTATATATATATTTTTAAATATAACAATTGGTAATTTATTTACTTCAATGGACAAGGGTAATTATCCCTAACAAAATGAATATTTTTAGATAAATATGTAACTCAATAGACAATAATTTCAAGGTCATTTTTTAAAATGAAAAAAAGGCCAATGCATTATTAAAAAAAAACATAATAAAATTATTTGAACAAGTAATAAAGAGGTAAAATTCTCATAAGCACACATGCAAGAGTAGAGGTAGAAAAACTACTTACTAGAAGAAGGGGGGATACATAAATTATAGTCTCACTCTACCTATTTTTGTGCATTCAAACTAGGTCCTCTATTATTCCTTTCATCCTTTCAAACCATGGCATCCTATGCCCTTTAATCTATTATGTGAATTTGTATAGAATCACTAGAATTGCCTTGCAGTGCAATGACATCACCATGAGACCAATTTTTCACCAAATTTTGAGTGTCTCCTTTATGATGAGCATTCTACCATAAATTTTACATAGCCACCAAATTTTCCATTCCACTATGACCATTGACAACTAGAATGATACCACTTTTGGTGGTGACATGCAAATCACCATCCACCATTGTAGGTTCCTTGAGTCTTTCACCACTGAGCATTGCTTCTGCTTCTGGAGTCCTATGACCTCCCTTGTTGATAAGCTCCCCTTCAGAGTTAATCATCTCATCCATATTTCCATTATTTATGAGTGGTTTCCCATAGAAAAGACTATTTTCTAGGTCAAACAACCAAGTGGATTGATCATTGCCATGAAGACAAAAAAGGGTAGTTGCTTCCCATGTAATTTGATGAAGCAATTACTAAATTTGCATCCTGATACTAGATTGACACCATTTAGTTTTTTTTTTGTCTTGAACATCCAACATTAAAATTGGTGTGTCCTTTTTCTCATTCAAACTAGCCAATTTAGTCCACCATTTATTATGTTCTACAACCCAATGTTCATTCATAGCCTCAAGGTATAATGATTCATCCATAATCATATGAAAAAAATGTCCATCCTTAGTTTTAGGGAAGACCTCACCATGAACATTAAAAATATTGGCGACGAGTAGACAATTCCCACCTTGTTGGCTTCCCTATGCTAAAACAAGTGGTTTTGCCATGTCAAGGATAATGACACCTACACAAAACAATTGTCTACAATACTTGATAAACATTTCAATTTGACAGTATGATTATCATAAGTAAATACTTATTTTGCATCATTTGATTGGTTATCAACCACATAATTAATCCTTCATCAATGACAATTAGGGAAAGCAATACATTATTTGGTGGTGTCCTTAAATGTTGTGAAATGAATTCTGCTTATAACCAACAATAGCCTTTGATTGGTAGTCAAAGGTTATCAACATAGTTTAATATCAATAGGAATAAATAATAGTACTTGGGGGACAGGTATTAATAATTCACTCTTAATACATTTAAGTAGTTATCACCATTACTTGATCGCGAACATAACCCAAACTATAAACTACATTTTATTGAATAACAGGTATATAGACTTTGAGAATTTAGAAAGTTTCAAAAGGGAAAATTAACTACATTCAATGTCATATATATGGACACCAAACAATTAAGACCTTGTAGTCGTAAAATGATGTGATAGGCTTTAATATTTTTCATAGAGTTCACATAAAGCATATACATCACATTTGATGTATAATGCATCCGAACACTAGCTATCACTGGAAATGATATGTATTTTTTTAATAACTACTACAAGTCCCTACAGGGCATCAAGTAAAAGAAACTTATCTAAGTGGATAAAGAAATACTTGATTGGATTATAATTGGTTTAGTATCACATTTCTAATAATTTTTAGATAAGGATAATTTATTGGGTAGTACACTCACCAAAATCATTTCGAATGCAAAAAGAGGCTAAAGAGTGAGAAAATCGAAATGGTGAATTACATTAATCATTCCTCCCCCTATTTATAAAAACTTACAATGTTTGTGTGATAAAATATAACTCTTTTTCTTATAATTATTATTAAACATTTAACATTTAATTAATAATAAAAGTAACTAAAAATTACTTGTGCATGCTTTAAACTTAGCAATAAAAAATGTAATAAAAAATCGTTAGACATATGTTTTATAATATTTTAAAAGGTTCATGATAATGAGCGATAAAATTTAAAGAGATGATCTTAATTTTAGGTTGAATGGAATTTATTCATCCAACCTTTCTATGATGAAAATTTCCATGAAATAGCTTCACTTCAATTGACAAGATTAAATTATGTACACAGCTCATCAAAATTATGTTAAATAAAATATTATTTTTAACTTCATATCTATAAGAATTCTATGTTGCTTTTATATAGGAACCCAAAATTTCAAGACTCTAGAAATTATTTTATATTATATCATGTGAACATATTTTGAAAGATCAAGTCATGTGAAGCCTATCCCAATTTAGTATTGTGAAGTAATTAATGGAAGAAGTATTTGGTGGGGGGGATTTGGTGGTCGAGGCAGAATGCATTAAAGAGAGAAACATAGTATGGAAGAGCCCAAAATATGCATCCTATACCAAATAGAGAAAAATACAAGACTACATAGATAAAAAAGTCGAAGATGGATAACTAGTGGTAGTTTGAAAGGATGGAGCACAAAAAAACATAGAGCTGAGTGTTGAGGACACTCCATAGACAATGGTAGAGTAGTGAAGGACCATCAAGGGAGACCCGAACCGCATTTAATTTTAATAGGATCACAATAGTTCCCTAAAACATGTTCTATAAACTTAGCATCCTAAAGACAATGATAGACATCTTACACCACTCCAGTTATATTGTTAAATAAATAATATGCACTACACATAAAAATTCTCAGGATAACATGTAAAGAGCATGTTGGAGAAGATTATGGTTTGAGTAGACAAACTAAAGTTGTGAAAAATGTATATTTCTCAAAGACTTGAACATTAATACTTTCATGTGATTAAGCAGTATCTCAAATGTTTTAGATGTTTTATGAGATTGTATAAATTATTGGTTATGGGCTTCCTAAAAACCTAATATCTCAAAATTTTCATTATTTTTCTCCATATATAGTTTATGGAAGTTCCAAAGTGGATTTTGTACATTTATGTGCATTTATATTTGTTTCTACTAACCTACATTAAGTAATGCCTTTTTGTTTTTAGTTTCTCCAATTTGGACACTTTGGTAATGGATTTTATACCCATTGATACTTTTCAAAGGTGGTGTACCACTGTAAATATTTGGGATCATACTTGTTAACATGAATGATACTATTTTGACTTTATCACAATAAAAACATCGCAAACATCGTAAACACATAAATTTACTTTCAATAGAAAATGAGTTATAAGGATTTAAGGTAAGGAAAGATTTCTTAGAAGCACAATTGAAGCAAAAGCAAATGGAGACGTAGATGGGATTTCATAATTCCCTAAAATAACAAAAGGATTTTTCATCACTCTATTTGCATCCCTATACATACTAGTGGGGTGTATAATAATATAGACAAAAAAAATAACTTGAACAAACATGGAACATTAAGGATGCATTGGCATTGACATTGTCATTAAGATTCACCATTCACATATAGTGGTATGCATACATAATATCTTACATGCCAAATAAGAAACGATGTATTATAGCTTTTTCCTAGCCTAAAACTAGTCTCCGCTCTTTCAAAATTATGTAGTCATCGATTATTTCCACCAATCTAAACCTAATTTTTGGGTCTAAAAAATAAAAATAAAAATTAGAGCAACCCAAATGAAAAATTTAAGTTCAAATTCAAAATAACGTAGTACAAAAAAACCCATTTGTGTACATGTATAGGGTATATTTATCTTGATCAATGATGTGGTTTTGGATATGAAGTGGGAGATTGTATTTTTATACCATTTTATGCAAGATATATCTCCACTATAAATGCCACTTGAATTGTTGTTACCTTGTCACTCCCAATACCAAATTCTTATAAGCCATCTGCAATGCCCAACATCAACAAATATAAAAGCGTCCTCCAATTAATACAAATGAGTGTTGGAGGGAAGATCTAATATGAAACTAACTTTTAAAATTTTCTAAACAACTATAAAATTTAAATGGCACCAACCACGTAACATATTTTCATAGAAGTTCCTTAACAACATTGAGAGGATGGATAATCTCCCCCATAATTTATAAATCTTGTTGTATTTTAACTTCAAAACTATATGCCTAAAATCCTAATCCCATCACCATGTCAGGGTTGGCACACTCGAGTGAATATTCATGATTTATCAATACAATACATAGATGCATGATAGGGTGTACCAACCAACACTATTTTGACAACTATTTAAATAAAAATCCATTATTTTATCTTTTATTAAAAAATATTATTTTAATAATGTAGGCTATTGTAATAAAGTAGGCAATTGGTAAGCAATTCAATTTAATACAATCTAAGTAATTATTTCATATTTATAAATACAATCAGTGTCATTATTGTTATAGAATTATCATGTGCTGCACTCTAACATAAGATCATCTATTGGAAAATTTTCTCAAACACACTCCACTTTAAAATAAAAATATAACATCATGAATGTGAAAATTTCTAAACATAAATATAAATACGTATAAATGGAGATTTTTTTATGTGTGTTGTGTCAACATAACATGTATGTGTTATAATGCACACATGTTATGCTTTGTTTGAATTCAAAATCCAAGACTTTTGGCTCAATAATGGCTTGGATTCCCAAACCAAAGGCTTGGACTTATCAACACACATCCAAATATGACATCTTTAACAAAAAATAATAAAATTTAACTTACATCGTCAAATGCAATATGATTTCAAAGATCCAATTCATAAAATTATTACCACGATGATGAGCATGCTTTCATATTTCAAAATATATGATTTTTTAAAATTTTGGACTATTTTAAGGTTTCTACCTATGTTGGTTTCTAATTATGGTTTTTTAAAATACAGTACATGCTGTAAATATGTGTTCTTATATATATTTAAGTATTTGTTGAGCCAAATGAGAAAAAAAATTATATGGTCACAAATTAGGTCTGATTCTATATGCATTAAAAAAATATTTTATATTTTTTAAGGTAGTTATAGAGTTCGTATGACTATCTATCCATTTTTTTTTGTCATTTTAAAGATATATTTACTTGTTAAAAGTATTAAAAAGCCATTATTATTTTTAAATAAAGTATAACTCACAAACTACATGATATTATGTAAATTTCCACAAAAGGGTTTCAAAAAATACTAAAATTTACTATAGAAATTTTGTGTCGTGTGAATGACTAGTCTTCAAATTTTATATGTTTGACCTACTTATATTTGGCTCAAAAATGGCTTGGACCTATCAACATATAATTGAATACGAAATATATAACAAAAAATAAGAAAATTCAACTTACATCCTCAAATACAATATGATTTCAAAGAGCCACATCAAAAAAGTATTACCACGATGATGAGCATGTTTTCATCTTTCAAAATATATGATTTTTTAAAATTTTGGACTATTTTAAGGTTTCTACCTATGTTGATTTCTAATTATGGTTCTATAAAATACACTACATATCGTAAATATACATTCCTATATATGTTTAAGTATTTATATTTTCATTAAGTCAAATTCAAAAAAAATTATATGATCACAAATCAGGGCTAATTCTATATGCATTAAAATATTATATTATATATATATATATATATATATATATATATATATATATATATATATATAAGGTAGTTATGGAGTTTGTATGACCATCTATCCATTTTTTTGTCATTTTAAAGACATATTTACTTGTAAAATTTATTAAAAAAATCATTTTTTTTAATGAAGTATAACTCACAAGTTAGATGATATTATCTAAATTTCCACAAAAGGGTTTCAAAAACTATTAAACTTTACTATAGAAATTTTGTGTCGTGTGAATGATTCCTCTTCAAATTTTATATGTTTGACCTACTTATAGTTAACTATTTTCAAAAATAATTATTGTTTTACAAACTAGAATTGAAATGCTATAATTCATGTTCTTTTACCATCTCCAAATTTTTAATATAACCATCTCAAATAATCTACAAATTTTAAAATTATTTAATTTTCAAGAAAAACCATGTTCATGGAGAGGCCTCCTTTTTATCACCCATCTTCTTATACTTATCCTATAGTTCAAAACTTAAAAGAATATATTTTATTTAAGGTAAATATCGTTTAGGTTGTATTTCACTATAACGCTCTAAATTTGACATCATTTTAGATGTTTGGATTAATTAACCAACACCTCTCGAAATAGGACATAAAGGTAACTCTGAGTCTATATTATTTAGAATGTATTTCGTTTGGAACATATGAAAATGTACACTCCCTATCTTAAAGTGTCATCATACCTATTTATTAAAACTTTCTAATAAATCTAATAAAAATGAAGCACTTATTTCTCACCCATAACTCAAACCTTTACATACATTAAAAACACTCAAAATTAATAATTATAATCCTACAAGTTACTATGTTCTCGACATTATAATTAAATAACTAACCACATGGTTCCATACAAATTTATTATGAGATGGTTCCATACAATTTACTGTTTTGAGTTGTTAACATTAGAAATTGGTAGGTACATGGTCCCAATCAAAATATACACGTCAAGTGGATACGTACATACGATATTTGATTGTATACGGATTTGTGACAGATGCGACAAATACATTGTTTTTTCATAACGCACCATGTGCGGACCCTAATAACAAAGTACGAAGAAATTATTAATTATTCTACGTCAGCGTGAAACACATGTTTTCCAATACGACGTACAGACCACATGTTCCATAAATGACGCCAAATAACAAAGTACGACAAATGCAGATGCGACAAATAACGGGGCACACATGTTATGACATTGCGATAATTATTTTGTGGATAGAAATTCTTCAACTACACTAATACTAAATAGTGAGTTATAATAATAATAATAATAATAATAAAATAAAAGATTATTTATATTTTAATTGCATTTTGTCTTCGCTCTCACCTTTTTATTGGCTATGTGGTTATGAGTTTATCGTCTTTCACTTTTTTAGTGGCTATGATTTTATCGTCTCGCACATTTTTATTGGCTATGAGCTTATCGTCTCTCACCTTTTTATTGGCAATGATCTTATCGTCCTTTTATCTTATCTGATGGCACCCACCAATTAGATCTATATTCAAAATATGGAGCTACAACCCCATATTACAATATTGATTCATAAATGAATCCAGTTCCAATTCTCTATTACAATTCTATTATGTAACTTCTCAAACTTTGCTATTCATCTCTCTCTTCTCTTCCACTCTACCCCTTTATCTTTCTATCTCTATATTTTTTATTTGACACAATTCAACCACTTCAACCTTTTCATCCTATATCCTAGATGACATACATATAAGCATTGGATCTAGGTTTTCGCATCTTCTTTACGTTCATACTTGTTTGCTAACACATCACACCAATTCTATACTTGGTTCATGTTTCTTTAAACAACAAGTTTCCCACGTCTTGAATTCATGCTCTACCACCATGATTCCTGGTCTCATTACTATTTTTAGCATATACTGGGCTCTAGTTTTGATGAACATGCTATCTTACACAAATTTGATCAATCACCATCATCTATTTTCTTATATGTGTCATATTTTATGGCTTACTTGCATGTTTCTCTAATTGACCATTAGGATGACCATATATTTAAATATTGACCATTGATTTTAAGTTTCGTACCATGATCTAATGATCCTCATTCAATTTGATTAACTTTAAAATATGTTTGTTAGATCAATTTTTGACAAGTTCACACACTCTGTTGGATCTGTTAGGATTGTGGAGCTAAAAGCTTCACTGATGCAAACAGGAGAGGAGGTTGCTGAAGGTTGCTGAGTTGCAGAGAAGTTGGGGTCGGTCTGATCAGCCGACGTCGGCGGGAGAGCATAGAGAAGCAACCGACGTCGGTCATATATCGGCCGACGTCGGTCACCTCCAGGCAGACAGGGACCGACGTCGGTCGCCTGTGTGGTTCGACTGCGAGCTAATTACGGGCAGTTAGCTAACGAACCAAGTGTTTGCATGATGAGTGCTAATTTTAGACTCATAGCTGCGGATCTAATTATTGTAATTAGATGTCTAATTATTGTTTGGATGAGATCTATATAATAGACTCATGGTTGTATTGGAAAAGTGTGCTAGGGAGTAAGAGAGCATAATTATAAGCTCCTTCTGTGTGTGAGGTAGAGCAATGGTGCGTTCCTCCTAGTGCCTCAGTACCAGGTGTGTTGGTGCTGGATTGGAGAGCCAGCTGGGTTCTTCAAGAGTGTAGGATCTTGGTCACAGTTGCATGGCCTATATAGGAGATCTACATGGTAAGTAAGATCGTTGATCTGCAGGTGTATGTGTGTGCAAGGTCGAGGTTCACAGGTGAGCAGAACCGTTGTTTGATTTGCAGGTGTGCAAGGTCATATAGACAGCAACACAACAGGGAGCAGTATCAGGCAGGTCTACTTGGAGTACAGGTGTGTACTCAGATAGAGCAAGAGGAAGGCAAGGGAGTTCCTTCCATAAGTATGGTCTGTTGAATTGCAGGTTGTTGCAGATTCATGGGAGATCTACTTGAAGTACCTTGAGTACTTGTGGAGCACGTGGAGTGCTTGTGGAGTGCGTGTAGCACTTGTGGTGTGCGTGGAGCACGGGAGGTGAACACCAACTCTGTATTTGAGTTGGGTGTTGGGACCTGTGAGAGGGAGAGCTTTGGGGAGGAGAATTACTGTTCACTTGAGGTGTGGGAAACCTCTGTAAGGTGGTGGAGAAGAAGTGGCATCTTCTTTATTGTATTCTTTTCTGTATAAAGTGTTAATACAAGTTGTGTATTGTCTCTCATATCATGTGTTATTCTGAATTCTAGTTACTTGGTGAATCTGGTTAATTTCCGCATATTAAGTTGCTTGGTTTGGTAATCAAATTGTGTGATTCCGGTTTATATCTCCCAACAAGTGGTATCAGAGCAAGGTTGTTGGCTCATAGCTTGATACCAACAAGTGGTATCAGAGCTAAGGTTGGAGGAAGCAGGTTTTGTGTTTGGTTACAAGGCACTCTCAGGGGTTTCTGATCGAGTGGGAGTAGAGCAACAGTAGATCAAAGTAAGCTAAGAATAGAGGAGTTGAAAAGCACAGATGGTCACTCACGGTCCTATGGAAAGAAAGAGCAGGTAAAAGATTATTGTTGGTTGGTAGCAGATCAGCATGAAGAAACTGAAGAAGCAGATGTTGCAGGTGTTATTGCACAGGATGTTCTTGGAGGTTTCTTGGATAAAGTTGAATCTTGGATAAAAGATTCGGTTGCCTCTTTCCATGCAGTTCCAGGTAGAGGAGCTGGTAAGCCTTGCCAAAGAATTGGCAAAGGGGAAGTGAAGCTGAAATTGCAGGCGGCCAACACACAGGTGTTGATGAAGGTCATGCAGGTCCCAGGTTTGGAGATATGGCTAATTTCTTCAGAAATATTGGGTGATGAGAGATGCACAAGAACTCTCACAGCGGATGCACTTGAATTAGCTGGTGGTAAGAAAATAGGTATCCTTTATCTACTTGTTTATATTACTGATTCTTCTTTTGTTGCGGAGACGTGGCTTCGTAGGCTTGGTCACATGAGCAGGAAGGAGATGCATGTTCTTAAGCGGAAGACAGATATATTTGACAGGCTTAAGAACTGGAAAGCCTTGGTGTTTATGGAGGAGATGGCGGACAGAACCCAGTGGATGTGGCTGGATACTTCTGAGCAGGGCAGTTTGGACATGGGTTTTGATTCAAAGAAGCTCGCGGGTAAAAAGTCATCACTCACAGGCAAACACAGGTACCGGCGTCGGTCAGGAGGAACTGGCGTCGAACAGACAGGTGCCGATGTCGGTCATGTGCAGACCAAAGCCGGCGATGTCGGGCAGGATAAGACCGACGTCGGTCAGGAGACCGACGTCGGTAGCATGTAAGACCGATGTCGGTCAGAGGATCGACGTCGGCAGCAGGGACACCAGCGCTGGCAGGTTGGTAGTCAGGTACAGACGCATGGAACCGACGTCGGTCGGATGCAGACTGTGGGGTGACCGAGGTCGGTCACTGTAACGAATTTTGGGTGGACAGCATGTTGTCAAGGAGTCTCAAACACCCATACGGAGGACTGAAGGCGTAAGTAGGCCCTCAAATTCGTTGTTCCTCTTCTTTATACATGTTGCTGATTGTAGAGCAGGAAGGATCCAGGAAACAGGTGTGAGCTTGGCATGGATGAGGATGTGATTCCTTGGAGGAGAACCAGACAGGTGTGTTTTGGTAGAGATGCCAGTAGGTATGAAAGCACAGAGACGAATGGATACCTTAGTAGAAGAATAGAGAGAATGGATACGTGAGACGGAAGATCAGGGATATGGTCTTGAGGAGCTGCAGGACAGTGGTACAGGTTTTGACAGGTGGAGGACGAAGCATGGCTTCAGTCAATGTCAGGGTAACTACTGTGGTTTTGTCTTACCAGGTGGATGATGAGTCATGACATCATTCTGTTGCTGTATGTGGATAGTATGCTAGCTAGCAGGGGTGTACATACAGGGTTTTGTTGAGCTAAGGGTAAGATTAGTTCAGTGGCATGTCAGGGGGAGTTTGGAGCAGCGGAATTCTTTGACATGGGAGACATGGAGATCACCGGTTGATTTTGTCTCGAGTGGGAGCTGATGTGAATCAGGTGTTGGCGAGGTTCAGGATGCAGAGCCGGAGCACACTAAGGGCTGGACATGTACAGTGTCCGAAATCACATGAGGTCTGGTATAGACCTGAGTATTCCCATGCAGTGGGAGTTGTCAGAGTTAGGAGCCAATTCGGGGAAGTGGGTTCTCAATTTTTTTGAGAGGGACCGGCAGCAGGTGTTGCTATGCAGGGTCAGGACTTCACTACAGGTGTTGTAGGTTCGGATGTGGCAGGGTACTCGAATGACAGGTGGTACACCACGGGATGTGTGGTGGGTTGTCTTCAGGTGGGAGCTTGAAGAGGGATACAAACCAAGAAACAGATTAAACGGAGTACAGGTATAGGTACAGTGCAACTGTTTATCTCCAAGTGGGAGATTGTTAGGATTGTGGAGCTAAAAGCTTCACTGATGCAAACAGGAGAGGAGGTTGCTGAAGGTTACTGAGTTGCAGAGAAGTTGGGGTCGGTCTGATCAGTCGACATCGACGGGAGAGCATAGAGAAGCAACCGACGTCGGTCATATATCGGCCGACGTCGGTCACTTCCAGGCAGACAGGGACCGACGTCGGTCGCCTGTGTGGTTCGACTGCGAGCTAATTACGGGCAGTTAGCTAACGAACCAAGTGTTTGCATGATGAGTGCTAATTTTAGACTCATAGCTGCGGATCTAATTATTGTAATTAGATGTCTAATTATTGTTTGGATGAGATCTATATAATAGACTCATGGTTGTATTGGAAAAGTGTGCTAGGGAGTAAGAGAGCATAATTATAAGCTCCTTCTGTGTGTGAGGTAGAGCAATGGTGCGTTCCTCCTAGTGCCTCAGTACCAGGTGTGTTGGTGCTGGATTAGAGAGCCAGCTGGGTTCTTCAAGAGTGTAGGATCTTGGTCACAGTTGCATGGCCTATATAGGAGATCTACATGGTAAGTAAGATCGTTGATCTGCAGGTGTATGTGTGTGCAAGGTCGAGGTTCACAGGTGAGCAGAACCGTTGTTTGATTTGCAGGTGTGCAAGGTCATATAGACAGCAACATAACAGGGAGCAGTATCAGGCAGGATCTACTTGGAGTACAGGTGTGTACTCGGATAGAGCAAGAGGAAGGCAAGGGAGTTCCTTCCATAAGTATGGTCTGTTGAATTGCAGGTTGTTGCAGATTCATGGGAGATCTACTTGAAGTACCTTGAGTACTTGTGGAGCACGTGGAGTGCTTGTGGAGTGCGTGTAGCACTTGTGGTGTGCGTGGAGCACGGGAGGTGAACACCAACTCTGTATTTGAGTTGGGTGTTGGGACCTGTGAGAGGGAGAGCTTTGGGGAGGAGAATTACTGTTCACTTGAGGTGTGGGAAACCTCAGTAAGGTGGTGGAGAAGAAGTGGCATCTTCTTTATTGTATTCTTTTCTGTATAAAGTGTTAATACAAGTTGTGTATTGTCTCTCATATCATGTGTTATTCTGAATTCTAGTTACTTGGTGAATCTGGTTAATTTTCGCATATTAAGTTGCTTGGTTTGGTAATCAAATTGTGTGCTTCTGGTTTATATCTCCCAACAGGATCCTTATACACTTTTGGACTTTAATGTTTCAACTTTAAAATGCATTTGTTAGATATTTTGATCCGAGATCCCATGTGCCATTAGATCTTTAAAGATGCATGAAATTTACCTCTAACATTAAACATCAAACTTTTAATCTCATGTCGTTACTTCCTAAGTATTTAGAATGAATACATTCCATCGATCTCATCAAACTAGCTCAGTCTTTAACTCACCTCTACGTCGTTAAACACTGAGCACTTGATCTCATTGAGTCTACTTGCTCTGTTAGATCTTCATTACATGATCACACACTCACCATTTGATCCTCTAACAATCTCAAACTTTATCTCAAACAAGCTCTCATGAATGTGACACTTGGCACACTCGCATGCCTTCTGTATATTGTTGTAAGTCCCCACACTTGTAATACTTAGAATCCTCACATGCCTTCTGTACATTATTTTGAGTGCCCATACATGTGACACTTAGCACCCTCACATGCCATATATACCTTTGTTTTCAGTTTCTATTATTGAGACACTTGGCATTCTCATGTTAATCCTTGACTATTTGACTTTAAACCACCTTTATAGATTTACCATACAAGATTTGTTATTGTGACACTTGTCACTAGCATGTTTATTCATAAATGATTTTGATAAATTAACTTTACTACACTTCGTTGGATCTTCAATGTATTATTAAGAAATAAGCATTGATTTAGTTGGGACAAATCTTAAGTCGAGGACTTAGGAAACATAAAGTCTTAGAACATTGCTCGAATGGGTAATTACTAGTTCGAAGGGACTGATTGCATAATGATGAGGAAGACTTAATTTATAACATAAGTGATCAGTTCCTGTCTATAGCTACCCAACATAAAAATAGAACATGCTTATGAATGCCATGGCTTAAACCCTTAGGTTTTAACTGGCAAACCCTGCAATATTTGAAAGTAAAGATAAATCATTTCTAAGCTCATTTCTCTTCATCTAAACCTATGGACCATATATCTAGGATGAAATTGATAAACCCATAACAAATATTCAATCAATTGGTCTCTAATCCTCCAAAAATGGTCTTTATAAAAGCATGACAACTTTACACATTGAAACTATAAAACATGTTATTCTCTCTAATCTCATGTAAATAATCTCCCTTTTGACATCAATAACAATCATATTTCCAACAATCTCTCCCTTTGGCGTTGATGGAAAAATAAATGCTTTGCTCCTTCTCTTGAATTGCTTGCATTGGTTTCTGATGAACTTGAACTGAAACTATTAATACCAAACTTGCTCCCCCTTAGGCAATAAAACATTTGCCTAAACTCAACTTGGACATATGTTGTACTCTTTCAACATTTTATAGAGTGTATTTGCACTTTTTCTCCCCCTTTGATGTCAATAGCAAAGGGACTCTAACTTTTTCATAGTTTGTCCAAATTTTTCTCCCCCTTTCATCAGATAAAGGAGTTTGTCCAAGAATCTACAACCATCAACTCATTGTAAAATTGTAAAAATATGCATACTTGAGTTGGTTTTTCTCTCGTATTCCAGGAATTAATAAGACTTTTGTGATATTCCACTAGAATCATGCCCTATCACTAGGATCTAGTGATGTGATATAAGAGCCACCACTCCCAATTTTTATCTCAAATACTCAAATTATTCCTTGGGAAGAGGTTTGGTGAATATGCTCTACAACTTGATCTTGAGTTGGCACATACTTCATTGTGACCTCTTGAGATAAAACTTGTTCTCTTAAGAAGTGATACTTGATTTATATGTGATTAGTTCTGGAATGCATCACTAGATTTTTTTATATGTTAATAGCACTTGAATTAACACAAAGAATAGAGATAGGTGATTTGTAATCTACCTTGATGTATTTAAGTGTTTGATTATCCACAATACTTGAGTGCAACATGCCACTGCTCCACATACGCTGCTTTTGCTATAGAAAAAGTAACTGACTCTTGCTTCTTGCTTAACCATGAAACAAGTTTATTTCTGAGGAAAAATTCACCATCATTAGTGCTTCTTCTATCACCCACACTTCCTTCCCAATCAACCTCTATATATGTTGTCAAACTGAAATCTTCACTTTCAGGATACCATAGGCCATAGTTAATTATGTTCTCGATATATCTAAAGATTATTTTCACTACATTGACATGTGATTCTTTAAGATCATCTTGAAATATTGTAACTATGCATACTTTTTGCATGATATTAGATCTTGATGTAGTTAGGTATAACAATCTACCTATATTATATATTTACACATAATCTGATTTGCATCAATGGACTCATCCTCTTTACTCAACTTACAACTAATAATCATGGGAGTATCTACTAGTTTGTTATCTTCCATTCTAAGCTTCTTGAACATTTCCTTAGCATACTTGGTTTGTGATATAAATATCCCTTCATCATTTACTGCTATCTGGAGTCCAAGAAAGAAATAAAGTTCTCCAAGCATAAACATCTCAAATTCATTTTGCATTTGAGTAGCAAAGTCTTTGTACATTCTATTGTTATTGCCTCCAAGAATGATATCATCAACATAAATAACAATAATCAACATATGTTTAACTTCTGATTTAAAATACAAATTGCTATTTACACATCCTTTACTGAATCTTTATTGTTTTAGGTAGTGGTCTAATCTTGAATACCATGCTCCATGTGCCTATTTTAGACCATACAAAGCTTTCTTCAGCCTGCAAACATAATCTTCTTCCTCTGATAGATGAAAACCTTCCAGGTGTTATATGTAGACTTCCTCTTCTAGGTTCCCTTTCAAGAAAGCGTACTTATCATCAATTTGATAGACTTTGAATTTTTTGTATACAGAGAATGATAGAAACATGCTTATAACTTCCAATATATAAATTGGAGCAAATGTTTCCTCAAAATCTATGCCTTCAACTTGTATATATCCTTTGCACACTAATCTTTCCTTATTCCTTATAACAGTTCCATCCTCATTGAACTTGGTTCTAAAGAACCATTTTGTACCTATTACATTCTTGTTTGAAGATCTTGGAACTAATTCCCAAGTTTTTTTCTTTTCAATTTGGCTTAGTTCTTCTTCCATGGCTTTTCACCAATTCTCATCCTTGCTAGCTTCAACATAGCTCTTAGGTTCAATTTCAGACATTAGATCAAAATTTACCTTCTCCTTGTTCATTGAAACACTTTTCCTTGTCTGAATTCCTTAATTTTTATTGCCAATGATATACTCTATAGATGATCCTTTTGAACAAATATTGTAGGGGCCTTTTCATTTACTCCCTATACTCTTCATTAGACGCTTCCTTTTCATAATCTAATTCTTTAATACAATTTTTTTTGTCAGGTTTAACATGTTTCAAGCCTTCTTCAACCTTGACATTGATGCTCTCTACAATTTTGTGTAAGATTTTGTTGTAACAAATGTAGCCTTTGCTTTGGGTGAAATAACCAATAAATATTCCTTCATCACATATTGATTCAAATTATCTTTCCCTGATGTAGCATTTGTTGCCAAACACTCTGAAATACTTAACAGAGGCATATTTTAGATACCATAGTTCATAGGGAGTTTTATAACTATTTACCCTTAGTTGAACTCTATTAAAGATATATAATATTGTTTAGACTACTTCTCTCTAGTATCCATTAGGTAACTTGGCTTCTTTTTACATTGTGTAGGAGATTTCCTTGATTGTCCTATTCTTTTTTTCAACAACTCCATTCTACTCTGGAGTCCTTGCTACAGAGTAATGCCTTTTGATTCCATGCTTCTCAAAATACTCAATAAACTCATTTGACATGAATTCTCCACCTCTATCAAACCTTAAGCATTTTATTTTTTGTTCAATCTCATTCTCTATCATGGCCCTAAAGATCTTGAATATTCTAAATGCCTTGAGACTTATCCTTCAAAAAGGTTACCCATGTCATTCTTGAGTAATCATCTACAAATTAACATAAAGCATCTCTCTCTTTTATATCTTCTTATCTTAGTAGGACCACAAAGATCACTTTAAACTTTTTATAAAGGCTTTATAGTTGCATACTCCTTTGTTTGAAATCTAACACTTGTCTATTTTCCTTGTTGATATTCCTTGCAAGTAGTGTCTATAGGTTTGGTTATATTAGGCATGTGTCAAACACACTTATTTGATCTCACCTTTATCAGGTCTTCAAAATTGACATGGCCCATTCTTCTATGCCATAACCAAATCTCATCAATCTTTCCTATCAGGAAGTTATTACCATCCACTTCACTAAGATTATAGATATTACTTTCAGCTAACTTCCCTTATACAAAAAAACTTCTTTATCTCCTTATCTTATAGCCTTATACATTAAATGTGACCTTATATCCTTTCTCACATAGTGGGGTTTCATATTTTTACTATCCAATTCTTGCTCAGATTTATCCTTTTTGTTGTAAGGTCATTTAACAGCAAAATGTCTTACTTTACCACATTTAAAGGATTTAAAGGGTAACTTATTTTTGTATATTAGAGACCCTCTTCTTAATCTTCTAACAAATTTAGCTTCTTCTTCTCTAGTCCCGTCAGATCTAGATGTAGGTGATTCTACCTTTACTATTATGGATACTTTGAATGTAGTTTCTCTCTTGAAGTTACCTATTTATCCCATTCTCATCTCATAGGTTATGAATGTTCCATGCAACTCATCTACAATGAGCTTATCTAGATCTTTTTCTTCATCTATTGCATAGATTTTAGAGTCATACCTTGATGGAAATAATCTTAGGACCTTTTTGATAATGACCAAATATTTCATCTCTTCTCCAAGGCCTCTGATTGTGTTGACTATATCATCTACTCTGAGTAGGTAGTCTACAATTTTTTCTTCTTGATTCATTTTAAGGATTTCAAACTTACATTTGTATGTTTGTAGGTTGGCCTACTTTAACTTATCATCATCCTCATAGATGTTATTTTGTTTTTTCCATATATCTTGTGTATTTTGACAATGCATCACTTTAGCACACTCTAAATTTGACAATCCATAAAGGATAACATTCTTTGCCTTGGAATTTCTCTCATATGCCTTTCTTGAAGCCTGATTAGTAGGAGTTACAGTAGGGAATGTATATCCATTTAAAATAGGCATCCATACATCAAACCCTAGTGAATATAAATATGCTTCCATTCTATTGCTCCAAAATGCATAGTTTGATACATAAAATAGAGGTGTTTTGTTTGAGGAAGAGCCTTCTTGATTAGCCATTTATTTTCACCATATAACATCTACCTGAGCCGATTAAGATTATTCTAAGGAACCAGGGATTTAATACCAATTATTGGAACATAAATATCTACTGAGAGGTGGGGGTGAATCAATAGATTGAAGAAATTAGTCCTTTAATATTTTTAATGTAGATTAAAACATATATGCAGAGATCACACACTCAAAAATATGCATAACACCCAATGTACGTGGAAAAGATAATATGGGAAAAAACATGGTGAGAAACAACTACTAGAGTCTACCATTCTAATCTAGCCTCACAATCACAAGCTCACTTGTTACAAAATTTAAGGGTACAGACCCCAAAGAGACACCAATCCCCTAGTTTAATAGTACCTACTCTAAAGAAGCACCAATTCCCTAATTGAACACCAACTCAACTTATTTGATGGTACCCACCAATTAGATCTATATTCAAAATATGAAGATACAACTCTAGATTACAATATTGATTCATAAATGAATCCAATTACAATTCTATGTTACAAGTCTATTTTGTAACTACTCAAAATTTGCTCTTCATCTCTCTCCTCTCTTCCACTCTGGTCCTCTATCTCTATGTCTCTATATTTTCTATTTGACATAATTTAACCACTTTAGCCTTTTCTACTTGTATCCTAGATGACATATATGTAAGCATTGGATCTAGGTTTTTGCATCTTCTCTATGTTCATACTTGTTTACTAACACATCATGTCAATTCTAGACTCATTTCATATTTATTTGAACAACAAGTTTCTAGCATCTTGAATTCATGCTCTACCACCATGAGTTTTGGTCTCATTAATATTTTTAACATATATTGGGCTTTGGTTTTGATGCACATGCCATATTACACAAATTTGATCCATCGCCGCCATTTCTTTCATTATCTATGTCATATTTTATGGCTTACCTGCATGTTTATCCACATAACCAATGGGATCAACATATATTTAAATAATGACCAAGGATTTTAAGTTTTGTACCATGATCAGATGATCCTCATTAAATTTTTTTAGCTTTAAAACGTGTCTATTAGATCAATTTTTGATAGGCTCACTCACTCTATTGGATCCTTGTATACTTCTGAACTTTAATGTTTTAAATTTAAAACACATTCATTGGATCTTTAAAGATGCAAAAGCTTTACCTTTTTATCATGTTAAATATAGAGCTCTTAATCTCATCTCATTACTTCCTAGATCTTTAGAATGAATACGCTCCATAAATCTCATCAAATTAGCTCAATCTTTAACTAGAATCAATGTCATTAAACATTGAGCACATGATCCCATTGAGTCTATTTACTCTGTTAGATCTAGATTACATGATCACATAGTTACTATTTAATATTATAACAAGGTCAAACTTTACCTATGACAAGCTCCTGTGAATGTGATACTTGGCACCCTCACATGGATTCTATACATTGTTGTCAGTGCCCACGCTTATGAAAATTGGCATCCTTGCATGCCTTCTATAAATTTCTATCAGTGCATATGATTGTGACACTTAGCACCCTCGCATGCCTTCTATACCTTTGATATCAATTTATACTATTGACACACTTGGAATTCCCAGTTAATCTTTGATTATGTAAGTTCCATGATTGTGACACTTGTCACTAACACATTTACTCAAAGGTGCTTTTGACAAATTGACTTTGCTATGCTTCATTAGATCTTTGATGTATGACTAAGCGCTAACCATTGATTGAGATAGGATAAATCTTAAGTGAAGGACTTATGAAATATAAAGTCATATAACATTGTTCGAGCTAGTAATTATTAGGTCGAAAGGGTCGATTGTATAATGATGAGGAAGACTTAATTTATAACTTAAGTAACTGGTGCCTGTCTATAGCCATTCAACATAAAAATATAGCATGCCTATGAATGCCATGGATTAAACCTTTAGGGTTTAACTGAGAAACCCTATAATGTTTGAGAGGAAAGATAAATCATTTCTAAGCTCATTTCTCTTCATCTGAACCTGCAAACCATTTATATAGGATGTACTCAAAAAACCCATAATAGATCTTCAATCAATTGCTCTTCAATCCTCTAGAAATGGTCTCTATAAAAACATGACAACTTTGCACTGTAACTGTAAAAAAAGATCTTCTCTCTAATCTCATGCCAATAATCTCCCTTTCTAAATCAATGACAATCATATTGCCAACATTATCCAAAAGACAATACTACCCATCACCCTTGTTTAAAAAAGAGGTCTTCCAGGGTCCAATGAGATCCATTGGATATGAGAGAGTGCACTTCCACCCTCGATAATTCTACCTCTGAGCTATGTCAATTCTTCTTCGAAGGGACTCCAACATCCGTGTGTCATGTAGAAGTTTTAGATGGGGCAGACCAAGGAGGGTAATTTTGAGAAGGGATTTAATGGGAAGTCAAATTCCCCTATAAGGGATCTTCTGTGAGGGGGAAGGTATAGGGTGGGGAAGGGGGTCCTTAGCAGGTTAAGAGGGGAGGGGAAAGGGGTAGGGGAGTAGGCCTAGGACATCCCACAATAACATCCGTCATCATCACCGAGTGAGAGAAAGAAGAGTAGTAAAAATTTTCATGATTCTACCACTTGAAAAAAAATTAAGATGCTATGATCTTCAAAACCCATGATTTTTGTGTAAGGTGCTAATATGAATATATATAATTAAAATTTATATGTTTTTTTAATGATTTTAAGAATAAAAAATAATTATAAAACAATAAGTGATAATTTTTTTAAATAAGAATGAGCTACCATCCTAATCAAAATTAAAAAAATATTGAATAAAAAAAATATTTTTAAATAAAATATTAAAATTTAAATGTAAATAACATTTTAAATTTCATGAGGTAATCTATCATTTAAAATATATAAATTATATGTACAAATTATCTATCAGAACTTCTTATATAAATAAATATATAAAGTACCTTTTTTTAATTTAAAAAATAATAAATACACAAATAGTTAATAAAATTAATTAATTAAATAAAATACTACAAAACTTTAAATGTCAAAAATCTTATTTTAGCATTAAAAATTTATTTTGTTTTAGGTTTTAAAAATGATACTAGTAAAAGAATGGCAAAACTCATGGTCCAAAATTTATTTCTATCATTTAAGGAAGGTTGCCCATGTAAAAAATTATTAACATTTTTAACACAAACTTTTTCAAGAAACATAGCCTTATAAGAAATCCCATAAGTTAAAGAATTGAGGTTATTGTAGTTGATAGTAGTGAGAAAAAATATACTAAATAAAAGTTGTATAAAATATTATTGCCATCGATGTTTTGAATTACGATATGTAATTCATCATCGTGATGTAAAAAGAATATTCATAACTTATAGACCATATCTATTTATGTAGATAATCCTTTGAAGTGATACCTAATATATATAATTTAGAAAATAATAAATATAAAAATATTTAATTTAATTAATAAATGAAAATAAAAATGATTATAATTTAAAAAATAAAATTATTAAATTTTGATGTAATGGTATAATGTTTTATTGTTTTGGGTTCAAAGAATTAATTTTGGTACTAACATCCCTTGTAGATAATTATTTTAACATTTCAAATTTTAATAGTTCTAAAAGTTTAACTTTATTAGTAATGTTTTACTTATATAAGGTATAAATTAAATAATTATGTTTTTTTGGAGTGCATATCATTTTAAGAAAAACTTGTTGATGAAGTTGTGTAGAATTTTGTTGCATTCAAAGTTTTAAAATACATCAAATAATGTATTATTAGGTTGTAGAAATCATATACATGAATTTCAGACTAAAATTACTTATATAGATAATTTTGTGAGGTCCAAGAAATGTATTAGGGATACTTTAAAAAATAATATATATAAAATTAATGATTGACATTAATTAAAATAAAATAAAAAGTTTTGTAAAAAAATAATATAACATCTTCTCGTGCTACTCCAAAACTAATTATATTTTTAAAATTTATTTAATTTTGTTTAGATAATGCATATAAATTCATAGGTAAATGAACATACAGAAAAATATAAACATGCAAATACAAAGTATCAATGTTAAAAATTCATCTTTATATATATAGATAGGTAACCAAATTATTCATAGTTCAACTTAAATACATGCCAAAGTATGATCCTAAGGCCTATAGATTATTAATCTATAAGTAAAAATAAACCCACACAAATCAAAATCACAACATGTGAAACATTGTTTTCTAATGCATCGAATTCATCTCCTTATGATACCTACATATAAACTTGTGCTCGCTATACAAACATGATTAGGACTACTATAACTCTCTCAAAATCTTAGAGAGTGGTATCATATATAAAAGACTTATTTATCCTAAGGATGGTTGATTATATTATTTATTTAATTTGATTACAACCCTTAATAAATATCACCTTTTAATTTAATATTTATATATTCACTCGGTCAAAAATAAGTATCACATTGAGTCTTAAAGGGATTAGTCAAGTAGTTTAATAATAGTGTAGGATTGTCTTCTATACATTTAATTTATATCATAATATTATCGTCCACACTATTATATTTCATATAAATCATGTGACCACTAAGTCATGGATGGAGTCCTTTAATTTTACTATTATAGAGAATGATGCTTACATGATTCACACTTTAATATATACGTAATTATCATGAATAATAAAAATTATTTGATGGGACTCACATATTAAATATAATGATACAGCGATAATCACATAAAGAAATAAGAGCCAAGTTGTGGCTTGAGTACCTATCGCATGCAATTAAAAGTATGATATCTAGATAGATCTATAGGTGCTTACTAGGCTTTAAGGCTTTGGGGGAAAATGCCTCTACACAAATGTCATCTCATAGAAAGACATGGTAGCTAGCTTGTAAAAAATATGTCAATAAAATAAGTGCTTAGTATAACTACTAAATTTGATAAACATACAAAACAAAAATTTGAAATTTATCTTCAACCAACATTCCCCCCATCGTAGATATGTATCTTCAAAATAGAGCAGCCAAGCTAAAACAAGAGAGCAACTACTATCTAATCAACAACTACAAGGTTGAGCATACAAAATTTACCAAAGGAGACATAGGCCCAAGGCTGGATAGAATATCATTGTCTAAGAACTAGATGAAAAAGTGGGAACCTAACATGAATCCAAAAATAATAGACAATACCAAAATTTAGAGTGTAGAAAGAGATTATAAAGACCCAAGATATGTTTTAATGTAATAAATTCTGGTTACTCCTTATAATTACATATATATTAAAGTGTGAATCATGTAAGCATCATTCTCTATAATAGTAAGATTAAGGGACTCCATCCATGACTTAGTGGTCACATGATTTATATGAAATATAATAGTGTGGACGATAATATTATGATATAAATTAAATGTATAGAAGACACACTATTATTAAACTACTTGACTAATCCCTTTAAGACTCAAGGTGATACTTATTTTTGACCGAGTGAATATATAAATATTAAATTAAAAGGTGATATTTATTAATGATTCACTCTTAATGCATTTAAGTAGCTATCACCATTACTTGATCATGAACATAACCCAAACTATAAACTAGATTTTATTGAATAACGAATATATAGACATTGAGAAGTTGGAAAATTTCAATAGGAAAAATGAATTGCATTCAATGTCATACATATGGACACCAAACAATTAATAACTTGTAGTCCTAAAATGATGTGATAGACTTTAATAGTTTTCATAGAGTTAACATAAAGCGTATACATCACGTTTGATGTATAAGGCATCTGAACACCAACTATCATTGGTAATGATATGTATTTTTTTGAATAATTACCACAAGTCCCTATAGGGCATTAGGTAAAACAACCTTATCTAAGTGGATAAAAAAAATACTTGATTTTATTGTAACTGGGTTAATACAACATTTCTAATATTTTTTAGATAAGGATAATTTATTGGGTAGTACACACACTAAAATCATTTCCAATGCAAAAAGAGGCTAAAGGGTGAGAAAACTGAAATGGTGAATTACATTATTCATTCCTCCCCCTATTTATAAAAACTTACAATGTTTGAGTGCTAAAATATAACTCTTTTTCTTATAATTATAACTAAACATTTAACATTTAATTAATAATAAAAATTACTTGTGCATGCTTTCAACTTAGTAATAAATAATGTAATAAAAAATGGGTAGACATATGTTTTATAATACTTTAAAAGGTTCATGATAATGAGTGATAAAATTTAAATAGATGGTCTTAATTTTAAGTTGAATCAAATTTATTCATCCAACCCTTCTACGATGAAAATTTCCAAGAAAGAGTTTCACTTCAATTGACAAGATTAAATTAAGTACACACCTCGTCAAAATTATGTTAAATAAAATATTATTTTTAACTTCATATCTATAAGAATTCTATGTTGCTTTTATATAAGAACCCAAAATTTCAAGACTCTGGTAATTATTTTATATTATATCATGTGAACATATTTTGAAAGATCAAGTCATGTCAAGCCTATCCCAATTTAGTATTGTTAATATGTGTATGTAATTTTGCATTCTACATAGTAGTTATGGTAGACAAAAAAAAACTTAGACAACCTTGTAATAATCTTATATCATTTTCAAAAAGGATGCTTTATAATTTTATGTGTAGGAATTAATGGAAGATGTATTTGGGGGGGGTGGGGGGCGGGGGGGGGGGGGTGTGTGTTGGGGTGGTGGAGAGGAAAAGGAATTCAAGGCAAAATGCATTAAAGAGAGAAAGAAAGTATGTGAGAGCCAAAAATATGGATCCTATGTCAAATAGAGAAAAATACAAGACTACAAATACTCTGAAAGTATAATTCATAGATAAAAAAGAAGAAGATGGATAACTAGTGGTATTTTAAAAGGATGGAGCACAACAAAAAGTAGGGCTGAGTGTTGAGGAGACTCCATAGATAATGGTAGATTAGTGAAGGACCATCAAGGGAGACCTGAACCCCATTTAATTCTAATAGGATCACAATAGTTCCCTAAAACATGTCTTATAAACTTAGCATCATAAAGACAATGATAGACATCTTACACCACTCCAATTATGTTGTTAAATAAATAATATGCACTACGCATAAAAATGCTCAGCATAACATGTAAAGAGCATGCTAGAGAAGAGTATGGTTTGAGTAGACAAACTAAAGTTGTGAAAAATGTATATTTCTCAAAGACTTGAACATTAATACTTCCATGTGATCAAGCATTATCTCAAATGTTTTAGATGTCTTATGAGATTGTATAGATTATCGGTTATGGGCTTCTTACAAACCTAATATCTCAAACGTTTCCTTATTTTTCTCAATATATAGTTTATGGAAGTTCCAAAGTGGATTTTGTACATTTATGTGCATTTAAATTTGTTTCTACTCACCTACATTAAGTAATGCCTTTTCATTTTTAGTTTCTCCAATTTGGACATTTTGGTAATGGATTTTCGACCCGTTGATACTTTTCAAAGGTGGTGTACCATTGTAAATGTTTGGGCTCATACTTGTTAACGCGAATGATACTATTTTGACTTTATCACAATTAAAACATTGCAAACATCCTAAACACATAAATTTACTTTCACTAGAAGATGAGTTATAAGGATTTAAGGCAAGGAAATATTTCTTAGAAGCACAATTTAAGCAAAAGCAAATGGAGACATAGATGGGATTTCATAATTCCCTGAAATAACAAAAGGATTTTTCATCACTCCATTAGTATCCCTATACATACTAGTGGGGTGTATTATAATATAGACAAAAACAATAACTTGAACAAAGATGGAGCATTAAGGATGCATTGGCATTGACATTGTCAATAAGATTCACCATTCCCATACAGTGGTATGCATACATAATATCTTGCATGCCAAATAAGCAACGATGTATTATAGCCTTTTCCTAGCCTTAAACTAGTCTCTGCTCTTTCAAAATTATGTAGTAATCGATTATTTCCACCAATCTAAACCTAATTTTTGGGTCTAAAAAAATAAAAATAAAAATTAGACCAACCCAAATGAAAAATTTAAGTTCAAATTCAAATAAAATAGTACAAGAAATACATTTGTGTACATGTATAGGGTGTTTTATCTTGATCAATGATGTGGCTTTGGATATGAAGTGGGAGATTGTGTTGTTATGCCATTTTATGCAATATATATCTCCACTATAAATGCCACTTGAATTGTTGTTACCTCGTCACTCCCAATACCAAATTATTATGAGCCATTTGCAATGCCCAACATCCACAAAGATAAAAGTGTCCCACAGTTAATACAAATGAGTGTTGGAGGGAAGATCTAATATGAAACCAAATTTTAAAATTTTCTAAACAACTATAAAATTTAAATGGCACCAACCACGTAACATATTTTCATATAAGTTCTTTAACAATGTTGAGTGGATGGATAATCTCCCCCATAATTTATAACTCTTGTTGTATTTTAACTTCAAAACTATATGCCTAAAATCCTAATCCCATCACCATTTTAGGGTTGGCACACTCGAGTGAATATTCATGATTTATTAATACAATACATAGATACATGACAGGGTGTACCAACCAACACTATTTGACAACTATTTAATTAAAAATCCATTATTTTATCATTTATTAAAAAAATATTATTTTAATAAAGTAGGCAATTAGTAAGCAATGCAATTTAATACAATCCAGGTAATTATTTGACATCTTATTTCATATTTATAAATACAATCAGGGTCATTATTGTTATAGAATTATTATGTGCTCACTCTAACATAAGATCACCTATTGGACAATTTTGTCAAACACACTCTACTTTAAAATAAAAATATAACATCGTGAATGTGAAAATTTCTAAACATAAACATAAATACATGTAAATAGATCTTGTTTTTATGTGTGCTATGTCAACATAACATGTATGTGTTATAATGCACACATGTTATGCTTTGTTTGAATTCAAAACCCAAGACTTTTGGCTCAATAATGGCTTGGACCTATCAACACACATCCGAATACGACATCTTTAACAAAAAATAATAAAATTTAACTTACATCGTCAAATACAATATGATTTCAAAGATCCAATTCATAAAATTATTACCACGATGATGAGCATGCTTTAATATTTCAAAATATATGATTTTTTAAAATTTTGGACTATTTTAAGGTTTCTACCTATGTTGATTTCTAATTATGGTTTTTTAAATTACACTACATGCTGTAAATATGTATTCCTATATATGTTTAAGTATTTGTTGAGCCAAATGAGAAAAAAAAATTATAGTCACAAATTAGGTCTAATTCTATATGCATTAAAAAACCATTTTTTTAATTTTTTAAGGTAGTTATAGGGGTCGTACGACCATCTATCTATTTTTTTTTTATCATTTTTAAGATGTATTTACTTGTTAAAATTATTAAAAAACCATTATTATTTTTAAATAAAGTATAACTCACAAACTACATGATATTATGTATATATGTACAAAAGTGTTTCAAAAAATACTAAAATTTACTATAGAAATTTTTTGTCATGCGAATGACTCGTCTTCAAATTTTATATGTTTGACCTACTTATATTTGGCTCAAAAATGGCTTAGACCTATCAACAGAGAACCGAATACGAAATATTTAACAAAAAATAAGAAAATTCAACTTACATCGTCAAATACAATATGATTTCAAAGAGTCAATTCAAAAAACTATTACCACGATGATGAGCATGTTTTCATCTTTCAAAATTTATGATATTTTAAAATTTTGGACTATTTTAAGGTTTCTACCTATGTTGATTTCTAATTATGGTTTTATAAAATACACTACATATCGTAAATATACATTCCTATATATGTTTAAGTATTTATATTTTCGTTGAGCCAAATGCAAAAAAATTATATGGTCACAAATTAGGTCTAATTCTATATGCATTAAAAAAAAAAAAATTATTTTATTAAGGTAGTTATGGAGTTTGTATGACCATCTATCCATTTTTTGTCATTTTTAAGATATATTTACTTGTAAAATTTATTAAAAAAATCATTTTTTTAATGAAGTATAACTCACAAATTAGATGATATTATCTAAATTTCCACAAAAGGGTTTCAAAAACTATTAAACTTTACTATAGAAATTTTGTATCGTGCGAATGATTCCTCTTCAAATTTTATATGTTTGACCTACTTATATTTAATTATTTTCAAAAATAATTATTGTTTTGAAAACTAGAATCGAAATGCTATAATTCATGTTCTTTTACTATCTCCAAATTTTGAATATAGCCATCTCAAGTAATCTACAAAATTTAAAATTATTTAATTTTCAAGAAAAACCATGTTCATGGGGAGGCCCCCTTTTATCACCCATCTTCTTATACTTATCTTATAGTTCATAACTTAAAAAAATATATTTTATTGAAGGTAAATATCATTTAGGTTGTATTTCACCATGACGCTCTAAATTTGACATCATTTTAGAAGTTTGGATTAATTGACCAACACCTCTCGAAGTGAGACATAAAGGTAACTCTGAATCCATATTATTTTGAACGTATCACCTTGAGTCTTGAAGGGCTTAGTCAAGTAGTTTAGTAATAGTGTAGGAGTGTCTTCTATACACAAATATATATAATTTATATCATAATATTATCATCCACACTATTATATTTCATATAAATCATGTGACCACCAAGTCATGGATGGAGTCCTTTAATCTTACTATTATAGAGAATGATGCTTACATGATTCACACTTTACTATATGCGTAATTATCAGGAGTAACTAGAATTATTTAATTGGACTGACATATTAAATATAATGATGCGGTGATGATCACATAAAGAAACAAGAGTCAAGTTGTGGCTTGAATACCTATCATATACAATTAAAAGTATGATATCGAAATAGATCTAGAGGTGCCTACTAGACTTTAAGGCTTTGAGGAAAAAAGGCTCTAAACAAATGTCATCTCATGGAAAGACATGGTATCTAGCTTGTAAAGAATATTTTAATAAAATAAGTGCTTAATATAACTACTAAATTTGATATACATATAAAACAAAAATTTGAAATTTATCCTCAGCTAACATTTCCCCCCATGCTAGATATTTATCTTCAAAATAGAGCAGCCAAGCTAAAACAAGAGAGCAAATATAACTTGGAAACAATAAATATACTATCTAATCAACAACTACAAGGTTGAGCATACAAAATTTACCAAAGGAGACACATGCCCAAGGCCGGATAGAATATCATTGTCTAAGAACTAGATGAAAAAGTGGGAAACTAACATGAACCCAAAAATAATAGACAATGCCAAAATATGTTTAAAGTGTAGAAAGAGATTATAAAGACCCAAAATATTTTTTAATGTAATGCAATAAACTAGTTTTTCATCAGCTGAATTTTATACATAATGTTAAGTTAATGTCCCATGCATCTTTAGTTATAAGCTTACAATTTAATGTCATGTGATAGATAGTTGATATGCTTGTTCGGGGAAAACATTCCACCTAGTTTTGGGGATGAAACAAGAGACCCATTGAAAGTTTAGAACATGATATAAGATATATGGGACCCAAAATATATAGGGAAAATATTACTTTATATATAGTGAAACTGGTTTTCTATCATTTTGTTTAAAACTACCAGCCATCACCAAACATATCTATTAAAGACTTTAATATGTTCAGTGTATATTTTTAAAAAAAATCTAACAATTGGTAATTTATTTACCTCAATTGACAAGGGTAATTATCCCTAAAAAAATAATTTTTTTTAGATTAATACGGAATTGAATATACAATAATTTCAAGGTCATTTTTTAAAATGAAAAATGGCCAATGCAATATCAAAAAAAAAAACATAATAAAATTATTTGAACAAGAAAGAGGTAAAATTATCATAAGCACACATGCAAGAGTAGAGGTAGAAAAACTAATTTCTAGAAGAAGGGGGGATAAATAAATTATAGTCTCACTCTACCTATTTTTATGCATTCAAACTAGGTTCTCTATTCTTCCTTTCATCCTTTCTAACCATGGTATCCTATGCCCCTTAATCTATTATGTGAATTTGTATAGAATCACTAGAATTGCCTTGCAGTGCAACGACATCACCATGAGACCAAATTTTCACCAAATTTTGAGTGTCTCCTTTATGATGAGCATTCTACCATGAATTTTACATAGCCACCAAATTTTCCATTCCACTATGACCATTGACAACCAGAATGATACCACTTTTGGTGGTGACAAGCAAATCACCATCCACCATTGTAGGTTCTTTGAGTCATTCACCACCGAGCATTGCTTCTACTTCTAGAGTCCTATGACCTCCCTCGTTGATAAGATCCCATTCATAGTTAATCATCTCATCCATATTTCCATTATTCATGAGTGGTTTCCCATAGAAAAGACTATTTTCTAGGTCAAAAAACCAAGTGGATTGATCATTTCCATGAAGACAAAAAAATGCAGTTGCTTCCCATGTAATTTGATGAAGCAATTACTAAATTTCCATCCTGATACTAGATTGACACCATTTGGTTTTTTTTGTCTTGAACATCCAACATTAAAATTGGTGTGTCCTTTTTCTCATCCAAACTAGCCAATTTAGTCCACCATTTATTATGTTCTACAAGCCAATGTTCATTCACAACCTCAAGGTATAATGATTCATCCATCAGCATATGAAAAAAATGTCCATCCTTAGTTTTAGGGAAGACCTCACCATGAACATTAAAAATATTGGTGACGAGTAGAAAATTCCCACCTTGTTGGTTTCCCTATGCTGAAACAAGTGGTTTTGCCATGTCAAGGACAGTGACACCTACACAAAATAACTTTCTACAATACGTGATAAACATTTCAATTTGGCATTATGATTATCATAAGTAAATACTAATTTTGTATCATCTGATTAGCTATCAACCACATAATTAATCCTTCATTAATGAGAATTGGGGAAATAAATAAATTATTTGGTTGTGTCCTTAAATGTTTTAAAATGAATTATGCTTATAACCAACAATTGCCTTTGATTAGTAGTCAAAGGTTATCAACATAGTTTAATATCAATAGGAATAAATAGTAGTACTTGGGGGACAGGTATTAATAATTCACTCTTAATGCATTTAAGTAGCTATCACCATTACTTGATCATGAACATAACCCAAACTATAAACTATATTTTATTGAATAACAGGTATATAGACTTTGAGAAGTTGGGAATTTTCAAAAGGAAAAATGAACTGCATTCAAGGTCATACATATGAACACCAAAAAATTAATACCTTGTAGTCCTAAAATGATGTGATAGACTTTAATAGTTTTCATAGAGTTTACATAAATCATATACATCACATTTCATGTATAAGGCATCTGAACACCAGCTATCACTGGTAATGATATGTATTTTTTGAATAATTACCACAAGTCCCTATAGGGCATCAAGTAAAAGAACCTTATCTAAGTGGATAAAGAAATACTTTATTGGATTGTAAATGGGTTAATACCACATTTCTAATAATTTTTAGATAAGGATAATTTATTGGGTAGTACACTCACCAAAATCATTTCGAATGCAAAAAGAGGCTAAAGGGTGAGAAAACCGAAATGGTGGATTACATTAATCATTCCTCCCCCTATTTATAAAAACTTAAAATGTTTGTGTGATAAAATATAACTCTTTTTATTATAATTATTACTAAACATTTAACATTTAATTAAAAATAAAAATAACTAAAAATTAATTGTGCATGCTTTCAACATAACAATAAATAATGTAATAAAAAATGGGTAGACATATGTTCTATAATACTTCAAAAGTTTCATGATAATGAGTGATAAAATTTAAAGAGATGGTCTTAATTTTAAGTTGAGGGGAATTTATTAATCCAACCCTTCTATGATGAAAATTTCCAAGAAACAGTTTCACTTCAATTGAAAAGATTAAATTAAGTACACACCTCATCAAAATTATGTTAAATAAAATATTATTTTTAACTTCATATCTATAAGAATTTTATGTTACTTTTATATAGGAACCCAAAATTTAAAGACTCTAGAAATTATTTTATATTATATCATGTGAACATATTTTGAAAGATCAAGTCATGTCAGGCCTATCCCAATTTAGTATTGTTAATATGTATATGTAATTTTGCATTCTACATAGCAGTTATGGTAGACAAAAAAAAAAACTTAGACAACCTTGTATTAATCTTATATCATTTTCAAAAAGGATGCTTTATAATTTTATGTGAAGGAATTAATGGAAGAAGTATTTGGGGGAGGGGGGGGGGGCATGGGGGAGGAGAGCGGGGGATGAAAGGGAAGTCAAGGCAAAATGCATTAAAGAGAGAAACAAAGTATGGAAGAGCCCAAAATATGAATCCTATGTCAAATAGAGAAAAATACAAGACTACAAATACTCTAAAAGTATAATTCATAGACAAAAAAGTAGAAGATGGATAACTAGTGGTAGTTTGAAAGGATGGAACACAACAAAACATAGAGTTGAGTGTTGAGGACACTCCATAGACAATGGTAGAGTAGTGAAGGACCATCAAGGGAGACCCGAACCCCATTTAATTCTAATAGGATCACAATAGTTCCCTAAAATATGTCTTATAAACTTAGCATCTTAAAGACAATGATAGACATCTTACACCACTCCAGTTATGTTGTTAAATAAATAATATACACTACACATAAAAATTCTAAGGATAACATGTAAAGAGCATGTCAGATAAGATTATGGTTTGAGTAGATGAACTAAAGTTGTGAAAAATGTATATTACCATAGACTTGAACATTAATACTTCCATGTGATCAAGCATTATCTCAAATGTTTTAGATGTCTTATGAGATTGTATAGATTATTGGTTATGGGCTTCCTAAAAACCTAATATCTCAAACTTTTCCTTATTTTTCTCCATATATAGTTTATGGAAGTTCCAAAGTGGATTTTGTACATTTATATTTGTTTCTACTAACCTACATTAAGTAATGCCTTTTTGTTTTTAGTTGTTCCTATTTGGACATTTTGGTAATGGATTTTAGACCCATTGATACTTTTCAAAGGTGGTGTACCACTGTAAATATTTGGGCTTATACTTGTTAATGTGAATTATATTATTTTGACTTTATCACAATAAAAACATTGCAAACATCTTAAACACATAAATTTACTTTCACTAGAAAATGAGTTATAAGGATTTAAGGCAAGGAAAGATTTCTTAGAAGCACAATTGAAGCAAAATCAAATGGAGACGTAGATGGGATTCATAATTCCCTGAAATAACAAAAGGATTTTTCATCACTCCATTTGCATCCCTATACATACTAGTGTGGTGTATAATAATATAGACAAAAAAATAACTTGAACAAACATGGAGCATTAAGGATGCATTGGCATTGACATTGTCATTAAGATTCACAATTCCCATACAGTGGTATGCATACATAATATCTTGCATGCCAAATAAGCAACAATGTATTATAGCCTTTTCCTAGCCTTAAACTAGTCTCTACTCTTTCAAAATTATGTAGTAATCGATTATTTCCACCAATCTAAACCTAATTTTGGGTCTAAAAGAATAAAAATAAAAATTAGACCAACCCAAATGAAAAATTTAAGTTCAAATTCAAAATAAAATAGTACAAAAAAAACCATTTGTGTACATGTATAGGGTGTGTTATCTTGTTCAATGATGTGGCTTTGGATATGAAATGGGAGCTTGTGTTTTTATGCCATTTTATACAAGATATCTCTCCACTATAAATGCCACTTGAATTGTTGTTACCTCGTCACTTCCAATACCAAATTCATATGAACCATCTGTAATGCCCAACATCAACTAAGATAAAAGTGTCCCCCAATTAATACAAATGAGTGTTGGAGGGAAGATCTAATATGTAACCAAATTTTAAAATTTTCTAAACAACTATAAAATTTAAATGGCACCAACCACATAACATATTTTCATATAAGTTCCTTAGCAACATTGAGTGGATGGATAATCTCCCCCATAATTTATAAATCTTGTTGTATTTTATCTTCAAAACTATATGCCTAAAATCCTAATCCCATCACCATGTCAGCGTTGGCACACTCGAGTGAATATTCATGATTTATCAAGACAATACACAGATACATGATAGGGTGTACCAACCAACACTATTTGACAACTATTTAATTAAAAATCAATTATTTTATCATTTATTAACAAATTATTATTTTAATAAATTAGGCTATTGTAATAAAGTAGGTAATTGGTAAGCAATGCAATTTAATACAATCCAAGCAATTATTTCATATTTATAAATACAATCAGGGTCATTATTGTTATTGAATTATCGTGTGCTCACTCTAACATAAGATCACCTATTGGATAATTTTGTCAAACACACTCCACTTTAAAATAAAAATATAACATCATGAATGTGCAAAGTTCTAAACATAAACATAAATACGTATAAATAGATCCTTTTTTTATGTGTGTTGTGTCAACATGACATATATGTGTTATAATGCCCACATGTTATGCTTTGTTTGAATTCAAAATCCAAGACTTTTGGCTCAATAATGGCTTGGATTCCAAAGCCAAAGGCTTGGACTTATCAACACACAACTGAATACGACATCTTTAACAAAAAATAATAAAATTTAACTTACATTTTCAAATACAATATTCAAAGTCATCTTCAGGGAGATCATTTAGAATTGGTTCATAGATGTCATTTTGTAGGTAGATATCTTCATTAGAATCAATGATATCCCACCACACTGCTACATTGGAAGTGAAAATAGCTTTGACTACAGGGTTCTTGCAGTGGTACTGAGGAGCAATATGGCCAGGTTTGCGACATATGTAGCAAATAGGCTGTTTGGATGGAGGATGGGTAGTGCAACGCTTCCTGAGGAAATGTTGAGGAGGTGCATAGGAGTGCTCTCGAGGAAAAGAGCAACGCTTAAAAGAAAGATGTCGGCGGTGCTCCTTTATTTGTTTGCGAGGCTGTATAAATGGTCGACAGCCAAAAGGGGTTATTTTTGGAAATGGTGGAGATATTTGAGAGGCTTGATGCTTGATGAGCTTTTGAATGGATTTAGTCTCAGAGACTAAACACATAGCCTGTTGTTTGTCAAAATAAATAACATCGGAGAGTGAGAGATCTTCAATGGTTAGGCCTTTAATATCAATATAAGAAATAACTCTATCAATAAGATTATATGGTAAAGCATGCAAAAATTTGATCTTGATCTCTATGGAAGAAAAGCTCTTACTTTCATATGCCAATTCCCTGAACTGTTTGGCAAAAGCATCAAATTATTTTAGATCACAAACCTCCATCTTTAGAAGCCATTTCTTAGATTCTAGTTCACGATTTGCAACTGGAGGTACAAACTCATTAATTAGTAAATGGAATAAAGTAGCTAGAGGATCAGGCTAGTTGTGAACCTGTTCAAATTGTTCTACTTCATTCATGGAATCCCACCATTGATTTACAATTCCCCAAAATAATTTGTAAGCAAAATTGGTAGTACCTGTTGGATCTAAATGAGAGTTAATGGTGATAACTCGCATGGAGTTACACCAGGCTGAGATCTCATTTAAAGGATTTAAGAAATCTTTAATATTGAGGTACCAAGGCTAAAGTTGGACATGAGTCCTTTACATGAGAGTAGTATTGGGGTGTTTTTTGATGAGTTTAAAATTGGGACCAAGATCAGCTTTATGGGTTAGAATTTTAACAGAGGATTCTATCTGTTGATCTTGTTTGGCAAGCCATTCAAGGCTTTCATCTAAAGCTACTAATTTAGAATCTATGGAAGATAATTGACTTTGCATATTTATACAGACAACATTAGTATTGTCTTCAAGAATGGTCAATTTATCTATACTATGCCAGATGTATGATACATCTCTGCATAGATCATCAAAATTCTCTGACATATGAGAATTGAACCTAGACACATAATTTTAGTGCTTAAAATCATTTTAAGGTTCAACATCTCCTTGATAAGCAGCAAAAAAATATTGTACAGTACCTGTGGGCTGCTTATAGATTTCTTTAATTGGTGGCCGTCTTCCACCTTTATATAGATTTGCTTTATTTTTTGTATAAAATTCTAAGCTATCTTCTCTAGGAAGATTGATCATCGTACAAGGAAATTGATCTTTAAGATCAAGTCCTTGAATGATTTCTTCATCTTCAATAAGAATATGTCTTATTTTTACATCTTTGAGAAGAGGAAGTAGATGGTCTGGGTAGAGAAAGAATAGAGGAATTTACAGACAAAGATCTGGGAAGAATATTAATAGTTTTACCATCGCTCTTATGTATTGAGGCTTGACCTTTCATTTTAGGAGAAATATTTTTCAACCAGTCAAGCTTCTAATTAGATGGTATTTCAACAGACTCTATATGGCCTTTCTAAATTTGAATAGTACCACTCAATCTTCTGGCATATGGCATATTTTCAAGGATCTTTGAGTGGTTCATGTTGGTCATACTATACACTAGAGAAATATTAATAGAGGCATATTTAAATTCACCAAACATATCTAAACCAAATAGGGAGGTGAAAAATCCCTAACAATTCAAAGAACCAAATTTAACTTCTTTACAACATTTATCACGGACTGCGATAGAGAGGTTTGAACAAAACTCAAAACAAATGACTTCATCATTTAATCGGGCAAGGCTAGATATTTGAAAAGCATGTCTAAAGCTTACTTGGAGTTTATCACACAAAGCTAAGTATATAATAGGTTTAATATTGTCGAGAATCAATGGGGTTATATATACTCTTATAAGGCCACAATGTACAAATTTTACATCTTCATGTGACCTGATATAATTGATCTTAGGTTTAGGCAATAAAGATAGTAAACTTGTTTGGAAGTTTCACTTGGGCTTATAACTGAGAGTCAATTCTACAGATTTGATTCTAGGCTTTACAAATGACAAATAAGTGGACTTATACACAAACTTAGATTTAAGAAGTTTAGACTTCTTATAGACTTGTGAAGCTTTTATAGCCAGGAGTTTGTACAGGCTATTTTCCTTTTCAAGGTTTTATTCAATAATTTCAATATCTAGACAATCAGATAATTGTTCTAGAACAAAAGAAGGGAGTTCATACATTCTTTCAAGCTTAGATTCATTCATGATTTCTACTGTGGAAGACATCTAGGATTTACCAATTTCCATTGTTAAGAGATTGGGTTCTGGTGTGTGAGAAAAATTTTGGAAAGAAAAACAATGATGCAGAGTAAAAAAGGGCCTATGACAATTTAATAACGGCTAGGGACTCGATGCAATTACTTTCTCAAAGAATTTTATAGAGCAAAGAAACCTAAAAGTCATGACAAGAAATTCTTATAGATGCTTAAGTATTAATATGGCTTTGATACCAATCTTTTTACGTTAGTAGACGCTTCCTCCAATAAGCAATCTTTTATAGAAAACTCGTGATAGTAAGCAGGGGCCGAATGGCTATGGCTTCACTATTATCAATAAATACTTATTACACTCTTTTTACAAGAACTTTTTTGAATTTTTTATTCTCAGGATCCTTCGAAAAGGCAAGAGAAGAGCATAATCTTTAAATAAGGCTACTAGACTTCTATGAAAGCTTACAAATTTTTTGATGCAAACTCTATGGTAGAGGCTTATTTATAGTATTTTGGGAGGTCCTGCCTAGAATCTATGCCAAGGCGGTGTCATGTCCCATCATACTTTATAGCGTAAAAGTTAATCTACAGGGAGATGTTGTTAGATGGGCTGGATGAGGATGTCTGGCTTGGTAGGTCCAACATTGCTTTTGCTTCAGTCAACAGGTCATTTTCACTGATCATTTCAAAAAGACACCTTAGCTGGAATGTATTGGAGAGATGTCAGTGTTGGAGTCTAGATTCACATGCGTGACAAAGAGGAACGATGTAGAAGTAAGATTCTCATTCTAGTTATCTTCTTATGATCGTATGTATGATCCTATCTTGATCATGGTTCTCCTCTTCATGAATACAATGTGGACCATATCTTGCTATCCATCTATACAGATGTTCATTATGTGGAGACCAAATTTTAATTAGCCATGCCCATAAAGGATGATTTATGAGTTTAGTGAACTAGTGAAACAAAAATTTGCTATTTAATCTTTCTATGAAGATTACACTAGTATTTTGATGATGATTTGCTTGTATCATCACTGCTAAAGACATTTGTAGATCTTGGCCTTTGGCATAAGAAATTTGGGTATACCTCAGATGCAACCCTTCACAGAGGATTTGTTCTTGGACAAGGATGTTCATAGAAGTGAATCCTTGATTATATATTCTAGGTAGATTGAAACTAGGAATGGGTTGGTGCATGAGTGTAGCAGGTTGATTACGATTGAGCCAATCTACAATAATTTTATCAGTACCTTTAATATGTTCTACTAAAAAATTGAACTGGTTAAAGAAAGCCTGCCATATAACATATTTATTGTGACCATCTTTCCAACCATGATCCTTTTCTTTAAAGGTCAAAAATATAGTGTAAGCAGTCTTTACAATAAAATGTGGCAGATGGAGAAGTTTTAACATGAACTTCTCAAGACATTTCTTTACATCATAGATTTCTTTATCAGAAGAAATCTATTTGAGAACACTAGTACTAAAAATGCCACTAGATAATTCACAAATGAATTCTTTATTTTTATATTTACAAACAAATACTCCTCCCCATGCTATATCAGAGGCATCAATATAAACAAGCATTTGATCAGATTTTGGGATGTGGAGTTCAGGAAGTGACACCACCGTAGATTTGATTTTTTTGACTGCGGCTTTATGTTCATCATTCCATTGAAATAATTTTTTCTTCTGGAGAAGTTCTTGGAGTAGAAACTTGTCTTCACCAAAGTTAGGATAAAAGCTATTTTGATAGTTTAGCAATCCTAAAAATGCTTAGAGCTTTGGCTTGTCTAGTTTTTCTAGAAAACTAATGACCTTTTCTTTGATATGTGGTTGGACTTGTAGTTTTTAATCTTGGATCACCATTCCAAAAAAGTTGCATTCAGTTTTGCATAACTAAATTTTTGTTTTTGATAAGATTATTCCTACATCTTATGCCAATTCAAAGAATCTTGAGAGATGAGTAAAATGGTCAGTAAAAAAATTATTGAATATTAGTATGTCATCTATATATACACACAAAAAGTCAAAAGTGCCTTGAAATATTTTATCCATATGAGCTTGGTAGAAAGCAAGAGCATTCATCAAGTCAAAAGGCATCACTGTCCACTGAAATCTTTTCTCTATCAGCTTCTTTGACTCTGATATGATAAAAGCTAGATTTACAATCAAACTAGGAGAAGTACTTACAAGATGCTACCTTCTCTAATAGATAGCTTTTATCTGGAATCAGATATGAAAATGGTTGAGTAATTGCATTCAATAGCCTATAATTAATGACCATTCTTTTCTTTCTTCTCTTCTGCTCAGAATGTTTGTTAACCATGAATGCATAACATCAGTAAGGAGAAGTTGATTTTGTAATGAAACCATTACTTTCCAGTTCTTTGATCTGGAGTTCCATATCATTATAATCTTGTGCTAGTATTGGGATCTTTTTTTCAAATTTTCATATGCTTGCCTTCAATGATTTTGATATCCATCTCAAGCATAGATATTAACCAAAACTGTTGAGGGTTACTAGAATAGATAATGGTCTTAATCTTTTCACTTATGGCTTGTATTTTAGCAAGGATTATTATTTTAGGTATTTGAGTCATGGAGCTAGGAAATTGCTCAGTAGCATAAATGAGGCGAGAAATTCTAAGCCTTTCATTTTTTTATTGTAAACATGATACTCGTTGTGGTAGAACCATAGGGTGAGTATCTATCTATAAAGGCACTACCTAGTAGAATATCTACAGGCATTCTATATAAAGCAAAGAAATCAGCATGGAAGATTTTATCTTGTATCCGAAGGGTCTTCTGATGTTTGTATTTATTACAGATGAAACTATTCCCTTGGACATCTAGGATCTTATAAGCCATAGTGTCATCCAATGACTTCCAGTCATAGATGAGCTATGATTTAGCAAAGGAGAGAGAGGCTCCTGTATCAATCTGGGTATCTACTAGCCTGCCATTAATTTCTAAGGTTATAAACTGGGCAAACTTTCCATTTTTAAGCTGAGTAGGATAGGCTAGCTGTGGAATTTCTAAGGGAGGAATATTGGTACATACCAGTTTTTGTCTCCCTGGATCTTATATAGTAACTTGCTCAATGTAGATGACTTATTTTTCTTCTTCTACTTCTTCTTTTAGGTTACTGCATTCACCTGGGCAGTAATCCTAGTCGGAGTAAAAAGAGCTTTCTACTTCTTTATCTTTTTCTTATTTTTCTATGGGCAGAAATATATCTAACTGTGGCTCTATCTTTGGTGTTGGGATTTCTCTTAAAGAATATGTACTAGTGAACTTGTTCTTGATCCAAGAGGCACTAGGCTTGAAAGAGTTCTAGAATTGCAAAGGAGGATGTTGAGGCCTTTACAAAGTCAGAGGTATTCGCGGTATTGAGGGTTGTCTCCCTCTGGTTGATCCTTCTCCTCTAGAGTATCCTTTGGTCTATGGTCTTATGTCTCATTCAGGTACTTAGATTCTAGTTCATGATTTAGGACTGGAGGTGCAAACTCATTAATTAGTAAATTAAATAAAGTAGCAAGAGGATCAGGCTAATTATGAACCCTTTCAAATTGTTCTGCTTCAGTCATAGAATCCCACCATTGATTTACAATTCCTCAAAAGAATTTAGAAGCAAAATTGGTAGTACCTGCTAGATCTAAATGAGAGTTAATGGTGATAACTCGCATAGAGTTGCACCATGCTGAGATCTCATTTAAAGGATTTAACAAATTATCAATATTGAGGTACCAAGGCTGAAGTTGGACATGAGTCCTTTGCATGAGAGTAGTATTGGGGTGTTTTTTGCTGGGTTTAAAATTGGGACAGAGATCAGCTTTATGGGTTAGAATTTTAATAGAGGATTTTACCTGTTGATCCTATTTTGGCAAGCCATTCAAAGATTTCATCTAAAGCTACTAATTTAGAATCTATGGAAGACAATTGACTTTGCATATTTATACAGAAAGCATTAGTATTGTCTTAAAAAATGGTTAGTTTGTCTAAACTATGTCAGATATATAATACATCTCTGTAGAGATCAAAATTATCTGACAGATGAGAATTGAACCTGGACACATAATTTATGTGCTTAAACTCATTTGATGGTTCAATGTCTCCTTTGTCAGAGAATTTTAATGATCTCTACAGAGATGTATTATATATATGGCATAGTTTAGACAAACTAACCATTCTTTTTACGTCAGTAGATGCTTCCTCTAATAAGCAATCTTTTATAGAAAACTGGTGATAGTAAGTAGGGGATGAATGGCTACAACTTCACTATTATCACTCAATATTTATTACACTCTTTTTACAAGAACTTGTTTGAATTTCTGATTCTCAATATCCTTTGAAAGGGGCAAGAGAAGAGCATAGTCTTTAAACAAGGCTACTAGACTTCTAAGAAAGCTTAGAAATTTTTTGATGCAAACTCTATGGTAGAGAGGCTTATTTATAGTATTTATGGAGGTCCTGCCTGAAATCTATGCCAAGGTGGTGTCAAGTCCCATCATACTTTACAGCACAAAAGTTAATCTACAGGGAGATGCTGTTGGATGCATTGGATGAGGATGTCTGGCTTAGTGGGTCTAACATTGCTTCCACTTCAGTCAGTAGGTCATCTTCACTAATTGGCTAAAAAAGACACCTTAGCTAGAATGTACTGGAGAGATGATAATGCTAGGGTCTAGCTTCGCATGCATGACAATGAGTGATGTAGAAGTAAGATTCCCATTCTAGCTATCTTTTTATGATCATATATATGACCGTGTCTTGATCATGGTTCTCCTCTTCATAAATATGGTGTGGACTGTATCTTCCTATCCATTTATACAGATATTCATTATGTGGAGACTAGATTTTAATCAGCCATATCCATAAAGGATGCTTTATGAGTTCAGTGTACTGGTGAAATAGGAATTCACTATTTAATCTTTCTATGAAGATAACACCAGTGTTTTGATGATGATTCACTTGTATCATTGCTACGGAAGACATTTGTAGATCTTGGCCTACGGCATAAGAAATCTAGGTATACCTCAGATGCAACCCTTCTCAGAGGATTTTTTTTGAGACAAGGATGTTCATAGAAGCAAATCCTTTATTATAAATTTTGGTTAGATTGAAACCAAGAATGGGTTGGTGCATGAGTGTAGTAGGCTGATTGCAGCTGAGCCAATCTGTAATAATGTTATAAATACCTTTAATATGTTCTACTAAAAAATTGAATTGGTTAAAGAAAGCCTGCCATCTAACATATTTATCGGGACCATCTTTCTGACCATGATCTTTTTCTTTAAAGGTCAAAAATCTAGTGTAATCAGTCTTTACAATAAAATGTGGTAGATGGAGAAATTTTAACGTGAACTTCTCAAGACATTTCCTTACAGTGTAGATTTCTTTATCAGAAGAAATCTATTTGAGAACATCAGTACTAAAAACACCACTAGAGAATTCATAAATGCATTCTTTATTTTCATATTTACAAATAAGTACTCCCCATGTTATATATATCAAATGCATCAATATAAACAAGCATTTGATCAGATTTTGGGATGTGGAGTTCAGGAAGTAATAACATCATAGATTTGATTTTTCAGACTGTGACTGTATGTTTGTCCTTCCATTGAAATGTTTTTTTATTTTGGAGAAGTTCTTGGAGTAGAAACCTGTCTTCACCAGAGTTAGGATAAAAACTAGTTAAATAACTTAGCAATCCCAAAAATTCTTGGAGCTTTGGCTTGTCGAGTTTTTTTGGAAAATTGATGACCTTTTCTTTGATATGTGGCTGGACTTACAGTTTTGAATCTTGGATCACCATTCCAAGAAATTTGCATTCAATTTTTCATAACTAATTTTTTTTTTCTGATAAGACTATTCCTACATCTTTTGGCAATTCAAAAAATCTAGAGAGATGAGTAAAATGGTCAGTAAAAGAATTACTGAATATTAGTATGTCATCTATGTACACACACAAAAATTCAGAAGTGCCTTGAAACATTTTATCCATATGGGCTTGGTAGAAAGCAAGAGCATTCATCAAGCCGAAAGGCATTACTGTCCACTAGAAATGGTTGAAAGGGCAGCTGAATGATGTCTTTCTCTGTCAGCTTATTTTACTCTGATCTGATAAAAGCCAAATTTACAGTCAAACTGGGAGAAGTATTTACAAGATGCTACTTTTTCCAATAGATAGCTTTTATCTAGAATCGGATATGAAAACGGTTGAGTAATGGCATTCAATGGCCTGTAATTAACGACCATTCTTTTCTTTCCTCTCTTCTGCTCAAAATGTTTGTTAACCATGAATGCATAACAATAGTAAGGATAAGTTCATTTTTCAATAAAACCATTACTTTCTAGTTCTTTAATCTGGGGTTCCATATCATTATAATCTTGTGCTGGTATTGAGATCTTTTTCCCAATTTTCATATGTTTGCCTTCAATGATTTTTATATTCATTTTAGGCATAGATTTTAACCAAATATTCTGAGGGTTATCAGAATAGATAGTGGTCTTGATCTTTTTGCCTATTGATTTTATTTTAGTAGGCATTATTATTTCAAGTATTTGAGTCATGGAGCTAGAAAATTGCTCAGTGGCATAAATGAGGTGAGGAATTCTAAGCCTTTCATTTTATATTATAAACATGATACTCTTTGTGGTAGAACCATAAGGTGAGTATCTATCTACAAAGGCACCACTTAGTATAATATCTACAGGCATTCTATCTAAAGCAAAGAAATTAGCATGGAAGATTTTATCTTGTATCTAAAGGGTCTATTGGTGTTTGTATTTATTACAGATGAAACTATTCCCTTAGACATCTAGGATCTTATAAGCCATGGTGTCATCCAATGTCTTTCAGTCATGGATGAGTTGTGATTTAGCAAAGGAGAGAGAAGCTCCTGTATCAATATGGGCATATACTATGTTGGGTGAATATTTTGTCATCAACTAACTGATGATAAAATAGGTATATCAACCACAACATAGGGAAATTTATGCCATGAAAAGTGTGGGTTTACTAGATCTGGACGAGGTAAATCTCACTTCTCATCAAGGGGAGGTTCCCTATGAATATTTATACGCTATATGTATATATAATAAAGTATAAAATAATACTTGGGGTGGTATAATAACATCCACCTCTCTTTTTTCAGAGGTGATGTACAAGGAACAAGAGAGAGAGAAATCCTAGTCGTTGGCCAACAACATTCCTCTTCTTTCAGGAATGGTATCTAGCGTAGAGCAAAAAATCACCTGAAGTAACAAAGTTCACAAGGAAACCCACGTAAGCACAAAGTCTTCCATTGTCTGCTTCACCGATCTGGAACAAGCGTAACCATAGAGTGAAATGAAGCACAAAGTCTTCGCCTAAAACTATAAAAGATAAAAGTAGCTCAAAGTCTCTCTTCTACCTTTTAGAAATGCCCTCAGATAATATCAACACACCCACTTTGCTTGTTAAATCAAACAAATAAGAGATTATCAGGAAAGAGGACATAAGAACTGTTTCCTAAATAACATAGATAACTTCAACACAAAGTCTGAAATAAACCTGCTTCTCATTCATTTAACAAAATATGATTTACAAATCGAGCACAAAGTCTCAAGAAGTGTCTCAATTTTAGTAGAGTTTTTGCTCTCAATTATCAGAGATATATTTAAAAAAGAGGTCTCCACTATATATAGGGAGAAACTTTCAAAATTAGAAAATATTAAAATATCTTAGTCAAAGATGACTCATCTTTGACTTTTAAGATATTTTTCTGGATTTTTTACATGTAATTACACATTACAAAATTGCATGAACTTTTACATGACAAAAGTGCATGAGAAAAGAAAAAGAGAGAGGGGAAAATGTTTCAGCTCTTGCCGCCAGACTTCTTCAGATGAGCATCGTACATAGTAATAGATACCTAAATTCCTATGCTGTCTAGCGCAATGGTGTTCTTGAAGATGACCCTGGCTCTGATTATAGCACCCTTCAATGCTATGATTGCCTTAGCATGATTAGTTAACCTAGATCTTAGATTATCCAGAGTTAACTGAGTATCTAAAATATTGTCCACAGAAGTCATTGAGGAGGCTTTCTCTTCAAAATCTCTCTAAATCATACCCTTGAATCCTTGGATCATCTCTTCGGCTAAGAGAAATTGATTGTCCTTGGTGGTGAGGTTGCAAGGCAGTTCTTCTAGCCTATTCAGTAGGCCTGTATCACTTTTCTCACTAGCATCTTTAGAAGACTCGAGATCTTTGATGAGCTCCTTGAGTACCTGAACCCTATATATCAGTGATTCCTTAATCTCAACATAGGAATCTTTGCTAGAAATGACACTGATGGATATCAAGGTGCTTTTCTTTAGATATTTCATCTCCCTCCACTTGCTAAGATTTTTATCTATACTATCAATGTCTTGAGAAATAAGTGAGACAAGGTCCTCCAAATCCCTCCTCACTTTCTTCATCTTGTCTATCTTCTCGGCAACCTCTGTAAGGAAATTCCCTGAGTTTGCATCTTTTCAATGTAATCCTGTAGTACTTTCCCTTTCATAGAGGTTTTATCTACCTTTTCAATGACAGGGTCATCTATGGAAAAGGCCTCTGGGGTTGCCACTTCAGGGGGAAGGGTGAATTTCCTGACTACTGTAGTTAACTGCTCTGCCTTGTCCTTATAGTAGTCCTTCATCTCCTTTTCTCTATCGAATTTCTAGACCATGATCTCCATTACAGACTGTAGATCACTTTTCACACCTTCGTGAGTAACTTTTCCAAGTTCAACACAAGAGATGGAATAGCTGCTCATGTCAAAACCCTCAAGGGTTGCGTCTTGCGGTGGTTTAGCTATTTCTAAAAATTTATGCCCCTTTTCCTCAACCAATTTTGAGAGGATCCTTGGTCTCTTAGGGGCCTTGGCTTTCACCGGCACTATCTTGCTAAAATTGAAGTCATCTAGAGAGATGGCTAGCTTCTTTCTTTTAGGTGTGAAAGCTAACATCCAAGGAGGGAGAGAAAAAGTACCTATAATGGCAATAGTTCCTGCAGCTGGTGTTACCATGGTAACTTCTACACTGCTAGTGGTAACAGTGGTCGCAGTTGGAGTAACTGGTGAAACCGTATTGGCCGTTGATTGATCAAGGGTGGAACTTTCTCCTAAATTGAAGGAAGGAGATGCCAGACTAGGAATAAAACTAGAGGAATGAAGAATATCTCCAGAAGCACCTTGAGGATCACCAAACATGATTTTGGAAGGAGAGGCAGCTCCAGAAGAAGGAACACTGATAGGAGAAAAAGGTGGTGAAGGAGAGACATTTGTAAGTGGTTGTGCCCCTTCCTGGGAAGGTAGAGGCTAAGTCCTTTACTGCTCTAAGGGCCTGTCATCTGTCTCCATTTGCTGAGCTGCCTACTCTTGGAAGCTTTGTTCTCTAACTCCCTTAGCCGTCAATTCTGGCTCTTTAGCAACTTTTGACTTCTTGGAAATGAAGATGATTCTAGGCTTGTGAGGCCTAGATGGAGAAAGAACATCACCTTTGTTCTTAGTCTTGTTTTCTTCCCTCTTTCTCATTTTTGCTTAGAACTCAACCTCTGATCCTGTAATAAACTCTTTTAGCGTGATCCCTTTGGCTACTAACCAATCATTGGTGTTAGCCATTATTGGTTTGAATCTCTTCCTCATAGAAGTTAATTCTTTTTTAGACCACTAAAATGGAGGAAAAGGGGAGTCAACAACCTTCTTAGCTAGGTACTTGATGTTGATAATGTTCTTGTCATCGATCAGATTGGGGGGAATCTCTGCGAGCCCCAAATATTTGATCTGCTCCAGAGTCAGTCTGTTGTAGTCCATTTTCTTGATTTCTTCAATTGTCTACAGGTCTACCCAGATGTCTTCAATCATAGGCTCATGAAACTGAGTCTTTCTTCTGATCATGTCTTTGACACTCTTATAGTCAAAGTTATTCCTCCTCTTCAACTATTTCATAGTAAATAGTTGCATCTCTGTCTCCATGACCTTGGCTTTAGTTGCGTTTAGAATCGAGTATCTGCCAATTTCAATTGGAAACCTGAAACATAGCTTTTTTAGCTCCATCTACCTAGTGTGCACAACACTCATTTGTCTACACAGCTCCATTAGGACTAACTTATCAGAAGGAAACCTGGGGAGCATATAGGGATAGCCTTGAAAAAAGTCAACCCAAAGATAGCAGAAAAAGGGAAATTGTAGGAACATATAGCCATAGTCATTGACGGTCATCCAAGCCTCATCAGATACTCTCTTCTGCTCAAGCTAAGGGTTGAAGAGACACAAAAATACCAAAAAGAAGGCATCATTTACCCTCCTTCAATAGTAGATTGATCCTTGCAGTGTTAGCTGGGGGTAATATGAGTAGACTGGGGTGGTCTTTCTGTCCCCTTCAGTTGTCAAACCTGGAAAGGTTTGCTTGGAGGCAGCTATATACACCAGGTACGAAGTCATATAGAACTTTGAAGTAGTTTGTACCTTGGTCAGCTGCTCGTGAAGAGCATTGCTAATCTGCTCACCCCAAAAGTTGACATGTTTATTTTGAAGGATGATTTTGATGAAAGGGTACATCCACTCATGAAACTGTGAGGAAGACGGGAGGCCTTGCACTCTATTGAGAAGGGTGATCAAGTCACAAAATTCTTCAATGAAATCACTCCTTGGGAAGTTCTGTGGCCATCTGGATAGATTAGTTATGGGGGTCTTCAACCACCCGTTATTCATTACTTTTTTTGCCCTCTCAGGGTCCTTGTCATACTCCTGTGCTTCTATGAAGTCAATCCTCAGTACTTCAGTAGTAGGAGGGCACATGAAGACTTTGTTAATGAATTCAAGGTCTAGCTAAATTATTATGTTGCCACTGGCATCTGAGCTTGCTCTCGTCTCTTTGTTGTAGAACTGGGTGCACTGGAGGATGAACTCCATATGATGTGCTGCTATTGGGAAAGCGGCAACCAGATGAATATTGCTTTCGATGATTCTCTTTATTTTGGAACTTGAGTTTTTTTCCTTAGTTCTAGTCACGAACTCAACCATATCCACGTGGCCAATCTCTGTATCTCTAATGTCATCAACATTAGAGGTGACCAAAGTGATCGAAAAGACGCCCTGGTACCGGTACTTCATTACTTTTGACTTTTTTGAAGAAATTTCACACATCAGAACTGGCCTCGGTTGAGTGAGTGCTATCGAGCAAGAATCTTTAGAAAGTACTACAATCATGATCATGTAATTAGGGAATAGTGGGCAAATTGGGGAATTCGCACATTAAGTGATCATAACCAAGGAAAGGCACTTAATGGGGCCAGGTCAGAAAATGAAGAAAAAGGGGAGGAAAGGGAAAAAATGGAAAAGGTGGAAAATTCCTCTAGATTTGGAGAAATTTGGAGAAAAAAAGCACCGATGGCAAAAATTGCCACCCTTGCATAAAGGGGAGAGAAAAAGAAGGCACGGGCGACAAATTTCACCGCCCGTGTAAGTTCGGCTTACATGGGTAGCAAAATTTGTCACCCCTGCATGCCAAAGGAGAATAATAGAGCACGAGTGGTGAATTTTGATTCCCGTGCATGTTTAGATGGAAGGTGTATGGGCAGTGAAATTCACCACCCGTGCACCTTCACCCTGCATCGGCGGCGAAATTCACCGCCGATGCAGGGAAGGAAGGAGATGAGCATGGGTGGAAAAATTCCCTGCCTATGTAGGGTTAGTCAAAAAGACATGGGTGTCAAATTTTTTCACCCATGTAGGTTAAAGCAATGAATTTGCGGGCAAGTGGGGGTGGCAAAAATCACTGCCCCAACATGAAAAGGAAGTTTGGAAGGTTGATGGGGAGGGAGAGAAGAAAAGAAAACTACATGTAAAACTAAAAGCAAATTTAAAGAGAAGGGAGAAATAAAGGTCAAAAACATGACCTACTTAGAGAACCACACACACCATGAGTCCAAATCCATAAAAGCACACTTTGACCCGTTCGTTGGATCATCCAGAGGCAGAGGGTAGGAGGAGGAAAGGAGGAATGAAGTAAAATGAGGTTAAAACTGAATTAAATGGGGTGAAAATCAACCCCAACAACCTAGTGCAGGTGGTAATAAATGTCACACATGGAAACCGAGATAGTGCACGGATGGAAAAAATCATCACCCTTGCACTAAGAAATCGAGAAGTGACATGCAGGGGCAGCAAAAATTGCCACTCTTGCATGTGAGATGGGAAAATGCAGGGGTGGCAAAATTTACCGCCCATGCAGGTTAAAATTCAGGGGTGGCAAAAATTGCTGCTCCTACAGGCAAAATGCATGGAAAAATGCACTGGCGGTGAATTTTGCCGCCCGTACATGAGAATGGAAGAAAAACACTAACTCTAAAAAAAGCTGAAATTTGGTCCTCTAAACGCATCGATACCATAACGGCTTCCACATTTTAGGAAAAATGTGATGAAAAGATATTACAAATTTTGAATGGTATTAGTTGAGCCAAATTGAGAGTGAGAAAAACTCATCTCGAAAAATAATTTAGAGAGACAAAGGATGAAACAGACAAGCTTCGTAGGGGGTTGTTCCCAAAAATGAGCTAAGCTGATTTTGGAAACAATAGCTAGCTCCTATTAGGGAACTTCTGTTAATCAAAACAATCAATGGGAGTAGAAACCAGTCTCTAAGTGCCTTCATCCAAGCCATTGGGCTACGGAGTCAGGCTAAAAATAAAGTGAGAAACATACAAAACGTAAAAATTGCACATATATGCAAATGGACCCATTTAAGATTTAAAGATTGAACAGCTTCAGATGTTGCCCACTGTGGGGTAGTGCAGATTGTGTCTCATCTTGGTATTCCAGCAAGAAGCTAGCCTCACCATAGAGCTGTCGAATGGTGAATGGGCCTCTCCATAAGGATTCAAATTTGTCGTGCATTCCCTTCAATTCTCGCCTCTTGTCTCACAACAAGACTTGATCTCTGACTTGAAATTCATGAACCTTAGCTTTTTTATCAAAATTTTTTTTCACCTGGTTCTAATGCACCGTAATCTAATCTACTACCATGGTTCGCTGTTTATTCAGTTCGATCAGACACATGATTCTTTTATCGATCAAACTTTCGAAGGTTGAGTCTTCGATTGCTTTGGCTAACTTGAGCGCTAGCAATTCCAGAGTGATGGGTATCTCCATATTTAAGCCATACTAAAGTTGGAAAGGTGACATACCTATGGCCTTCTTAGGAGTAATCCTATCTACCCATAAAGCATCAAATAATGCCTTGTGCCAAGTCCTTTGATTGTCGTCTACCAATTTTTTGATAATAGTGATCAGGTTCTTATTACTCGATTCTACTTGGCCATTTTCCTGAGAGAAATAATCTAAAGTGTGGGATAGGGTAATCTCATAGTAAAAATAGAATAGAGTAATTTCATGCAAAGAAAAATAGGCCACATTATCTATTACAATTTTAAGTGGGACCCCAAACTGGGAGATAATATTTTTCTTGAGAAAATTGCACACCACTTCAGACGTAGCATGCTTGGTTAGGATGGCTTCCACCCACTTGGTAAAGTAATCAATCATCGTAAGGACATAATCATGTCTGGCACTCGAAGATGGGTTGACTGTACCAATGAAGTCAATACCCCACTGTTGAAAAGGATCCTCGATTACTACTAGCTTGAGAGGCAATGCAGTGAGTTTAGGGTTCCCAACGAACTGTTGACATAATTCGCATCTACGCACCCATTTGTAGGCATCCTAGAATAATGTGGGCCAATAGTATCTTGCTCAAAAAATCTTGTGCACTATCACCGGTGTATAAAAATTCCCTCCATAGGCCAAATTGTGGAAAGACTCTAAGAGTTTATCTTGTTGCACCTTATCAACACAACGAAGAAATGCCCCGTCCAAGTTCCTTTTGTATAGACCATTATCCCATAGAACATAACTAACAATGTTTAACTTAACATTCTATTTTTCCTTATAGGAGAGATGAGTGGGACACTCACCATATGTCAGAAAATGAGCGATGCCAGAATACCACTCATCAGTAGTGGCAACAAAGAGGATCGTAGGCATGTCTTCGATCTCTATTTCTTCACTTTCTACTTCATCTGGAATGTTGTTGGCAATCAACTGACAAAGGCCCTTTCCTTACATGAGTTTGGTAGGTTTAATGTCCAGATCAAACTCCTGAATATTGGTGATCCAATTACCCCTCTTCGTACCAAACTCTTGTTGAGTCAAAATAGACTTTACTATTGTATCAGGTACGAGAACTTTAGTGTGCGGGTTCAAGATATAAAACCTGAAATGCTTGACTGCTTTGACCACCCCATATGCATGCTTCTCCATGTTGGAATATTTTAGCTCATGAACCTTAAGTGGACAACTCATGAAAGAAATAAGATATTCCACGCCTTCTTGGTTTTGTTGAACTAAAATCGCTGAGAGTGTATGTTCAGAGGCATAACTGTATATTTTGAAGCTTTTGGTGTAGTCTGGACAAACCAGAATTGGTGCACGAGCAATCGCTTCCTTGATGTCTTTAAATGTTGATTTGCCTTCAACAGTCCACCTAAAGGTAGCATTGTCTTTCATTATGTTGACGATGTGGCGAGTCTTCTCAGCGAACTCAGGAATGAATCTCTGAAGAAAATTCACCTTTCTGAAGAAAGAGTGAACCGCAGTTTTGCTGGTAGGCAGATTAAGTTCTTGAATGGACTTAACTCTTTCTGAGTCAATTTTAATACCTTTTCGAGACACAATGTGTTTGAGAAGTTTTTCTTCAATCACCCCAAAGACATATTTCTTTGGATTTAGAGAAATACCGTTCTGACGACAACATTCTAGTATTATTTGCAAATGGTGGACATGGTCAGAATGATGCTTTGAAAATACTATCAAATCATCTAGGTACACTATAATGAACTTACCCATCTCATCCTTGAAAGTGAGGTCCATCACCCTTTGAAATGTGGCACCTACATTTATCAAATCGAAAGGCATTCTTCGATAGGCGAATGTGCCCCAAGGTGTGGTGAAGGCCGTCTTATGCTGATCTGCTTTTTCAACTTCGACCTGATTGTACCCCGAGAAACCGTCCAGTATTGATAACATTTTTGAACCTGTTACCATTTACATAATTTGATCCATGATAGGGAGAGGGTAGTTATCCTTTCAAGATAACTGATTCAAGTTCCTAAAATCCACGCAGATTCAAATTTCACCATTCTTCATTCTGACAGGCACTATGTTGGAAATTCATATGGAGTGATGGATTGGGAAAATTATCTGAGCATCAAGCATTTTTTGTATCTCAGCTAAAATGGTATTTAGATTTTTGGGTTATATTGCCCGAACTTTTGTTTGTAAGGCACAAAGTTTGCCTTAAGAGGAATGTCATGGTGAATGTCATCAGGCCTGAGTGATTTCAGGTCATCATAGAAATAAGCCAAGACATCAATATATTGGCGAAGTAGATTAGCAAGCTTAAATCTCCCCTCGGGAGTGCAGCATTTCTCAATGTTTACCATCTTAAGATCTCCCTTGGTTTCCAAGTTTACCTGATCAAAATCTTGAGAGGAGTTTGAATCTGTTCCTGTTGTTTAATAAACTTGTCATGGTTATCAAATAATTTCCCCAGAGAAACCAAGCCTTTGAGAATCTTATTCCCCTTAAGCTGTAGGAAATCCTCACCTATGTTTGTGTTTGATTCAAAAGTTGCTTCGCATTTTTAGAGTTCACTACCCTCAAAATGCAATTGTTCAAAGCTATCCTTTTGCTCCAAGAAGGCAATGATTTGATCATCACTGTTAAACACTTGCCAATGGCTGGCATTATCAGGTACACTTGGTCAAAAGACTAGTTTAATAGTGTACTTGTCTCCTTTAAAATATGGGTGAAGAACTAAGAGAGTAGCAGAGACAGCCAATGCGTCTGCCCGATCATTGAATTCTCATGGAATGGCAAAGATTTTGAAAGCGTCAAATTTTTTGATTTGATCCCAGACAAGATTGCGATAGTGGCACAATCTTTCATTCTTGGTCTGATAGAGGTTTCTTACCTGGTAAACTACCAATTCAGTGTCCCCTTTAGCATGGATTAGCTTAATGCCTTTTTCTCTAGCAGCCTGTAATCCGAATAATAGGGATTTATACTCAGTTGTGTTGTTGGAGTTGTTGAACTGCAACTTGTAAGACAAAGGAACAATATCTCCTTGAGGAGATATCAACACAACCCCATCTCTCAAACCGGTAGAAGAGCAGCTGCCATCAAATTCTAAGGTCCATACCTCATTAGTCACTGCTTTTTCTTTAAAAAATTTTTCATTTTGGGGAAGAGGTTGTTCCATGTGTTCATTTTTCTTTGCCGATTCTCCCGCTGTGTCAGTTGAACACAATTCCAAGTTGTCACCTATAAGATTTTCATCAAATACCTCATGGATCTCATTCGTAGATAGGAAGTAGTGGCCCATGCCTGAAGACTCAAATAAAATTTGAGCTTCTGGTGCTGATGATTGGGTGACTACATACCTTACTTCTTTTTTAGGAAGCAACTTCTTCATAACACCTTAAATTGGGATCCTCGCATTTGATAAGTCCATGCTTAACTCACCTCCAACATCTTTGCAAAAATTCTACCCAAGCAAGATGTCGTAAGAGGCTAGAACATCGGCCACTAGAATCATCATTTTTATCCTCTTTTTTGGAAAAACTACGAAAACAAATTGGGCATCTTTTATCTGATCAAGAAGTGTAACTTACTTGTTTTCCATAAAAAACACCTCCCAAAAGTTTTGGTCAAAGTTAGTCTAAGGGAATCTACCACCTTGGCGGGCATGACATTATCCGAGGCTCCAGAGTCTATTATGCAATTACTTAGTTTGTAACCATTTATTAGTAGGGAAACATAAAAAGGTTCTATTTTCTCAGGAGCAATAGGAGGAGTCACGATGAAATTATTTTGAGTGGATTTACCTTTGGGGGGATCATGAACGGCCTTTAAAGAATCTTGTCCTATAGGGATGGCTTTATTTTTCACATATTTTGCCAATCTATCAAATTGTTCTGGGTTAGCTCTCAAATATTCAATTTTTGTCATTTAGATTTTAGTCTTTTTGGTGTGATCAATTATATCAAATAATTGAAAAGTATTTGAGATAGAGAAAGAGGTTCCATCATCTGAGTCTTTAGTAGGTGTGGTACTGGTCTGAGCAACAGAAGTGGAAGGTATGGGGTGGTTGAAGATACTTACTCTCTTGTGAGTTACCTGATCTTTTGGTTGAGGCAATGGAGTTCCTTGTTTAGTGATGGAAACTGCCAGTCGAGATTCTTCTTTTGATTTTCCTTTATCAGCCTGTGGAGCTAACTAGTTTTGAGATCTAGTGAAAATAGCATAAGATCCATCCAACCCTTCTCCTTTACTTCTAGCTTCGTCCTGGTAATCTAAGAAACCAATATTGGAGTCGCCAGCTAATTCTTCTTCCTGCTCATCAAAGAGATTATCATCATCTTGTTGGTCCAACTGAGGTTGGAATAAATAGTCATGTTCAGCATATAGGTAACCGACCACTAAATTGGTAGGTGCTGCTTCAATGGCCAATTTTCGTGGAGGGGGAGGCAGATGATTTGGTTGCCCTTGTTTTTGGGCAGCATTACCTTGATATTGCTGATTCTAGAATGTTCTCTTGGGCATATCTCGATAGGTGGGAGCAGACGTACATTAGGCTATTTGTCTCTTCAAAGCTATTAGTTCATTTGTCAATTTTTGCACCATAAGATCTATAGTGCCTATAGAAGAGCTTTCAGCAGATGAAGAGAATCTATTTCTACTAGGGTCTTTTTTGATCTTACCTACCAGGATAAGATCATCTTCAATATCAGTAGCTAAATCTTGAGTCATGCTAGATCCATAGGGCCAGCTCACCTCAATAGGAAACTTACTTCAGGAAGCTGCGAGTTGATAAAAAACACTTGAGATTCTCCAGTGTGGGCTGAGCAACAGTTGGAATCTGGTTCCTTAACTTGTTGAATTTAGCTATGAAATCTCTCATGGGTTCCTGGGATTCTTTTTTCATATGTGTTAGCTGAGCTAATAAGGCATGTGCATCTTCAGCAGGATTAAATCTAGCTTCAAATATGGACTTTAGTGTATTCCAGATAGTTATAATTTGAGCTTGAAGGTGGTAGAACCAATCTGTGGCAGTGCCTTGCAGAGTTTCTATAAAAATTCTCACTACTACATCCTCAAATTCCACATCGATTACGCCACATGCTATGAAGAAAGTGGCAATATGCTCATCGGGATGAACCTTCTCATCACCAAAAAACTTAAGAATTTTTTTTCTAGAACTACGAGATAGTTCATGCAAGGGTGGGGTCAAATTAAGAGGACCAAAGGAATTACCCCACGGGCCTTGAGCCATTATGCTAGGATTATTAAATGGCAGGACAACAAACCTTGGTGGGGTATTTGTAGACAGGGCACTATTAACAGCAGGAAAAGAAGCTCTACCTTGTATTGGTGACCCGATAAGGTCAGGAGGAAGACTCCTAGATCATTGAAGGAAAGGTGGTGGAAGAAACAGATCAAAATTGCTTTGCTGTGCTAACTCAAATATGGGGTCAAAAACACCCTTAGATCTCTGGCTTCTTGTATAGCATGGAGTTGCCAAATTTCAAAATAAAAATAGAAAAGAGCAGGATCTACTTTAGTTTCAAAGTTTGGGACTTCAAACTGCACACTCTTCCCCAACGGAGTCACCAAAAACTGTTGGGTGAATATTTTGTCATCAACTAACTGATGACAAAATGGGTATATCAACCACAACACAGAGATATTTATGCCATGAAAAGTGTGGGTTTACCATATCTAGATGAGGTAAATCTCTCCTCTCATCAAGGGGAGGTTCCCTATGAATATTTATATGTTATATGTATGTATAATTAAGGAGAAAATAATACTTGGGGTGGTATAATAGCATCCACCTCTCTTTTTTTAGAGGTGATATACAAGGAACAAGAGAGAGAGAAATCCTGGTCATTGGCCAACAACATTCCTCTTCTTTCAGGAATGGTATCTAGCGTAGAGCAAAAAATCACCTGAAGTAACAAAGTTCATAAGGAAACCCACGTAAGCACAAAGTCTTCCGTTGTCTCCTTCACTGATCTGAAATAAGCGTAACCGTAGAGTGAAATGAAGCACAAAGTCTTCACCTGAAACTACAAAAGATAAAAGGATCACAAAGATAAAAGTAGCTCAAATTCTCTCTTCTACCTTTTAGAAATGCCCTCAGATAATATCAACACACCCACTTTGCTTGTTAAATCAAACAAATAAGAGATTATCAGGAAAGAGGACATAAGAACTGTTTCCTAAATAACATAGATAACTTCAACACAAAGTCTAAAATAAACCTGCTTCTCATTCATTTAATAAAATATGATTTACAAATTGAGCACAAAGTCTCAAGAAGTGTCTCAATTTTAATAGAGTTTTTGCTCTCAATTATCAGAGATAGATTTACAAAAGAGGTCTCCACTATATATAGGGAGAAACTTTCAAAATTAGAAAATATTAAAATATAAAAATATCTTAGTCAAAGATGACTCATCTTTGAATTTTGAGATATTTTTCTAGATTTTTTACATGTAATTACACATTACAAAATTGCATTCACATTTACATGACAAAAGTGCATGAGAAAAGAAGAAGAGAGAGGGGAAAATGTTTCAGCTCTTGCTGCCAGACTTCTTCAGATGAGCATTATACATGGTAATAGATGCCTAAATTCCTATGCTATCTGGCACAATGGTGTTCTTGAAGATGAACCTAGCTCTGATTATAGCATCCTTCAATGTTGTGATTGCCTTAGCATGATTAGTTAACCTGGATCTCAGATTATCTAGAGTTAACTGAGTATCTAAAATATTGTCCACAGAAGTCATTGAGAAAGCTTTCTCTTCAAAATCTCTCCGAATCATACCTTTGAATCCTTAGATCATCTCTTCGGTTGAGAGAAATTGATTGTCCTTGGTGGTGAGGTTGCAAGGCAGTTCTTCTAGCCTATTGAGCAGGCATGTATTGCTTTTCTCACTAGCATCTTTAAAAGACTCGAGATCTTCGATGAGCTCCTTGAGTACCTGAACCCTGTATATCAGTGATTCCTTAATATCAACATAGGAATCTTTGCTAGAAATGACACCGATGGATATCAAGGTGTTTTTATTTAGATCTTTCATCTCCATCCACTTGCTAAGATATTTCTCTATACTGTCAATGTCCTAAAAAATAAGTGAGACAAGGTCCTCCAAATCCGTCCTCACTTTCTTCATCTTGTCTATCTTCTCGGCAACCTCTGTAAGTAAGGAAATTCTTTGAGTTTGCATCTTTTCAATGTAATCCTCTAGTACTTTCCCTTTCATATAGGTTTTCTCTGCCTTTTGAATGACAGGGTCATCTATGGAAAAGGCCTCTGGGGTTGCCACTTTAGGGGGAAGGGTGAATTTCTTGACTACTGCAGTTAACTGATCTGCCTTGGTCTTATAGTAGTCCTTCATCTCCTTTTCTCTATTGAATTTCTGGACCATGATGTCCATTGCAGACTGTAGATCACTTTTCACACCTTCGTGAGTAACTTTTCCAAGTTCAACATGAGAGATGGAATAGCTCCTCATGTCAAAACCCTCAAGGGTTACATCTTGCAGTGGTTTAGCGATTTCCAAAAATTTATGCCCCTTTTCCTCAACCAATTTTGAGAGGATCCTTGGTCTCTTAGGTGCCTTGGCTTTCACTGGCACTATCTTGCTAAAATCAAAGTCATCTAGAGAGATGGATAGCTTCTTTCTTTTAAGTGTGAAAGCTAACATCTAAAGAGGGAGAGAAGAAGTACCTATTGTGGCAATAGTTCTTGTAGCTGGTGTTACTGTGATAACTTCTACACTGCTAGTAGTAACAGTGGTCACAGTTGGAGTAACTGGTGAAATCGTATCGGCCGTTGATTGATCAAGGGCAAAACTTTTTCCTAAATTGAAGGAAGGAGATGCCAGACTAGGAATAGACCCAGAGGAATGAAGAGTATCTCTAAAATCACCTTGAGAATCACCAAACATGAATTTGGAAGGAGAGGTGGCTCCAAAAAAAGGAACACTGATAGGAGAAAAATGTGGTGAAGGAGAGACGTTTGTAAGTGGCCGTGCCCCTTCTTGGAAAGGTAGAGGCTCAGTCCTTTGATACTTTGAAGGCCTGTCATCTATCTCCATTTGCTGAGTTGCCTGCTCTTGGGAGCTTTGTTCTCTAACTCCCTTAGCTGTCGATTCTGGCCCTTCAGCAACTTTTGACTTCTTGGAAATGAAGATGATTCTAGGCTTGTGAGGCCTAGATGGAGAAGGAACATCACCTTTATTCTTAGTCCTATTTTCTACCTTCTTTCTCATTTCTACTTGGAACTCAGCTTCTGATCCTATAATAAACTCTTTCAGCATGATCCCTTTGGTTACTAACCAATCATTGGTGTTAGCGAATATTGGTTCGAATCTCTTCCTCAAAGAAGTTAATTCTTTTTTAGACCACTAAAATGGAGGAAGAGGGGAGTCAACAACTTTCTCAGCTAGGTAACTACTATTGATAATGTTCTTGTCATCAAAAAAATTGGGGGGAATCTCTGCAAGCCTTAAATATTTGATTTGCTCCAGGGTCAGTCTATTGTATTCTATTTTCTTGATTTCTTCAGCTGTTCGCAGGTCTACCTAGATGTCTTCGATCATAGGCTCATGAAACTGAGTCTTTCTTCTAATCATGTCTTTCACACTCCTATAGTCAAATTTATCCCTCCTCTTGAACTATTTTATAGTAACCAATTGCATCTCTGTCTCCATGACCTTGGCTTTAGTTTGGGTTAGAATTGAGTATCTGCCAATTTTGATTGAAAACCTAAAACCTAGCTTGTTTAGCTCCATCTGCCTAGTGTGCACAACACCCATTTGTCTACATAGCTCCATTAGGACTAACTTATCAGAAAGAAACTTGGGGAGTATTTAGGGATAGCCTTGGAAAAAGCCAACCTAAAAATAGCAAAAAGAGGGAAATTGTAGGAACATACAGCCATAGTCATTGACGGTCGTCTAGGCCTCATCAGATACTCTCTTCTACTCAAACTGAGGGTCAAAGAGACATAAAAATACCATGAATAAGGCATCATTTACCCTCCTAAAATGGTAGATAAATCCTTGCAGTGTTAGCTAGGGGTAATATGAGTAGATTGGGGTGGTCTTTCTATCCCCTTCAGTTGTCAAACCTGGAAAGGTTGGCATGGAGGCAACTATGTACACCAGGTATGAAGTCATATAGAACTTTGAAGTAGTTTGTACCTTGGTCAGCTTCTCGTGAAGAGCGTTTCTAATCTGCTCACCCCAGAAGATGACATGTTTACCTTGAAGGATGATTTTGATGAAAGGGTACATCCACTCATGGAACTGTGAGGAAGACGGGAGGCCTCACACTCTGCTGAGAAGGGTGATCAAGTCACCAACTTATTTAATAAAATCACTCCTTGGGAAGTTCTGCGCCCATCTAGATAGATTGGTTTTAGGGGTCTTCAGCCACCTATTATTTATTACTTTCTTTGCCCTCTCAGGGTCCTTGTCATACTCCTTTTATGCTTCTATGAAGTCAATCCTCAGTACTTCAGTAGCAGGAGGGCACATGAAGACTTTGTCAATAAATTTGGGGTCTAGCTAAATTATTATGTTGCTACTGGCATCTGAGACTTCTCTCGTCTCTTTGTTGTAAAACTGGGTGCACTAGAGGATGAACTCCGTATGATGTGCTACTACTGAGAAAGCGACAACCAGATGAATATTGCTTTTGATGATTCTCTTCATTTCAGAACTCAGGTTCATTGCCTTGGTTCTAGTCACAAACTCGGCCATATCCACATGGCCAATCTCTATATCTCTAATGTCATCAACATTAGAGGTGACTGAAGTGATAAAAAAGACACCCTAGTATCGGTACTTCATTGCTTTTAACTTTTTTAGAGAAGTTTTAGACATTAGAATTGGCCTCAGTTGAGCGAGTGCTATCGAGCAAGAATCTTTAGAAAGTACTACAGTCATGATCATGTAATTAGGGAATAATGGGCAAATTGGGGAATTCGCACATTAAGTGATCATGACAAAGGAAGGGCACTTAATGGGGCTGGGTCAGAAAACAAAGAAAAAAGGGAGGAAAGGGAAAAATGGAAAATATGGAAAATTCCTCCAGAGTTGGAGAAATTTGTAAGAAAAATGCACAGGCAGTGAAAATCATCGCCCTTGCATAAAGGGGAGAGAAAAAGAAGGCACGGGTAGCAAATTTTGTTGCCCGTGCAGGTTTAGCTTGCATGGGCTACAAAATTTACCACCCCTACATGCCAAGGGAGAACAACAGAGTGCGAGCGATGACTTTTGCCGCCCGTGCATGTTTAGATGGAAGGTGTATGGGCGATGAAATTTGTCACCCATGCACCTTCACCTTGCGTCGGTGGCAAAATTCACTACCGATGTAGGGAAGGGAGGAGATGAGCACATGCAACAAAATTTGCCACCCGTGTAGGGTTAGTAAAAAAGACATGGGTGGAAAATTTTGTCGCCCATGTAAGTTAAAGCAACGAATTTGTGGGCAAGTGGGGGTGGTGACCAGCATGAAAAGGATGTTTGGAAGGCTGACGGGTAGGGAGAGAAGAAAACAAAACTACATGTAAAACCAAAAGCAAACTTAAAGAGAAGGGAGAAATAAAGGTCAAAAACATGACCTACCTGGAGAACCACGCGCACCATGAGCCCAAATCCATAAAAGTGTATTTTGACCTGTTCACTGGATCATCCAAAAGCAGAGGGTAGGAGGATGAGAGGAGGAATGAAGCAAAATGAGGTTAAAACTAGATTAAATGGGGTGAAAATCAACCCCAACAACCCAAAGCAACTGGCAATAAATGTTGCACATGAAAATTGAGACAGTGCACGAGTGGCAAAAATCACCGCCCTTGCACTGAGAAATTGAGAAGTGACATGCAGAGGTGGCAAAAATTGCCACTCCTGCATGTGAGATGGGAAAATGTAGGGGTGGCAAAAATTGCCGCTCCTGCAGGTGAAATGCAGGGGAAAATGCACTGGTGGTGAATTTTGCCACATGTGCATGGGAATGGAAGAAAAACACTAACTCTGAAAAAAGCCAAAATTTGGTCCTCTGAATGCATCGAGACCGTAACGACTTCCATGTTGGGGAAAACATGATGAAAATATATTACGAATTTAGAATGGTATCAGTTGAGCCAAAATGAGAGTGAGAAAAAGCTATCTCGAAAAAGAAATTAGAGAGACAAAGGATGAAACTGACAAGCTTCGTAGGGGGTTGTTCCCAAAAATGAGCTAAGCTAATTTTGGAAACAACATATTAGTCTGCTATTAATTTCTAAGGTTATAAACTAGACAAACTTTTTATTTATGAGCTGAGTAAGATAGGTTGGCTGTGGAATTTCTAAGGGAGGAATACTAATACATACCAATTTTTGTCTCCCTAGATCTCATACAACAACTTGCTCAGTGTAGATGACTTCTTCTTCTACTTCTTATTTTAGGTTACTGTATTCACCTAGGCAGTAATCCTAGTCAGAGTAGAAAGAGCATTCTACTTCTTCATCCTTTTCTTCTTTGTTTATGGGTAGAAATTTATCCCACTATGGCTCTATCTTTGGTGCTAGGATTTCTCTTGAAAAATCTGTGCTGTGAACTTGTTCTTGATCCAAGAGGCACCAGGCTTGAAAGAGCTCTAGAATTGCAAAGGAGGATGTTGAGGCCTTTGCAATGTTAGAGGTATTCACGGCATTGAGGGTTGTCTCCCTCTGATTGATTTTTCTCCTCTAGAGTATCCTCTAGTCCATGGTCTTATGTCTCGTTAGGGTACTTCTTGGTGGTGATGAGACCATGTTCTATGTGCTTTATATGAAAGCTGTGAATAATCATCATGCTAAGGTTAGCACCATGGTCATTGTATGTTGGTGAGCAGTTATTCTAAGTCATCGGCTAATGACTCAAGAGCATCTGCATGTTCGTCATCTTAGAAGTCATATTCAGGGAGATCATCTAGAATTGGTTAATAGATGTCATCCTATAGGTAGAGATCTTCATCAAAATTAATGATATCCAACCATGCCACTATGTTGGAAGTAAAAATAGCTTTGAATATAGGATTTTTGCAATGGCACTGAGGAGAAATATGGCCAAGTTTGTGACAGATATAGCAAATAGGCTGCTTGGACTGAGGACAGGTAGTATGATGCTTCTTGAGGAAACGTTGAGGAGGTGCATAGGAGTGCTTGTGAGGAAAAGATCAGCACTTAAAAGAAAGATGTTGGTGGCACTGCTTTTATTATTTGTGGGATTGTAAAAATGGCTGACAACCGAAAGGCGTTGTTTCAGGAAATGTTGGAGCTATTTGAGAGGCTTGATGCTTGGTGAGAGAAATAGTTATGCAAAGTAAAAAAGGGCCTATGACAATTTAATAATGGCCAGGGACTCGATGCAATTACTTTCTCAAAGAATTTTATAGAGCAAAGAAACCCAAAAGTCATGACAAGAAATTCTTACAGACATTTCATTAGTAGTCGTGGATATGATACCAATCTTTTTACGTTAATAGATGCTTCCTCCAATAAGCAATCTTTTACAAAAAACTTGTATCCATTCAGCCCCTGCCTATTCTCGGTTTTTTGTAAAAGATTGCTTATTGGAGGAAGTGTCTGTTCACATATTGGTATCAGAGCCATAACTACTACTAAAACGTCTGTAAGAATCTTTTGTCATGAATTTTAGTTTTATTTGCTCTGTAAAATGCTTTGATAAAGTAATTTCATCGAGTCCCTGGCTATTATTAAATTTTCATAGGCCCTTTTTTACTCTAAATCACTGTTTCTCTTTCCAAAAATTTTGTCACACACCAGAACCCAATCTCTTAACAATGGAATTTGGTAAATCCCAGATGTCTTCCACAATAGAAGTTATGAATGATTCTAAGCTTGAAAGAATGTATGAACTCCATCCTTTTGTTCTAGAACAATTATCTGATTGTCTAGATATTGAAGTTACTAAAGAAAACCTTGAAAATGAAACTAGCCTTTATAAACCCCCAGCTATAAAAGCTTCACAAGTATATAAGAAGTCTAAACTTATTAAATCTAAGTTTGGGTATAAGTCCACTTATTTTTTATTTGTAAATCTTAAAATCAAATCTGTAGAACTGACTCTTAGTTATAAGCCCAAGTGAAACTTTCAAACAAATTTACTATCTTTATTGCCTGAACCTGAGATCAATTATATCAGGTCACATGAAGATGTAATATTTGTACATTTTGGCCTTATAAGAGTCCATATAACCCCATTGATTCTTAGAAATATTAAACCTATTATATAATTAGCTTTATGTGATAGATGCCAAGTAATCTTTAAACATGCTTGTCAAATATCTAGCCTTGGCTGATTAAATGATCAAGTCATTTGTTTTGAGTTTTGTCCAAACCTTTATGTCACAATCCACGATAAAGGTTGTAAAGAAGTTAAATTTAGTTCTTTGGATTGTTGGGGATTATTCACCTCCCTATTTATTTTAGACATGTTTAGTGAATTTAAATATGCTTCTATTAACATTTTTGTTGTGTATAGTATGACCAACATGAACCACCCAAAGATCCTTGAAAATCTGCCATATGCCAAAAGATTGAGTGGTACTGTCCAACTCCAGAAAGGCCATATAGAGTCTGTTGAAATACCCTCTGATTGGAAGCTTGATTGGTTGAAAAACATTTCTCCTAAAATGAATGGTCAAGCCTTAGTACATAAGAGTGATAGTAGAACTGTTAATATTCTTCCCAGATCTTTGTCTGTAAATTCTTCTATTCTTTCTCCATCCAGACCATCTACTTCCTCTTCTCGAAAAGCTATAAAAATAGGACATATTCATATTGAAGATGAAGAAGTCAATCAAGGACTTGATCTTATAAATCAATTTCCTTGTATGATGATGAATCTTCCCAAAGAAGATAATTTAGAATTTTATACAAAAAACAAAGTTAATCTGTATAAGGGTGGAAGATGACAACCATATAAAGGAATCTATAAGCAACTCACAGATAAAGTACAATATTTTTTTGCTACTTATCAAGGAGACATTGAACCATCAAATGATTTTAAGCACAAAAATTATGTGTCTAGGTTCAATTTGTTAGGTTGTGGAGCTAAAAGCTTCACCTAGATGCAAACATGGAGGAGGTACTGAGAGTCATAGTCACCGACATCAATTAGGCCAACCGACGTTGGTGAGGTGGAGATAGGAAGCTACTGACATCGGTCAAGGATCGACCAACGTCGATCATCCCCAGATAGACAGGGACCGATGTCGGTCACCTGTGTGGTTCTAGAACTGTGAGTTTCACAGACAATTTGTTAACGAACCGATTGTTTGCATGTTAAAGGCTAATTTTAGTCTTGAGTTACATTTATAATTATTATTTGGCATGGGATCTATATAATAGACTCATGGGCTATATTGTAAAGTGTGCTAATTGAGTAAGAGCAAGGTTAGCTCCTTCAGAGTGAAGAGAGCAAGGTGTGTTCGTCCTAGTGTCACAGTGCCAAGTGTGTATGACCAGGTAGATCTATAGGTTGTTGCAAGGTCTAGTAGAAGATCCATAGGGGTGCTGGTATGGTAGAATCATAAAGACTTGGTGAGGCAAGGATAAGGGTTCTATCTGAGTATGTAAGATCAGGTTGATCTGCAAGTGTGCAAGATTAGGAAGGAGATCTACATGTGGTAAGTAAGATCATTGATTTGCAGGTGTGTGTGTGTGTGTGCATGGTCTAGGTTTGCAAGTGTTGCAAAACCAAGTTGATCTACAGGTGGCAGCTAGATCAAGGAAGTTAGCAACACAACAGATATCAAGATCAGGGGAGATCTACTTGGAGTGTGTTGTGTACTTGGAGTACGGTGTGTACTCGGTCATGGATTACGTAGAGTACTTGTGTACTGGTAGTAGTGATACTGACTGGTGGTACTAGTAGTAGTGATACTGACTAGTTGGAGGTGAACACCAACTCTGTGTTTAAGTTGTGTGTTGAGACTGTAATTGAGAGAGTGAACTCTTGAAAGTGAATTACTGTACACTTGGTGAGGGAAGCCTGTAAGGTGTGGAAGAGTGTGGCGTCTCTTCATTGTAATATCTTTCTAGAAGAGTATTAATACAATTGGGTATTGTCTCTCATATTCTGTGTTATTTTTGAATTCTAGTTACTTGTGCATTCTAGTTTAATTTTACATTTAGTTGCTTGTACATGGTAATCACTTGTGCTTCCTAGGTCCTATCACAATTCTCATCTGTCAAAAAAAATTTATGATCTCTACAAAGATGTATTATATATCTGGCATAGTTTAGACAAACTAACCATTCTTGAAGACAATACTAATGTTCTCTGTACAAATATGCAAAGTCAATTGTCTTCCATAGATTCTAAATTAGTAGCTTTAGATGAAATCATTGAATGGTTTGCCAAATAGGATCAACAGGAAAAATCCTCTGTTAAAATTCTAACCCATAAAGTTGATCTCAATCCCAATTTTAAACCCAACAAAAAACACCCCAATACTACTCTCATGCAAAGGACTCATGTCCAACTTCAACCTTGGAACCTTAATATTGATGATTTTTTAAATACTTTAAATGAGATCTCAACCTGGTGCAACTCCATGTGAGTTATCACCATTAACTCTCATTTAGATCCAGCAGGTACTACCAATTTTGCTTCTAAATTTTTTTGGGGAATTGTAAATCAATGGTGAGATGCCATGACCAAAGCTAAAAAATTTGAACGGATTCACAACCAGCCTGATCCTCTTAATACTTTATTCCATTTACTAGTTAATGAGTTTTCACCTCCAGTTGCAAATCATGAACTAGAATCTAAGAAATGGATTTTTAAAATGGAGCTTTGTGATCTAAAACAATTTGATGTTTTTGCCAAACAGTCAGGGAATTGGCATATGAAAGTAAGAGCTTTTCTTCCACAGAGATCAATATCAAATTTTTGCATGCTTTACTATATAATCTTATCGACAGAGTTATTACTTATATTGATCTTAAGAGTCTAACCATTAAAGATATCTCGCTCTCTGATGTTATTGATTTTAGCAAGCAACAGGTTATGTGTCTAGTCTCTAAGACTAAATCCATTCAAAATCTCACCAAGCATCAAGCCTCTCAAATAGCTCTAGCATTTCTTGAAATAGCCCCTTTTAGTTGTCAACCATTTATATAGCCCTGCAAACAATAAAAGTAGTGCCATCAGCATCTTTCTATTAAGCACCGCTCTTTTCTTCGCAAGCACTCCTATGAACCTCCTCAATGTTTCTTTAGGAAGCATCACATTGTCTGTCCTCTATCCAAACAACCTATTTTCTACATCTTTCACAAACTTGGCCATATTGCTCCTCAGTGCCACTATAAGAACCCTATAGTCAAAGCTATTTTCACTCCCAACATAGTAGTGTGGTGGGATATCATTAATTTTGATGAAGATCTCTACCTATAGGATGACATCTATGAACTAATTCTAAATGATCTCCGTGAAGATGACTTTGAAGATGATGAAGATGTATATGCTCTCAAGTCATTAGCCGATGACTTGGAACAATCACTCACCAACATGCAACGACCATGGTACTGACCTTGGTACCATGATTATTCATAGCTTTCATATGAAGCACATGGAACTTAGTCTCGTAACCACCAAGAAGTACCTGAATGACACACAAGACCACAAACCAGAGGATACTCCAAAGGAGAAGGGATCAACTAGAGGGAAATAGCCCTCAATGCCGTGAATACCTCTGACATTGCAAAGGCCTCAGCATCCTCCTTTGAAATTCTAGATCTCTTTCAAGTCTAATGCCTCTTGGATCAAAAACAAGTTCACCAGTATATATTCTCTAAGAGAAATCCCAGCACCAAAGATAGATCCACAGTGAGATATATTTTTGCCCATAAAAAAACAAGAAAATGATGATGAAGTAGAAAGCTCTTTCTACTCTAACCAGGATTACTGCCCAGGTGAATGTGGTAACCTAAAAGAATAAGAAGAAGAAGAAGAAGAAGAAGAAGTCACCTACACTGAGCAAGTTCTTGTACAAGATCCAGGGAGACAAAAATTGGTATGTACTAGTATTCCTTCCTTAGAAATTCCACAGCCAGCCTATCTTACTCGGCTCATAAATGGAAAGTTTGCCTAGTTTATAACCTTATAAATTAATGGTAGACTAGTAGATGTGCATATTGATACAAGAGCTTCTGTCTCCTTTGCTAAATCACAACTCATCCATGACTAGAAGACATTGGATGACACCATGGCTTATAAGAGCCTAGATGTCCAAGGAAATAGTTTCATCTGTAATAAATATAAACATCAGCAGACCCTTTGGATACAAGAGAAAATCTTCCATGTTGATTTCTTTGCTTTAGATAGAATGCTTGTAGATATTCTACTAGGTGGTGCCTTTATAGACAGATACTTACCCTATGGTTCTACCACAAAGAGTATCATGTTTACAATATAAAATAAAAGGCTTAGAATTCCTCGCCTCATTTATGCCACTGAGAAATTTCTTAGCTCTATGACTCAAATACTTTAAATAATAATCCCTGTTGAAATACAAGCCATAGGTGAAAAGATCAAGACCACTATCTGTTTTGATAACCCTCAACAGTTTTGGTTAAAATCTATGCCTGAGATGGATATCAAAATCATTGAAGGCAAACATATGAAAATTGAGAAAAAGATCCCAATACCAGCATAGGATTATAATGATATGGAACTCTAGATCAAAGAACTGGAAAGTAATGGTTTCATTGAAAAATTAATTTCTCCTTACTGTTGTTATGCATTCATGGTGAACAAGCATTCAGAGCAAAAAAGAGGAAAGAAAAAAATGGTCATCAATTACAGACCAATGAATGCCATTACTCAACCATTTCCATATCCAATTTCATATAAAAAATATCTATTGGAGAAGGTAGCAACATGTAAATACTTCTCCCAATTTGACTAAAAATCTAGTTTTTATCAGAGCATAGTCAAAGAAGCCGACAGAGAAAAGACAACATTCAACTGCCCTTTTGGCCATTTCTAGTGGACAGTAATACCTTTCACCTTGATGAATGCCCCTACATTCTACCAAGCCCATATGGATAAAATATTTCAAGGTGCTTCTAACTTCTTATGTGTGTACATAGATGACATACTAATATTCAGTAATTCTCTTAGTGACCATTTTACTCATCTCTCCAAATTCTTTGAATTGGCACAGAATGTAGGAATTGTTTTATCAGAAATAAAAATTCAGCTATGCAAAATTGAATGTAATTTTCTTGGAATGGTGATCCAAGATTCCAAGCTACAAATACAACCAGATATCAAAGAAAAGGTCATCAATTTTCCAGACATTCTGGATAAATCCAAGCTACAAGCTTTTTTGGGATTGCTAAATTATTTAAATAGCTTTTATCCTAACTCTGGTGAAGACAAGTTTTTACTCCAAGAGCTTCTCCAGAAAAAAAAAAAATTCAAATGGAAGGAAGAACATACAGCCGCTATCCGCAAGATCAAATCTAAAGTAGTCTTACTTCCTGATTTGCATATCCCAAAATTTGATCAAATGATATTTTATACTGATGCCTCTAATATTGCATGGGGAGGAGTACTTATTTGTGTACGTAAAAATAAAGAATTCATGTGTGAATTCTCTAGTGGTTTTTTTAGTACTAATGTTCTCAAATGGATTTCTTCTAATAAAGAAATCTACATTGTAAAGAAAAGTCTTGAGAAGTTCATGTTAAAACTTCTCCATCTGCCCTATTTTGGTGTAAAATTCAATTGCACTAGATTTCTGACCTTTAAAGAAAAGGATCATGGTCAGAAATATGGTCGTGGTAAATATGTTAGATGGAAAGCTTTCTTTAACCAATTTAATTTTTCAGTAGAACATATTAAGGGTAATGATAACATTATAGTAGATTGGCTCAGCCGTACTTAGCCTACTACACTTATGCATCAACCCATTCCTGGTTTCAATTTGACCAGAATATATAACCAAAGATTCACTTCTATGAACATCCTTGTTCAAGAACAAATCCTCCATGAAGGGTTACATCTGAGGTATACTAAAATTTCTTATGCAGCAAGCCAAGATCTACAAATGTCCTCAGCAGTGATGATACAAGTAAATCATCATCAAAACACTAGTGTAATCTTCATAGAAAGATTAAATAGTGAATTCATGTTTCACCAGTTCACTGAACTCATAAAGCATCCTTTATGGACATGGATAATTAAAATCCAATATCCACACAATGAACATATGTATAGATAGATAGAAAGATATGACCTACACCGTATTCATGAAGAGGAGAACCATGATCAAAACACGGTCGTACATACGATCATAAGAAGATAACTAGAATGGGAATCTTACTTCTACATCACTCCTCATTGTCATGCATGCAAAGCTAGACCCCAGCACTGGCATCTCTCTAGTACATTCCAACTAAGGTGTCTTTTTCAGCTGATAAGTGAAGATGACCTACTGACTAAAGTGGAAGCAATGTTAGACCCACCAAGTGAGACATCCTCATCCAGTGTATCCAACAACATCTCCCTGCAAATTAACTTTTACGTTGTAAATTATGATGGGACATGATGCCGTCTTAGCAAAGATTCCAGGTAGGACCTCCCAAAATACTATAAACAAGCCTCTCTACCATAGAGTTTGCATCAAAAAAAATTAAGCTTTCTTAGAAGTCTAGTAGCCTTGTTTAAAGAGTATGCTCTTTTCTTACCCTTTTCAAAGGATCCTGAGAATTAGAAATTCAAACAAATTCTTGTAAAAAGAGTGTAATAAGTATTGAGTGATAATAGTGAAGTTGCAACCATTCAGGCCCTACCTAATGTTACAGATTTTTTGTAAAAGATTACTTATTAGAGGAAGCGTCTATTGACGTAAAAATACTAGCTCTGATACCAATCTTTTTACGTCAGTAGATGCTTCCTCCAATAAGCAATCTTTTACAAAAAACCGACGATAGTAGGTAGGGGTTGAATGGTTACAGCTTCACTATTATCACTCGATACTTATTACACTCTTTTTACAAGAACTTGTTTAAATTTTTGATTCTCAAGATCCTTTTAAAAGGGCAAGAGAATAGCATACTCTTTAAACAAGGCTACTATACTTATAAAAAATCTTAGAAATTATTTGATGCAAACTCTATGGTAAAGAGGCTTATTTATATTATTTTGGGAGGTCCTACCTGAAATCTATGCCAAGGCGGTGTCATGTCCCATCATACTTTACAGTGCAAAAGTTAATCTACAAGGAGATGTTTTTGGATGCACTGGATGAGGACGTCTAGCTTGGTGGGTCCAACATTGCTTCCACTTCAGTCAGCAGGTCATCTTCACTGATCAGCTGAAAAAGACACCTTAGCTAGAATGTACTAGAGAGATGCCAGTGTTGGGGTCTATCTTCACATGCTTGACAGTGAGGAGTGATGTAGAAGGAAGATTCCCATTCTAGCTATCTTCTTATGATCGTATGTATGACTATGTCTTGATCATGGTTCTCCTCTTCATGAATACGGTGTGGACCGTATCTTCCTATCCATCTATACATATATTCATTGTGTGGAGACCAAATTTTAATCAACCATGTCCATAAAGGATGCTTTATGAGTTTAGTGAACTGGTGAAATAAGAATTCTCTATTTAATATTTCTATGAAGATTACACTAGTGTTTTGATGATGATTTGCTTGTATCGTCACTGCTGAAGACATTTGTAGATCTTGGCCTGCTAGATAAGAAATTTGAGTATACCTCAGATGCAACCCTTCATGAAGGATTTGTTATTGAACAAGGATGTTCATAGAATTGAATCCTTCATTATATATTTTGATCAGATTGAAACCAGGAATGGGTTGATGCATAAGTGTAGCAGGCTGGGTATGGCTAAGCCAATCTACTATAATGTTATCAGTACCCTTAATATGTTCTACTAAAAATTAAATTGGTTAAATAAATCCTACCATATAACATATTTACCATGACCATCTTTCTGACCATGATCCTTTTCTTTAAAGGTCAAAAATCTAATGCAATCAGTTTTTACAACAAAATGGGGCAGATGAAGAAGTTTTAACATAAACTTCTCAAGACATTTCTTTACAACGTAGATATCTTTATCAGAAGAAATCCATTTGAGAACATCAATACTGAAAACACAACTAGAGAATTCAAACATGAATTCTTTATTTTTATGTACACAAATAGGTACTCCTCCCCATGCAGTATCAGAGGCATCAATATAAACTATCATTTGATCAAATTTTAGGATATGCAAATCAGAAAGTAGGACTATTTTAGATTTGATCTAGTGGATAGTAGATGTATGTTCTTCCTTCCATTTGAAAGCTTTTTTTTTCTAGAGAAGCTCTTGGAGTAAAAACCTATCTTCACCAGAGTTAGGATAAAAGCTATTTAAATAATTTAGCAATTTCAAAAAAGCTTGTAGCTTGGATTTATCTAGAGTGTCTAGAAAACTAATGACTTTTTTTTATATGAGGCTGTATTTGCAACTTAGAATCTTGGATCACCATTCCAAGAAAATTACATTTAGTTTTGCATAACTAAATTTATGTTTCTGATAAAACAATTCCTGTATTCTATGCCAATTCAAAGAATATAGAGAGATGAGTAAAATGATCAGTAAGAGAATTACTAAATATTAGTATGTCATCTTTGTACACACACAAGAAGCTAGAAGTGACTTGAAATATTTTATCCATATGGGCCTGGTAGAATGTAGAGGCATTCATCAAGTTGAAAGGCATTAATGTTCACTAAAAATGTCTGAAAGGGCAATTGAATGTTGTCTTTTCTCTATCGACTTCTTTTACTCTGATCTGATAAAACCTAGATTTGTAGTCAAATTGGGAGAAGTATTTACATGTTGCTACCTTCTTCAATAGATAGCTTTTATCTAGAATTGGATATGCAAATGGGTGAATAATGGCATTCAATGATCTATAATTGATGACCATTCTTTTCTTTCCTCTTTTCTGCTCTAAATGCTTGTTCACAATGAATGCATAACAACAATAAGGAGAAATTGATTTTTTAATAAAACTATTACTTTCCAGTTCTTTGATCTGGAGTTCCATATCATTATAATCATGTGTTGGTATTGGGATCTTTTTCCCAATTTTTATATGTTTGCCTTTAATGATTTTGATATCCTTTTCTGGCATGGATTTTAACCAAAACTACTGAGGGTTGGCAGAACAGATAGTGGTCTTAATCTTTTCACCTATGGCTTGTATTTCAATAAGAATTATTATTTTAGGTATTTGAGTCATGGAGCTAGGAAATTGCTTAGTGGCACAAATGAGGCAAGGAATTATAAGCCTTTCATTTTCCATTGTAAACATGATACTCTTTGTAGTAGAACCGTAGGGTGAGTATTTGTCTATAAGGGTACTGCTGACCATTTTTGGTGTAACAGGCCAAAAATTGGTCCCCTTCTTCCTCTGTTGTTTCAGGCCAATTCATTTTTTGATTTTGCACAAGTCCTGGAAATCTATGGACTCTGCAAGTTTAGATCTATGGACTCTGCAGGTCTAAATCTATGGACTCTGTAGGTGGAAAATCTATGGACTCAGCAAGTTTTGGTTTCTACAGACTCAACAAAGAGTTTTTTTTCTACAAACTCTGCAGGTGTAATCTTTGATAGATGTGAACCAGTTCAAAAAATGCAAATTTTTTCAAAGCTTCTTCGGACTCTTGCCTAAAGAAATTCATATGGAAGGAGGGCAAAAATAGTTCAGAAGGCACTTTTACTTAAGGTTGGAAGAATGGTTCAATGACGCAATCTTTCTTAGAGTTAGCACTTTTGAACTGTTGAACCGGTTCAATGCCTTCAGTTCAATGCACTTGGTTCAATTGCCTCGGTTCATCGGCAGGTTCAATTGCTTTGGTTTAATCGGCAAGTTCATCAGTGGGTTCAAACACTTGGTTCAATCATTGGTTCAAACACTTGGTTCATCGAATGGTTCAACGAGCTTGGTTTGAAGGCTCGACGCACAGCGTTGAAAGGTTGAGTTGGTTCAATGATTGGTTCAACAAAGGCTCGGCATGCAGTGTTGAACCATTGAACCAATTTTTCGTTCAATGGGTCGGTTCAACAGCTTGGTTTAAGGAGGTGTCCCAAAGGTGAAGGATAGGTGCCCTTGAGGGGGGCAATCCAGAGTTCAAGAGTGCTTATAGAGGGTAAGAAATGTTTCAAAGGCAACCAAAGGGGTAATTTTTGTGGTTTTTCATTTAAGTCAAAATTCTTTCATACTTTTTGTATAAAGGATTTCCTTTGAACAAAAAGTTCAAAGAACTTCACAGAAAGGCTACCAGTTCAAAGTGAAAGATCCGTGCCAGTTCAAAGCAGCCAATTCCCATGGACTTTTTGCCCACAAAAAAAGGCCCGAAGCAAAAAATCTGAAAGAGGAACTTGCCAAAGAGCCGAAGGACCCTGAGGAGCAGGTGCCCTTGTGGGGACTCTCAGCCAAAATAAAGGGGCACTTTCCAAAGGCCAAAGGGTCACCTTCCCTTCGAGAAGATGCTAAGAAGGGAGTCTGCAAAAAAGGGCAAAGTAAGAAGCCGAAGGAGAGTCCAAGGGTGACGGGCCCAAGGACGTCAAATTTAAAGCTATGAATTAGCCGTTGGTTTTTCAAAAAATGCTTGTGCACCAACTATGGAGATAGTCCAAGGAATGCAGCGGCCCACCAAGAGATTGGCCCCAAGGGATGGAGTAGAAGAAGACAAAATAGGAAGAGGAGGCAAATGGCCAAGCACAGAAACAAACGAAGTGATCCAAGTGGCACAGGAAAGTGTTAATTCAAGAAGTTATTCTAGTGGTTGACATAGTACCTACCATGCGATCATCAAAGAGGCACAAAAAATAAATGGTGCGACTCATTTTTATTTAATATGCATTGATGATCAGGCAAACGGTGTGGCTCATAAATTCAAATCTTAATAGGAGCTGACACAACATTATCTTCAGATGGCTTCCTCATCCCAATGCTCAGAAGGCACATGGGTCACTTTTCAAAAGGGTACCAAAAGGCCTACTTTCTTCCTCTATATATTAGAGACTTGTCATTTGAGAAATTATCTTACACATTTGTAAGGTGAAGCCCTAGCAAATTTTTACTGGAAATCAATAAATGCATTTTTTACCTCTATCTTGGTTAGATATCTCTGTGTATGTTCAAGTTTTAGTTTGTGTTTAGTCATTGCTTCTTGATGCTTCCATAGGTTCAACACCAACATAGTTGGTGTTTATAAGGTGCCATTTTTATAGGTGACAAGGAGAGCTGTATTTGGAAGTGCAAAGACAGAAGAATACTATACAGTGTGCCTTTCTATATCACCTTTTGTGAGTTTTTGTTTTCTGTGTGTTCCATTAAAGCCTCCCTATTAAGCTCCCTACATCCTAGCCCTTTTGCTAATTTGAAGTGTACGTATGTGTTTGTTTTATTTCAAGCGTGAGTGTGAGAAGGTCAAATCATTTGGTGCATCACCTCTTTAGAGTAGTTTTGTTTTCTTGTAATCCTCATCCCTTTTCACCCCGCATTATATATCTATATACCTATATTAACACTTATTTGGAACAACTCAGATGCATCAAAGGGAGCTAGCCCTTACCTAGAGACTCTCCCCTCCAGCTTTTTCGGTCCCACATGTGAGAGGGAAGTTTTCATTTTGACGTGTGGAAGGCAGGAGCTCAACCTCCTTGCCCCGGGTGCAATCCACTGCATCAACAATTTTTGGCAGCCCAGTGGGACCCAATTTTACACTCAGTAAAGTTTCAAGACTGATGTTGGTCCTGTTACAAAAAGTCAACTATTTTCAGCATTTGGCGACTCCATTGGTAAGAACTTCATTTCCTAATCAAAGACCAGTCTGACTTCCTATGCCTAAAGTCACCACACGGTCTGCTTCTAAGGGTGTCACTTTTGAATTTTTTGAATTGCCTTTGAACTCAGCAAAAAGACTGAGGTTTGAGAGGACCCATCCTTATTCAACAAACCATCTTCCCAAACCTATTGTAAGGAATGCATACATAGCAGGGCTGGAGTTACATCCCGTCCTAGCCATGGCATTACCCTTTGTCACTTATCGTGGTCAGAGTCCCTTGAATCTCCCACGTTATGACCCAATCCCAGGAGTAGCCTTAAAAAATGTGCCTTCTTTTGATGGAGAGGGGCCCATTACAGTCATCGAGCACATCAGAAATATTTCTAACCTCTGCAATATTCACAATATCACTGAGGAAAATATCACAATCAGATTGCTGGCCTTGTCTCTCAAAGGCAAAGCTCTTGACTAGTACGAGACTTTGGCTATAAATTCAATCCATTCTTGGAATGAATTGGGTACTCGCTTGATGACCATTTTAGGGAAAAGAGTGACCACCTCTCACTTGCTGAGCAGCTGACTACCATGAAAAGAGCCCCACATGAATACATGCAAGACTTCAACACACAGTTTTAGAAGACATGGGTTAGAATCCCCATTTTGGTAAGACCAACTACTAGCTATGCTTTCTTGTATTATTTAAGAGCATTAAACAGTGATATCACTATTATGATACAATCCATGGGAGGACATGTGTTGCTTGTTACCTATGGCATAGCTATAGTAACTAAAAATTGCATAGTGCAGGCTGGGAAAATAGCCCCTAGACCCCATATGCCACTTTTCTCAAAAATGCTACCTTTAATTCAAACTGTTGCTCTCACATTAGCTCCTCTACCTAGCATAGAGAAACCGGCTGTTGCTCCATCTAATGAGCTTCATGAATTTAAGAGTCTATTGTAAAGTATGTCAAATGAACTTGTGGCTCTTAAAAGGCAGCAAGCTCAAGGCAACAAACCAAATCAGGGATACTAGCATTATGGTCAAGCTCCTAGACCCCCTTTCCAAAATTACAATCAAGGACAAGGTCAACTTACTCAAACTAGACCTTTCCAAGGCTACAACCTAGGCACCCCTTCATCATCTAAGGTCATGGTGCCCGTTCAAAACAATCTGGTGTAGGAACAACCAAGTTGTGCGACTATGGGATATGGCTAGGAGCAAGCTGTTTATATAAATGAGATGATGGGTTATTACCCAAATGTGCAAGAAAATTAGGCAACCACCCATTCCCAAGTCTTTGAAGCTCCAATGCAATCTAGCATGAGTAGCAGTCAGGCCCAACTTGATTTTACCCTCATGAATCATCTGGAAGGAGAATTCTATTCAATGAATTATGTGGGTGTTACAGACAATCAGGCTGATTATGTTGCAGCCAACACAAGATTCAAGAGGAGAGCAATGGGAGAAGTCCAGGCTAGTATCCAAATGGAAGCAACACCTTCTCCATCACACTCAAATTAAAAGGTCCCAAGCTTCAGACCATCAATCGTACCTCTAACTCCTTGGCCTGCACCTCAGGCTATACATAATTCTAAAGAAATTTTGAAGGAAGGCAACCCTCGAGTCAATGTGGTTGATCAGATGAAGAAGATGCACATGAACATCTCCTTGTGGGATTCACTGTTAATACTGGGGTAGAAAGACTTGCTACAAAAGGAATTGCATGAGCTAGATGAATGAGCTATCCTAGGAAAAGTTGACAACATTTTGATGATGAATGGATAGCCTTCCACCTCAGGTCAGACCTAGAAGGAAGAGAAGGTTCCTCCTTTTTATGTGTCCCTAGTCATTGGAGATTTCTTGGTGCACAATTGCATCATTGATAGCAGAGCAAGCACCTCGGTAATGCCCAAATGCATAGCTAACAAGCTGGGCTTAAAGTACAAAGAAATGACCAAGGGAGTTCTGTAGATGGATGGAACTCTAGCAAAGACAATTGGGGTGGTGAGAGGTTTGAGCTTGATGCTGCATGCTTTCCCTACTTTCTCATTTCCTCACGATGTGGTAGTGGTAGATGTCCCTCCCTACTTTTCCCTCTGCTTGTCTAGGGATTTTACATCCAAAATAGGCGGCTACTTGGCAAAAAATTGGTCTTAGCTGGTTTTTAGAACCAAGTACGAGACTAAAGTCAAGATTGAATCTGAGCCACTCTATAGGGATCATCTAGAACCTTATTCACTGAAGGTGGCAAATGTCAGCTACGCCATCATTGACCAAGAAGAGTTCTAGGTAGACCAATCTCCATCCTCTGCCCTTGAAGGAGTTGCAAACTTGCTCTTAGATGAGTGGGGAAGTGATAACTTTGAGCATGATCCCTAAAAATTCATAAAGGAGGTGGGCCTTGGAATTTATTGCATGTATGAAGTGGGTACTTTTGTACTGAATCTAATGAAGGCCAGCAAGGAAAGTTTAGGTCTATGGTAGTTGTTCTTTGATGGTTCAAGGAGTATGTTGAGAGCCGGTGGTGGAGTGGTGTTGGTCTCTCCTTCAAAAGAGAGGTATTTTTTGGCCTTCTGGTTCCAATTTTCTTGCACATGCAATGTTTCATAATATGAATCCCTCATCCATGACTTGGAATGGGTGAGAAAAAGAGGAATCAAAGAGCTGCAAGTGTTTGGTGACAGCGAGCTGATTGTCAACAAGTAAGAGGCCAAAATTTGATGAAGAATTCTCTATTAAAGTCCTACAAACATAGGGTATGGGACTTAGTGGAATATTTCTTTGCTTTCAATATCACCTCCATTCCTAGAGAATGGAACAAGCAAGTAGATAGGCTGGCAGAAGTTGGTGCCCAGTATAATATTGCTCAGGAAATATGCTGAGACCATAGCTCACCTCACTTGAAAGTAGTGATCCAGCCTTCTATTCTTGACAACATCACCAACTGGAAAATTTTCAATAGTGATAAGCAAATTGCTCTTTTCTTGCAAGAAGAAGTGATATTCTCTTTAGAAAACCAGGCAAAGCTATAATAGCAATATGGCAGCCAAATTGTTCAGCTGAAGAACAATAAGCACCCCAAAGGTCTGGTCACTCTAGAGAATATCTTCAATGGAGATGACCAATTGAGAAGTGACAATGTGTGCATTGTAGCAAAGGAAGAGCACCATGTGAAGGTGGAGATATTCAAGGACAAGCTGCTTGCACTTGGAAAAGTGTGTATAGACCAGGAAAGGTAAGCCTTCATCTTGTTGTGCCAAGAATTTGCCGATGTCTTTGCTTGGGAGTATAATGATTTAAAGGGTTTTGACCCAAGCTTGGCCCAACATACCATTGAACTAGAAGAAGGTGCCAAGCCAATCAAGTAGAAGCAGAGGCCTGTCAACCCAATGATAGAGCCTCTCATGCACAAGGAGCTTACCAAATTGATTGAGTCTAAAATAATATTTCCAATCAAACACTCTTCTTGGCTGGCAAATCTCATTCATATTTGGAAAAAGAATGGAGAGATTAGACTGTGCATCGATTTCAGATATCTCAATAGAGTCTCTTTGAAATACCATTATCCTCTCCCAAGCATGGAGCACATCCTTTAGATGGTGACAGGTAGTGAGCATTTCTCCCTCCTAGATGGATATTCAAGATACAACCAAATTTTGGTGTGAGACTGTGACCAGCACAAAATAGACTTCACAACCAAATGGGGAACATTTGCTTACAGGAAAATGCCTTTCAGACTATCTAATGTTGGTGCCACTTTCCAACGAGCTATGGAAATGGCCTTCCAAGGCCTGATAAATAGGATTGTGCTGGTATATCTTGATGATGTGATAGTTTTCTCCAAGGAAGTGAGCCAGCACATGAAACACCTCAAGCAAATCTTTGAGAGGTGTAAAGAGTTTGGTATCTCTCTCAATCCTAAGAAATGTGTGTTTGTTGTCCACGAGGGAAAGCTCCTTGGTCACATTATTTCTTCAGAAGGTCTAGTTATTGATCCAGAAAGAGTTTGCTCCATCCTAGAGCTGTCCTTATCCAAGCACAAGAAAGGCCTACAAAGCTTCTTCGGTAAGATAAATTTCATACAGAGATTTATCCCAAATTTTGGGGAGTTGGTCAAGCCATTGACCTCTATGCTAAGGAAGGGTGAGGAGTTCACATGGATAGTACAGAGGAAATACAGTTTTGAAGAAATCAAGCAAGCCATAGCTCGGGCTCCTACTTTGATCAGCCCTGACTTCACCAAAGATTTCAACCTCTACTAAGCCCAGGCAAGTGATGATAACCTTGAGCAACCAATTGCATTTTTTAGCCAAGGCCTAGAAGGATTTGAAGTCAGATACATGTATGTGGAAAACCAAGTCTTGGCAGTCATACGAAGTCTATTGAAATTTAGACACATGTTGTCTAATATCATCATCATAGAATAATAAATAATATTGAATGATTGATAATGTACATTACCTTATTTTCAATTCAAATGACACTTGGCATCAAGTTTGGTAGCGTAAGGTGATCATGAGTAAGGATGGATGGGATTACATGAGACAAGTGCCATTTGATAACCTTAAATACCAAAATAAAAAATCACCATTCATAGTCTTTCATATACTATAATATATTGAGGATTAGGTAAAAGGCATAAAGAGAGATGAATGGTAGACAATGAAATTCTAATAGGAAACTCAGGTTCCTCAAAATTCACAAGTTACATCCCGGTATCAAGGATTTCTTGATCAACCGAGATCTAAATAAGAAGAGAGCAGAGTGGATCACTAAGGTGATGGAGTATGATGTAGATATCAAGATCACCAAATTGGTAAGAGGGAGAGGCCTGTGTGAACACCTCACTATAGACTTTAGGCATCAAAAGGAGGATAATCTGTTAATCCTTGATGTAGCTATAGTGGAAGAACCAATTGTCATGAAGGATTGGACATCAAATGTGAGGCACTTCCTTCTCATTGGTGAGTGCTCGCACTCACTTGACATGACCAAGAGAAGGTATTTTAGACTCCAGTGTCTCCCTTATGCCCTAATTGATGGAGTATTGTTTAGGGAGGATCTCTCAGGAGTCTTTTTAAGATTCTTGGACTCAAGTCAGGCCAACAGGGTGCCGTCTGAGTTCCATGATGGACCAGTTGGTGGTCATTTCACTCCTAAGACTACTATAGCAAGAATAATGAGAGCTGGCTATTTCTAGCCTACTCTTTTCAGGGACACCCATGCCTAGGTAAGAAAATGCCAAAAGTGCACACATTTTGATGGGAAGCAACAGTTGGCTACCATGCCTTTATAGCCTATTTAGGTGGATCAACCATTCATGCAGTGGGGCCTGGACTTCATAGGGATGATTAAATCTCCCTCCAGTGCTGGACACAAGTGGGTCCTGACTGCCATGGATTATTTCACAAGATGGGTAGAGGCTGTTGCTCTGAAGGAGGCAAACGAAGGTGTGGTCCTGGAGTTTTATGAGGACCTAGTGGTGAGGTTCAGGGTTTTAGCAACCATAATCTCAGATAATGCATTAGCTTTTCTGGGAACCAAAATAAGTGAATGGGTGCTAAGATATGGTATATATCTCAACACTTCATCCAATTAATACCCACAGGGAAATGGACTAGCTGAGTCTATAAACAAGAACCCGATCAGGATCATCAAGCAGACCATGGAGGAGAATCAGAGGACTTAGCATGCCAAGCTAAAAATAGCCCTGTGGGTGGATAGGGTCACCCCAAAGCGGGCAATTGGCAACTCACCATACACGCTCGTCTATGGAAGGGAAGATAGGCTCCCCATTTCAATCGAGTTGCCAGCCTTGGATCTCGCTCACCAGCTGTAATTAGAAGAAGGAAATAACATGGAGGTTAGATTATGTGAGCTGATGGAACTCCAAGAGGCAAGGGACCAAGCTATGGTTTCTATGACCAGCCGCCAATAGCAAGTGAAGAGACACTTTAACAAGAAATCTTCATCAAAAGGTTTCTTTGAAGGAGACATTATCTTAAAGTGGGATGAAGACCAAGCTAAGTTCGAAAAGCATGCAAAATTCAATGCCCTATGGAGTGGCCCATACGTGATCACTCAGTGTAAGCAGCATAATGCATTCCAACTCTCAAGGTTAAATGGTGAAGAACTATATATCCCAGTTAATGGGATACATCTTAAGCATTACCACTGAGCCCCTTCTCCATCATGTATATATTTTCCCTTATTTTCCTCCTATTTTCCCTAAGTTCTTTCTGCACATGTCAATAGTTTTATTAGCTTTGTGTGTGTTTTATTTTTCCTTTTGAGGTAAATATTCATTTTTGGTTCGAGATTTATCAAAGCTATTATTGATCTTTAAGTAATAATCTAACCCCGTGCCCAATGGATTTTGAGGCAAATGGCTTTTAAGCATAGTAGGCATGCTTCCCTTGGGATTCGCCATTTTGTTGACCATTTTTGGTGTAACAGGCCAAAAATCAGTCCCCTTCTTCCTCTGCTATTTCAGGCAATTCATTTTTTGATTTTACACAAGTCCTTGAAATCTACGGACTCTGCAGGTCTAAATCTACGGACTCTATAGGTCTAAATCTATGGACTCTTTAGGTGGAAAATCTATGGACTCAGCAAGTTTTGGTTTTTACAGACTCAGCAGTGAGTTTTTTTCTATGAACTCTGTAGGTGTAATATTTGATAGATGTTGAACTAGTTCAGAAAGTGCAAGGTTTTGCAAAGCTTCTTCAGACTCTTGCCTGAAGAAATTCATATGGAAGGAGGGCTAAAATAGTTCAGAAAGCACTTTTCCTTAAGGTTGGAAGAATGGTTCAATGATGTAATCTTTCTAAGAGTTAGCACTTTTGAATTGTTGAACCAGTTCAACACCTTCAATTTAATGCCTGGTTCAACGCACTTGGTTCAATTGCCTCGGTTCATTAGTGGGTTCAATTTCTTTGGTTCAAATGGCAAGTTCATTAACAGGTTCAAACACTTGGTTCAATCATTGGTTCAATGAGTTGGTTCAAACACTTGGTTCATCGAACGGTTCAACGAGCTCAGTTCAAAGGATCAGCGTGTAGCGTTGAACCATTGAGTTGGTTTAATGAGTTGGTTCAACAAAGGCTCAATGTGCAGCATTGAACTGTTAAATCATTGAACCAATCTTGGTTCAATGGGTTAGTTCAATGGCTTGGTTCAAGGGGGTGTCCCAAAGGTGAAGGACAGGTGCCCTTACAGGGGGCATTCTAGAGTTTAGGAGCCCTTGCAGAGGGCAAGAAACATTTCAAAGCCAGTCAAAGGGGTAATTTTTGTAGTTTTTCATTTAAATCAGAATTCTTTTAGACTTTTTGTTCGAAGGATTTCCTTCAGACAAAAAGTCTGAAGAACTTCACAGAAAGGATGCCAGTTCAAAGTGAAAGACCCACGCCAGTTCAAAGCGACCAATTCCCATGGACTTTTTTCTCATGAAAAAAAGGCTTGAAGCAAAAAATTTGAAAGAGGAACCTACTAAAGAGCCGAAGGACCCCAAGGAGTAGGTGCCCTTGCAAGGGACTCTCGACCAAAATAAAAGGGCACTTTCCAAAGGCCGAAGGGTCACCTTCCCTTTGAGAAGATGCTAAGAAGGGAGTCCACATAAAAGGTCAAAGCAGGAAGCCAAAGGAGAGTCCAAGGGTGATGGGCCTGAGGATGTCAAATTTAAATCTACAAAATAGCCATTGGTTTTTCAAAAAATGCTTGTGCACCAACTATGGAGATAGTCTAAGGAATGCAGCGACCCACCAGGAGATTTCCCCCGAGGGCTAAAAGAGCAGAAGAAGACAAAACAGGAAGAGGAGGCAAAATGGCCAAGCACAAAAATAGAGGAAGTGATCCAAGTGGCACAAAAAAGTGTCGATTTAAGAAGTTATTCTAGTGGTTGACACAATACCTACCATGTGATCATCAAAGAGGCACAAATAGTAAATGGCATGACTTTTTTTTCTTCAATATGCATTAATGAGCAGGCAAATGGTGCAGCTCATATATTCAAATCCTGATAGGAGCTGACACAACATTATCTTCAAATAGCTTCCTCATCCTAATGCTCAGAAGGTACATGGGTCATTTGTAAAAAGGGTGCCAAAAGGTCTCCTTTCTTCCTCTATATATTGGAGACTTGTCATTTGAGAAATCATCTTACACATTTATAAGTTGAAGCCCTGGCAAATTTTCACCTAAAATCAATAAACGCAATTTTTACCTCTATCCTAGTTAGATATCTCTGTGTATGTTCGAGTGTCAATTTGTGTTTAGTCATTGCTTCTTGATGCTTCCACATGTTCAACACCAACATACCTAGTGTCTATAAGGTGCCATTTTTGCAGGTGATAAGGAGAGCTGTATTTGGAAGTGCAAAGACAGAAGAATACTATACAGTATGCCTTTCTACAGCACCTTTGGTGAGTCTCTATTTTCTATGTGTTCCATTAAATCCTCCCTATTAATCTCCCTACAGCCTGGCCCTTTTACCAATTTGAAGTGTACGTATGTGTTTGTCTGATTTCAAGTGTGAGTGTGAGAAGGTCAAATCATTTGGTGCATCACCTCTTTAGAGTAGTTTTGGTTTCTTGTAATCCTCCTCCCTTTTCATCCCCACCATTATATATCTATATACCTGTATTAGCACTTATTTGGAACAACTTAGATGCATCAAAGGGAGCTAGCCCTTACCTAGATACTCTCCCCTCCAGCTTCGTCGGTCCCACAGTTGAGAGGGGAGTTTCTATTTTGACGTGTGGAAGGTAGGAGCTCAACCTCCTTGCCCCAGGTGCAATCCACTGCATCTACAGGTACCACCTAGTAGAATATCTACATGCATTCTATCTAAAGCAAAGAAATCAGTATGGAATATTTTATCTTGTATCTGAAAGGTCTGTTGATGTTTATATTTACTACAGATAAAACTATTCCCTTGGACATCTAGGCTCTTATAAGCCATGGTGTCATCCAATGTCTTCCATTCATGGATGAGTTGTGATTTAGCAAAGGAGAGAGCAGCTCTTGTATCAATCTAGACAATTACTAGTCTGCCATTAATTTCTAAGATTATAAACTAGGCAAACCTTCTATTTATGAGCTGAGTAAGATAGGCTGGCTGTGGAATTTATAAGAGAGGAATATTAGTACATACCAGTTTTTATCTCCCTAGATCTTGTACAACAACTTTCTCAGTGTAGATGACTTCTTCTTCTTCTTCTGCTTCTTCTTTTAGGTTACTGTATTCACCTAGGCAGTAATCTTGGTCAGAGTAGAAAGAGCTTTCTCCTTCTTCATCCTTTTTTTTTTTTTTGTGGGCTGAAATATATCCCACTGTGGCTCTATCTTTGGTGCTGGGATTTCTCTTAGAGAATATATACTAGTGATCTTATTCTTGATCTAAGAGGCACTAGGCTTGAAAGAGCTCTAGAATTGCAAAGGAGGATGTTGAGGCCTTTACAATGTCGCAGGTATTCATGACATTGAGGGTTGTCTCCCATTGGTTGATCCTTCTCCTTTGGATTATCCTCTGGTCTGTGGTCTTGTGTCTCATTCGGGTACTTATTGGTGGTGATGAGACTAAGTTCCATGTGCTTCATATGAAAACTGTGAATAATCATGGTGCCAAAGTTAGTACCATTGTCGTTGCATGTTGGTGAGCGGTTGTTCTAAGTCATCAGCTACTGACTTGAGAGAATCTGTATCTTCATCATCTTCAAATTCATCTTTAGGGAGATCATATAGAATTGGTTCGTATATGTCATCCTGTAGGTAGATATCTTCATCAAAATCAATGATATCCCACCACACTACTATGTTGGAAGTGAAAACAACTTTGACTGTAGGGTTCTTGCAGTGGCACTGAGAAGAAATATGGCCAGGTTTGTGACAGATGTAGTAAATATGCTATTTGGATGGAGGATAGGCAGTACGATGCTTCTTGAAGAAACATTGAGGAGGTGCATAGTAGTGCTTCCAAGGAAAAGAGCGACACTCAAAAGAAAGATGCCAGTGGTGCTACTTTTGTTGTTTGTAGGGATGTACAAATAGCGAACAGCCAAAAGGGGCTATTTTTAAAAATGCTGGAGCTATTTGAGAGGCTTGATGCTTGGTGATCTTTTGAATGGATTTAGTCTCAGAGACTAAACTTATAGCCTACCTTTTGGCAAAATCAATAACATCAGAGAGTGAGAGATTTTCAATCATTAGGCCTTTAAGATCAATATAAGCAATAACTCTATTGATAAGATTATATGGTAAAGCATGCAAAAATTTGATCTTGATCTCTATGGAAAAAAAGATCTTACTTACATATGCCAATTCCCTAAACTTTTTGGCAAAAGCATCAAATTATTTTAGATCACAAAGTTCCATCTTTAAAAGCCATTTCTTAGATTTTAGTTCACAATTTGCTACTAGAGGTGCAAACTCATTTATTAATAAATGAAATAAAGTAGCAAGAGAATCGGGCTAGTTGTGAACCTATTCAAATTATTCTGCTTTGGTCATAGAATTTCACCATTGATTTACAATTCCCTAAAAGAATTTAGAAGCAAAATTGGTAGATCTAAATGAGAGTTAATGATGATAACTCGCATAGAGTTGCACTAGGTTGAAATCTCATTTAAAGGGTTTATCAAACCATCAATATTGAGATACCAAGGCTGAAGTTGGACATGAGTCTTTTGCATGAGAGTAGTATTGGTGTATTTTTTGTTGGATTTAAAATTGGGACCGAGATCAGCTTTATGGGTTAGAATTTTAACAGAAGATTCTGCCTGTTGATCCTGTTTGGCAAGCCATTCAAGACTTTCATCTAAAGCTATTAATTTAGAATCTATGGAAGACAATTGACTTTGCATATTTATATAGAGGGTATTAGTATTGTCTTCAAGAATGGTTAGTTTGTCTAAACTATGCTGGATATATAATAAATCTCTGCAGAGATCATCAAAAAAATTTGACAGGTGGAAATTGAACTAAGACACATATTTTTTATGCTTAAAATCATGTGATGGTTCAATGTCTCCTTGATAAGTATCATAAAAATATTGTATTGTACCTACGGGTTGCTTATAGATTCCTTTATGTGGTGGTCATCTTCCACCTTTAAATAGATTTTCTTTGTTTTTTGTATAAAATTATAAGCTATCTTCTCTAGGAAGATTCATCTTCGTACAAGGAAATTGATATTTAAGATCAAGTCCTTGATTTATTTATTCATGCTCAATAAGAATATGTCATGTTTTTATAGCTCTTTGAGAAAAGAAAGTAGATGGTCTAGACGGAGAAAGAATAGAAGAATTTACAGACAAAGATATGGAAAGAATATTAACAGTTCTACCATCACTCTTATGTACTGAGGCTTGACCTTTTATTTTAGGGGAAATATTTTTCAACCAATCAAGCTTCCAATTAGAAGGTATTTCAATAGATTCTATATGGCCTTTCTGAAGTTGGACAGTACCACTCAATCTATTAGCATATGGCAAATTTTCAAGGATCTTTGGGTGGTTCGTGTTGGTCATACTATACACAACAAAAATGTTTATAGAGGCATATTTAAATTCACCAAACATATCTAAACCAAATAAGGTGGTGAATAATCCCCAACAATCCAAAGAACCAAATTTAACTTGTTTACAACCTTTATCGCGAACTACGATAAAGAGGTTTAGACAAAACTAAAAACATATGACTTCATCATTTAAACAACCAAGGCTAGGTATTTGATAGGCATGTTTAAAGATTACTTGGCATCTATCACACAAAGCTAAATATATAATAAGTTTAATATTTCTAGGAATCAATGGGGTTATATAGACTTTTATAAGGCCAAAATGTACAAATTTTACATCTTCATGTGCCCTGATATAATTGATCTCAGGTCCAAGCAATAAAGATAGTAAATTTGTTTAGAAGTTTCACTTGGGCTTATAACTAAGAGTCAATTCTACATATTTGATTTTAGGCTTTACAAATGACAAATAAGTAGACTTATACACAAACTTAGATTAAAGAAGTTCAGACTTCTTATAGACTTGTGAAGCTTTTATAGACTTCTTAAACACAAATTTGTTTAGAAGTTTTGCTTGGGCTTATCACCATTAACTCTCATTTAGATCCATCAGGTACTACCAATTTTGCTTCTAAATTATTTTAGGGAATTGTAAATCAATGGTGGGATGCCATGACTAAAGTAGAACAATTTGAATGGGTTCATAACTAGCCTGATCCTCTAGCTACTTTATTCCATTTACTAATTAATGAGTTTGCACCTCCAGTCACAAATCATGAACTAGAATCTAAGAAATAGATTTTAAAAATGGAGCTTTGTGATCTAAAACAATTTGATGCTTTTGCCAAATAGTTTAGGGAATTGGCATATGAAAGTAAGAGCTTTTCTTCCACAAAGATCAAGATCAAATTTTTGCATGCTTTACCGTATAATCTTATCGATAGGGTTATTGCTTATATTGATCTTAAGAGTCTAACCATTGAATATCTCTTACTCTCTAATGTTATTGATTTTACCAAGTAGTAGGCTATGTGTTTAATCTCTGAGACTAAATCCATTCAAAAGCTCACCAAGCATCAAGCCTCTCAAATAGCTCCAACATCTCCTAAAATAACCCCTTTCAGTTGTCAGCCATTTGTATAGCCTCGTAAACAACAAAAGCAGTGCCACCAACATCTTTATTTTAAGTGCCACTCTTTTCCTCGCAAGCACTCCTATGCATCTCCTCAACATTTCCTCAGGAAGAGTTGAATTTCCCATCCTCCATCCAAACAGCCTATTTGCTACATCTGTCGCAAACTTAGCCATATTGCTCCTCAGTGCCACTAAAAGAACCCTACAGTCAAAGCTATTTTCACTTCTAACGTAGTAGTGTGGTGGGATATCATTGATTCTGATAAAGATCTTTGCCTATAGGATGACATCTATGAACCAATTCTAGATGATCTCCCTGAAGATGATTTCGAAGACTACAAATATGCAGATGTTCTCAAGTCATTAGTCGATGACTTGGAACAACCATTCACCAACATGCAATGACCATGGTACTGACCTCGACACCATGATTATTCATAGCTTTCATATTAAGCACATAGAACTTAGTCTCATCACCACCAAGAAGTACCCAAATGAGACACAAGACCATGGACCAGAGGATACTCTAGAAGAGAAGGATCGACCAAAGGGAGACAGCCCTCAATGCCATGAATATCTTTGACATTACAAAGTCCTCAGCATCCTCCTTTACAATTTAAGAGCTCTTTCAAGTCTAGTGCCTCTTGGATCAAGAATAAGTTCACTAGTATAGATTATCTAAGAGAAATTCTAGCACCAAAGATAAAGCCATAGTGGGATATATTTCTGCCCATAGAAAAAAGAAGAGAAAGATGAAGAAGTAAAAAACTCTTTCTACTCTGATCAAGATTACTACCTAGGTGAATGTAGTAACCTAAAAGAAGTAGTAAAAGAAGAAGAAGTCATCTATAGTAAGCAAGTTGTTGTACAAGTTCTAGGGACGCAAAAATTGGTATGTACTAGTATTCCTCCCTTATAAATTCCACAACCAACTTATTTTACTCAGCTCATAAATAGAAAGCTTGCCTAATTTATAACCTTAGAAATTAATGGCAGACTAGTAGATGCCCAGATTGATATAGAGGCTTCTCTCTCCTTTGCTAAATCATAGCTCATCCATGACTGGAAGACATTGGATGACACCATGGCTTATAAGAGCCTAAATGTCCAAGGTTATAGTTTCAACTGTAATAAATACAAATATCAATAGACCCTTCAAATACAAAATAAAATCTTCCATGCTGATTTCTTTGCTTTAGATAGAATGCCTGTAGATATTCTACTAGGTGGTGCCTTTATATATAGATACTCACCCTATGGTTCTACCATAAAGAGTATCATGTTTACAATAGAAAATGAAAGGCTTAGAATTCTTCACCTTATTTATGCCACTGAGCAATTTCCCAGCTCCATGACTCAAATACCTGAAATAATAATCCCTGTTGAAACACAAGCCATAGGTGAAAAGATCAAGCTGACTATCTGTTCTGATAACCCTTAGCAATTTTGGTTAAAATCTATGCCTGAGATGGATATCAAAATCATTGAAGGCAAACATATGAAAATTGGGAAAAAGATCCCAATACCAGCACATGATTATAATAATATAGAACTCCAAATCAAAGAACTGGAAAGTAACGGTTTCATTAAAAAAACAATTTCTCCTTACTGCTATTATGCATTCATAGTGAACAAGCATCAGAGCAGAAAAGAGGAAAGAAAAGAATGGTCATCAATTACAGACCATTGAATGCCTTTACTCAGTAATTTCTTTATCCAATTCTAGATAAAAGCTATCTATTGGAGAAGGTAGCAACATGTAAATACTTCTCCCAATTTGATTGTAAATTTGGCTTTTATCAAATCAGAGTCAAATAAGTCGATAGAGAAAAGACAACATTCAATCGCCCTTTCGACCATTTTCAGTGGACAGCAATGCCTTTCACCTTGATGAATGCCCCTGCATTCTACCAGGCCCATATGGATGAAGTATTTTAAGGAAATTCTAACTTCTTGTGTGTGTACATAGATGACATACTAATATTCAATAATTCTCTTACTGACCATTTTACTCATCTCTTCAGATTCTTTAAATTGACACAGAATGCAGGAATTGTTTGATCAAAAACAAAAATTCAATTATGCAAAACTGAATGTAATTTTCTTGGAATGGCGATCCAAGATTCCAAGCATCAAATACAGCGATATATCAAAGAAAAGGTCATCAAATTTTTAGACATTTTGGATAAATCTAAGCTACAAGATTTTTTAGGATTACTGAATTATTTAAATAGCTTTTATCCTAACTCTGGTGAAGACATGGTTTTACTCTAAGAGCTTCTCCAGAAAAATAAAGCTTTCAAATGGAAGTAAAAACATAAGCTACTATTTGCAAGATCAAATCTAAAGTAGTCTTACTTTCTCATCTCATTTATGCCGCTGAACAATTTCCTAGCTCCATGACTCAAATACGTGAAATAATAATCCCTGCTGAAATACAAGCCATAGTCGAAAATATTAAGACCATTATCTATTCTGATAACCCTCAACAATTTTGGTTAAAATTTATGCTTGAGATGGATATCAAAATCATTGAAGGCAAACATATGAAAATTAGGAAAAAGATCCCAATACCAGCACATGATTATAATGATATGGAACTCCAGATCAAAGAACTGGAAAGTAATGGTTTCATTGAAAAATCAACTTCTCCTTACTGTTGTTATGCATTCATGGTTAACAATTATTCAGAGCAGAAGAGAGGAAAGAAAAGAATGGTCATCAATTATAGACCATTGAACACCATTACACTCCCATTTACATATCTAATTCTAGATAAAAGCTATATGTTAGAGAATGTATCATCTTGTAAATACTTCTCCCAATTTGATTGTAAATCCAACTTTTATCAGATCAAAGTCAAAGAAGCTGACAAAGAAAAGAAAGTATTCAGTTACCCTTTCAGCCATTTAAAGTAGATAGTAATGCCTTTCAACTTGATGAATGCTCCTACTTTCTACTAATCCCATATGGATAAAATATTTCAAGGCACTTCTAAATTTTTATGTGTGTACATAGATGACATACTAATATTCAGTAATTCTTTTACTAACCATTTTACTCATCTCTCCAGATTCTTTGAATTGGCACAAGATGCAAGAATAGTCTTATCAAAAACAAAAATTAAAAATTGAAAAATATTTCTTTTAAAATGAATAGTCAAGCCTCAGTACATAAGAGTGATGGTAAAACTATTAATATTCTTCCCAGATCTTTGTCTGTAAATTCCTCTATTCTTTTTCCATCCAGACCATCTACTTCCTCTTCTTGAAGAGCTATAAAAATAGGACATATTCTTATTGAAGATGAAGAAATCAATCAAGGACTTGATCTTAAATATCAATTTCCTTGTACGATGATGAATCTTCCTAGATAAGATAATTTAGAATTTTATACAGAAAATAAAGTTAATCTATATAAAGGTGGAAGATGGACACCACATAAAAGAATTTATAAGCAGCCCACAGGTACAGTACAATATTTTTTTGCTGCTTATCAAGGAGACATTGAACCATCAAATGAGTTTAATGGTTATTCAAATCTATTTTCACTTCCAACATAGTAGCGTGGTGGGATATCATTGATTTTGATGAAAATCTCTACCTACAGGATGACATCTACAAACCAATTCCAGATGATCTCTCTGAAGATGACTTTGAAGATGACGAAGATGCAGATGCTCTCAAGTCATTAGCCTCAGTGCATAAGAGTGATGGTAGAACTGTTAAAAGCCATTACACTCCCATTTAAAAATTGAAAATTGAAAAATATTTCTCTTAAAATGAATAGTCAAGCCTCAGTACATAAGAGTGATGCTGGAATAGTCTTATCAAAAATAAAAATTAAAAATTGAAATTATGTGTCCAGGTTCAATTCTCATCTGTTAGATAATTTTGATGATCTCTTTAGAGATGTATTATATATCTGGCATAGTTTAGAAAAACTAACCATTCTTGAAGACAATACTAATGCTCTCTATACAAATATGTAAAGTCAATTTTCTTTCATAGATTCTAAATTAGTAGCTTTGGATGAAAGCCTTGAATGGCTTGCCAAACTGGATCAACATATAGAATCCTCTGTTAAAATTCTAACCCATAAAGCTGATCTCGATCCCAATTTTAAACCCAGCAAAAAACACCCCAATACTACTCTCATTCAAAGGACTCATGTCCAACTTCAACCTTGGTACCTTAATATTGATGATTTTTTAAATCCTTTAAATTAGATCTCACCTTGGTGCAACTCCATGCAAGTTATCACCATTAAATCTCATTTAGATCTAGCAGGTACTACCAATTTTACTTCTAAATTCTTTTGGGGAATTGTAAATCAATGGTGGAATTCCATGACCGAAGCAGAACAATTTGAATAGGTTCAAACCAGCCCGATCCTCTTACTACTTTATTCCATTTACTAATTAATGAGTTTGCACCTCAAGTCGCAAATCGTGAACTAGGATCAAATAAATGGCTTCTAAAGATGGAGATTTGTGATCTAAAACAATTTGATGCTTTTGCCAAATAGTTTAGAGAATTGACATATAAAATTAAGAGCTTTTTTTCCATAGAGATCAAGATCAAATTTTTGCATGCTTTATTGTTTAATCTTATAGATAGAGTTATTGCTTATATTGATCTTAAAAGCCTAACCATTGAAGATCTCTCACTCTTTGATGTTATTGATTTTTCCAAGCAGTAGGCTATGTGTTTAGTCTTTGAGATTAAATCCATTCAAAAGCTCACCAAGCATCAAGCCTCTCAAATAGCTCTAGTATTTCTAGAAATAGCCCCTTTTGGCTGCCATCCATTTGTATAGCCTCGTAAACAACAAAAGCAGTGCCACCGCCATCTTTCTTTTAAGCATTATTCTTTTCCTCATAAGCACTCCTAAACACCTCCTCAACATTTCCTCAAGAAGCATCACACTGCCCATCCTTCGTCCAAGTAGCCTATTTGCTATATCTATCGTAAACCTGGCTATATTACTCCTTAGTGCCATTACAAAAATCTTGTAGTCAAAGCTATTTTTACTTCCAACATATCAGCATCGTGGGATATCATTGATTCTGATGAAGATCTCTACCTATAGGATGACATCTATGAACCAATTCTAGATGATCTCCTCGAAGATGACTTTGAAGATGATGAAGATATAGATGCTCCTGAGTCATTATCCAATAACTTAGAACAACCGATCACCAACATGCAATGACCATGGTATTAACCTCGGCACCATGATTATTCATATATTCTATATGAAGCATATGACACCTAGTCTCGTCACCACCAAGAAGTACCAGAATGAGACACAAGACCAAGGACTAGAGGATACTCTAGAGGAGAAGGATAAACTAGAGGGAGACAACACTCAATGTCGTGAATACCTCTGACATTACAAAGGCCTTAGCATCCTCTTTTTCAATTCCAGAGCTCTTTCAAGAATAGTGCCTCTTGGATCAAGAATAAATTGACAATACAGATTTTCTAAGAGAAATCCTAGCACCAAAGATAGAGCTAAAGTGGGATATATTTCTGCCCAAAGAAAAAGAAGAAAAGGATGAAGTAGAAAGCTCTTTCTACTCCGACCATGATTACTGCCTAGGTGAATGCAGTAACCTAGAAGAAGTAGAAGAAGAATAAGAATAAGAAGTCATCTACACTGAGAAAGTTGTTGTACAAGATCCAAGGAGACAAAAATTGGTATGTACTAGTATTCTTCCCTTAGAAATTCCACTGCTAGCCTATTTTACTCAGCTCATAAATGAAAAGTTTGCCCAGTTTATAACCTTAGAAATTAATGGCAGACTAGTAGATGCCCAGATTGATATGGGAGCTTCTCTTTCCTTTACTAAATCATAGCTCATCCATGACTGGATGACATTGGATGACACCATGGCTTATAAGAGCCTAGATGTCCAAGAGAATAGTTTCATCTGTAATAAATACAAACATTAGAAGAACTTTTGGAATCAAGATAAAATCTTCCATGTTAATTTCTTTACTTTAAATAAAATGCTTGTAGCTATTCTACTAGGTGGTGCCTTTATAGACAGATACTCACTCTACCTTTCTACCACAAAAAAGTATCAATTTTACTATAAAAAATGAAAGGCGTAGAATTCCTCATCTCATTTATGCCACTGAACAATTTCCTAGCTCCATGACTCAAAGACCTAAAATAATAATCCCTTCTGAAATACAAACCATAGGTGAAAAGATCAAGACCACTATCTATTCGGATAACCCTCAATATTTTTGGTTAAAATTTATGCCTGAGATGGATATCAAAATCAGTGAAGGCAAACATATAAAAATTGAAAAAAAGATCTCAATACCAGCATATGATTATAATGATATGGAACTCCAGATCAAAGAAATGGAAAGTAATGGTTTTATTAAAAAATCAACTTCTCCTTACTGATATTATGCATTCATGGTTAACAATCATTCAGAGCATAAAAGAGGATAGAAAAGAATAGTCATCAATTATAGACCATTGAACGCATTACACTCCCATTTCCATATCTGATTATAGATAAAAGCTATCTATTAGAGAAGGTAGAATCTTGTAAATACTTCTCCCAAGTTGACTGTAAATCTAGCTTTTATCAAATTAGAGTCAAAGAAGCTGACAGGGAAAAGATAGCATTCAGCTGCCCTTTCAGCCATTTCTAGTGGATAGTAATGCCTTTTAGCTTGATGAATGCTCCTGCTTTCTACCAAGCCCATATGGATAAAATATTTCAAGGCACTTCTAACTTCTTGTGTGTTTACATAGATGACATACTCATATTCAGTAATTCTCTTATTGACCATTTTACTCATCTCTCCTGATTATTTGAATTGGCACAAGATGCAGGAATACTCTTATCAGAAACAAAAATTCAGTTATGCAAAATTGAATGCAACTTTCTTAGAATGGTGATCCAAGATTCAAAACTATAAGTCCAACCACATATCAAAGAAAAGGTCATCAATTTTTTAGAAAAACTCAACAAGCCAAAACTCCAAGCATTTTTGGGATTGCTAAATTATTTAAATAGCTTTTATCCTAACTCAGGTGAAGACAGGTTTCTACTTCAAGAACTTCTCCAGAAGAAAAAAGCATTTTAGTGGAAGGACAAACATATAGCCACAATCTGAAAAATCAAATCTACAGTGGTGTTACTTCCTGAACTCCACATCCCAAAATCTGATCAAATGCTTGTTTATACTGATGCCTTTGATATATCATGGGGAGGAGTACTTATTTGTGTACATAAAAATAAAGAATTCATGTGTGAATTCTCTCATGGTGTTTTCAGTACTGATGTTGTCAAATGGATTTATTTTGATAAATAAATCTACGCTGTAAAGAAATGTCTTTGGAAGTTCATGTTAAAACTTCTCCATTTGCCAGATTTTACTATAAAGACTGATTGCACTAGATTTCTAACCTTTAAAGAAAAAGATCATGGCTGAAAAGATGGTCATGATAAATATGTTAGATGGCAGGTTTTCTTTAACCAGTTCAATTTTTCAATAAAACATATTAAAGGTACTGATAACATTATTACAGATTGGCTCAGCCATACTCAGCGTGCTACACTTATGTTTCAACCCATTTTTGGTTTCAATCTGACCAGAATATATAACCAAGGATTCACTTCTACGAACATCCTTGTCCAAGAAGAAATCCTCCATGAAGGGTTGCATCCAAAGTATACTCGAATCTCTTATGCCACAGGCCAAGATCTAAAAATGTCTTCAGTAGCGATGATATAAGCAAATCATCATCAAAACACTGGTTTTATCTTCACAAAAAGATTAAATAGTGAATTCCTATTTCACCAGTTCATTGAAATCATAAAGTGTCCTTTATCGACATGGATGATTAAAATTCAGTCTCCACATAATGAACATCTGTATAGATGGATAGCAAGATATGATCCACACCGTATTCATGAAAAGGATAACCACGATCAAGACATAGTCATACATATGATCATAAAAAGATAGCTAGAATGGGAATCTTACTTCTACATCACTCCTTGTTGTCATGCATGTGAAGCTGGACCCCAGCACTGACATCTCTTCAATACATTCTAGCTAAGGTGTCTTTTTAGCTGATCAATGAAGATGACTTGCTGACTGAAGTAGAAGCAATGTTGGACCCACCAATCTAGACATCCTCATTTAATGCATCCAATATCATCTCCCTGTAGATTAACTTTTACATTGTAAAGTATGATGGGACATGACACCACCTTGGCATAGATTCCAGGCAAGACCTCCCAAAATACTATAAATAAGCCTCTCTACCATAAAGTTTGCAATGAAAAGTTTCTAAGCTTTTTTAGAAGTCTAGTAGCCTTGTTTAAAGAGTATGCTCTTCTCTTGCCCTTTTTGAAGGATCCTGATAATCAAAAATTCAAACAAGTTCTTGTAAAAAGAGTGTAATAAGTATTGAGTGATAATAGTGAAGCCGTAGCGATTCAGCCCTTGCTTACTGTCATGGGTTTTTTGTAAAAGATTGCTTATTGGAGGAAACATCTACTAACATAAAAAGATAAAGACACCTTAGTTGGAATGTACTAGAGAGATGCTAGTGCTGGGGTCCAGCTTCACATGTATGACAATGAGGAGTGATGTAGAAGTAATATTCCCATTCTAGTTATCTTCTTATGATCATATGTACGACCGTGTCTTTATCATGGTTCTTCTCTTCATGAATACGGTGTGGACCATATCTTTCTATCCATCTATACAGATGTTCATTGTGTGGAGACTAAATTTTAATCAACCATGTCCATAAAGGATGCTTTATGAGTTCAGTGAACTGGTGAAACATGAATTTGCTATTTAATCTTTCTATGAAGATTACACTAGTGTTTTGATGATGATTTACTTATATCATCATTACTGAGGACATTTTTAGATCTTGCCCTGTAGCATAATAAATTTGGGTATACCTCAGATGCAACCCTTCACGAAAGATTTGTTCTTGGACAAAGATGTTCATAGAAGTGAATCCTTGATTATATATTCTAGTTAGATTGAAACCAAGAATGGGTTGGTGCATGAGTGTAGCAGGCTGATTGCGGCTGAGCCAATCTATAATAATGTTATCATTACCTTTAATATGTTCTACTAAAAAATTAAACTAGTTAAAGAAAGCCTACCATCTAACATATTTACCTCGACCATCTTTCTGACCATGATCCTTTTCTTTAAAGGTCAAAAATCTAGTGCAATCGATATTTACAATAAAATGCAGTAGATGGAGAAGTTTTAATATGAAATTCTCAAGACATTTCTTTACAACGTAGATTTCTTTATTAGAAGAAATCCATTTGAGAACATCAATACTAAAAACACCACTAGAGAATCCACAAACGAATTCTTTATTTTCATATTTACAAACAAGTACTCCTCCCTATGTTATATTAGAGGCATCAATATAAATAAGCATTTGATCAAATTTTGGTATGTGGAGTTTAGGAAGTGATGCCACTATAGATTTGATTTTTTGGACTGTGATTGTATGTTCATCCTTCCACTAAAATTCTTTTTTCTTTTGGAGAAGTTCTTGGAGTAGAAACTTGTCTTCACCAGAGTTAGGATAAAAGCTATTTAGATAGTTTAGCAATCCCAAAAATGCTTGGAGCTTTGGCTTGTCTAATTTTTCTAGAAAATTGATGACATTTTCTTTGATATGTGGCTGGACTTGCAGTTTTGAATCTTGGATCACCATTCTAATAATGTTGCATTCAGTTTTGCATTACTGAATTTTTGTTTTTGATAAGACTATTCCTTCATCTTGTGCCAATTCAAAGAATCTGGAAAGATGAGTAAAATGGTCAGTAAAAAAATTACTAAATATTATTATGTCATCTATGTACACACATAAAAAGTCAGAAGTGCCTTGAAATATTTTATCCATATGGGCTTGGTATAAATTAGGGGCATTCATCAAGTTGAAAGGCATTACTGTCCACTGGAAATGGTTAAAAGGGTAGTTGACAACTGTCTTTTCTCTATCAGCTTCTTTGACTTTGATATGATAAAAGCTAGATTTACAGTTAAACTGGGAGAATTATTTACAAGATGATACCTTCTCTAATAGATAACTTTTATCTAAAATTGGATATGTAAATGGGAATGTAATGGCATTCAATGGTCTATAATTGATGACCATTCTTTTCTTTCCTCTCTTCTGGTCCATGGTCCATGGTCTTGTGTCTCATTAAGGTACTTGGTGGTGACGAGACCAAGTTCCATGTACTTCATATGAAAGCTGTGAAATTCTTGTGATCCGTGGTCTTGTGTCTCATTTGAGTACTTCTTGGTGGTGACGAGACCCAGTTCCATGTACTTCATATGAAATTTGTGAATAATCATGGTGCTGAGGTTGGTACCATGGTCATTGCATGTTGGTAAGAAGTTGTTCCAAGTCATTGGCTAATGACTTGAGAGCATCTGCATCTTTATCATCTTCGAAGTCATCTTCAGAGAGATCATCTAGAATTGGTTCGTAGATGTCATCTTGTAGGTAGAGATCTTCATCAAAATCAATCATATCCCACCATGTTGTTGCATTGGAAGTGAAAATAGCTTTGAATAATAATTAAACTCATTTGATGGTTCAATGTCTCCTTGATAAGCAGCATAAAAATATTGTACTGTACCTATGGGCTTCTTATATATTCCTTTATGTGGTGGCCATCTTCCACCCTTATACAAATTAACTTTATTTTATGTATAAAATTCAAAATTATCTTCTCTGAGAAGATTCATCATCGTACAAGGAAATTGATATTTAAGATCAAGTCCTTGATTTATTTTTTCATCTTCAATAATAATATGTCCTATTTTTACAACTCTTCAAAAAGAGGAAGTAGATGGTCTAGACAGAGAAATAATAGAGGAATTTATAGACAAAGATCTAGGAAGAATATTAACAGTTCTGCCATCGCTCTTATGTACTGAGGCTTGACCTTTCATTTTAGGAGAAATATTTTTCAACCAATCAAGCTTTCAATTAGAGGGTATTTCAATAGATTATATATGACCTTTCTAGAGTTGGAGAGTACCACTGAGCCTTCTAGCATATGGCAGATTTTCAAGGATCTTTGGGTGGTTCGTGTTGGTCATACTATACAAAACAAATTTTTTTATAAAAGCATATTTGAATTCACCAAACATATCTAAACCAAATAGGGAGGTGAACAATCCCCAACAATCCAAAGAACTAAATTTAACTTCTTTACAACCTTTATCATGGACTACGACAGAGAGGTTTAGACAAAACTCAAAACAAATGACTTCATCATTTAATTGGCCAAGGCTAGATATTTGACAAGCATGTTTAAAGCTTACTTGGCATATATCACACAAAGCTAAATATATAACAGGTTTAATATTGCTAGGAATCAATGGGGTTATATGGACTCTTATAAGGCTAAAATGTATAAATTTTACATCTTCATGTGAATTGATATAATTGATCTCATGTTTAGGCAATAAAGATAGTAAATTTGTTTGGAAGTTTCACTTGGGCTTATAACTGAGAGTCAATTCTACATTTTTGATTTTAGGCTTTACAAATGACAAATAAGTGGAATTATACATAAACTTAGATTTAAAAAGTTCAGACTTCTTATAAACTTGTGAAGCTTTTATAGCCAGGGGTTTATAAAGGCTAGTTTCCGTTTCAAGGTTTTCTTCAGTAATTTCAATATCTGGACAATCAGATAATTATTTTGGAATAAAAGGAGGGAGTTTATACATTCCTTGAAGCTCATATTCATTCATGATCTATACTTTGGAAGACAGCTAGGATTTACCAAATTCCATTGTTAAGAGATTGGGTTCTGGTGTGCAAGAAAAATTATGGAAAGAGAAATAGTGATATAGAGTAAAAAAGGGCCAATGATAATTTAATAATAGACAGGGACTCAATGCAATTACTTTCTCAAATAATTTTACAGAGCAAAGAAACCCAAAAGTCATGACAAGAAATTCTTACAGATGCTTAAGTAGTAATATGACTCTGATACCAATCTTGTTACGTCAGTAGATGCTTCCTCTAATAAATAATATTTTAAAAAAAACCCATGACAGTAGGCAAGGGTCGAATGGCTATGGCTTCACTATTATCACTCAATACTTATTACACTCTTTTTAGAAGAACTTGTTTGAATTTTTGATTCTCAAAATCTTTTGAAAAGGGAAAGAGAAGATCATACTATTTAAACAAGGCTACTAGACTTCTAAGGAACCTTAAAAAAATTTTGATGCAAACTCTATGGTAAAGAGGCTTATTTATAGTATTTTGGGAGGTCCTACCTGGAATCTATGCCAAGGCAGTGTCATGTCCCATCATAATTTACAACATAAAAGTTAATCTACAGGGAGATGTTGTTGGACATGCTAGATGAGGATGTCTGGCTTGGTGGGTCCAACATTACTTCTACTTCAGTCAACAAGTCATTTTCACCAATCGACTGAAAAAGACACCTTAGCTAGAATGTATTGAAGAGATGCCAATGCTAGGGTCTAGCTTCACATGCGTGACAACGAGGAGTGATGTAGAAGTAAGATTCCCATTCTAGTTGTCTTCTTATGATCATATGTATGACCATGTCTTGATCATGGATCTCCTCTTCATGAATACAGTGTGGACCGTATCTTGCTATCTATCTATACAGATGTTCATTGTGTGGAGACCATATTTTAATCAGCCATGTCCAGAAAGGATGCTTTTCGAGTTTAGTGAACTGGTAAAATAGGAATTTGCTATTTAATATTTCTATGAAGATTACACTTGTGTTTTGATGATGATTTGTTTGTATCATCGCTGCTGAAGACATTTTTAGATCTTGGCCTGTGACATAAGAAATCTAGGTATACCTCAGATGCAACCCTTCACAGAGGATTTGTTCTTGGACAAGGATGTTCATAGAAGTGAATCCTTTATATATATTCTGGTTAGATTGAAACCAAGAATAGGTTGGTTCATGAGTGTAGCAGGATAATTACGATTGAGCTAATCTATAATAATGTTATCAGTACCTTTAATATGTTCTACTAAAAAATTAAACTGGTTAAAGAAAGCCTGCCATCTAACATATTTATTGTGACCATCTTCCTGACCATGATCCTTTTCTTTAAAATTTAGAAGTTTAGTGCAATCGATCTTTACAATAAAATGTGGTAGATGGAGAAGTTTTAACATGAACTTCTCAAGACATTTCTTTACAGGGTAGATTTCTTTATCAGAAGAAATCCATTTGAGAACATCAGTACTAAAAACACCACTAGAGAATTCACCAACGAATTCTTTATTTTTATATTTACAAACAAGTACTCCTCCCCATGCTATATCAGAGTCATCAGTATAAACAAGCATTTGATTAGATTTTGGGATGTGGAGTTCAGGAAGTGACGCCACCATAGATTTGATTTTTTCAGACTATGGTTGTATGTTCATCCTTCCACTGAAATGCTTTTTTCTTCTGAAAAAGTTTTTGGAGTAAAAACTTGTCTTCCCCAGAGTTAGGATAAAATCTATTTAGATAGTTTAGCAATCCCAAAAATGATTGGAGCTTTATCTTGTCTAGTTTTTCTAGAAAATTGATGACCTTTTCTTTGATATGTAGCTAGACTTACAGTTTTGAATCTTGGATCACTATTCCTGCATCTTGTGCCTATTCAAAGAATCTGGAGAGATGAGTAAAATGGCCAGTAAAAGAATTACTAAATATTAGTATGTCATCTATGTATACACATAAAAATTTAGAAGTGATTTGAAATATTTTATCCATATGGGCTTGGTAGAAAGTAGGAGCATTCATCAAGTCGAAAGACATTACTGTCTATTGGAAATGGCTGAAAGGGCAACTGAATGCTGTCTTTTTTTGGTCAGCGTCTTTGACTCTGATCTAAAAAAACTAAATTTATATTCAAACTAGGAGAAGTATTTTCAAGATGCTACCTTCTCCAATAGATAGCTTTTATCTAAAATCAGATATGGAAACAATTGAGTAATGGCATTCAATGGCTTGTAATTAATGACCATTCTTCTCTTTTCTCTCTTCTGCTCAGAATGTTTGTTAAACATTAATGCATAACAGTAGTAAGGAGAAGTGAATTTTTCAATGAAACCATTACTTTCTAGTTCTTTGATCTAGAGTTTCATATCATTATAATCTTGTGTTGTTATTGGGATCTTTTTTCCAATTTTCATATGTTTGTCTTCAATGATTTTGATATCCATCTCAGGCATAGATTTTAACCAAAACTGCTGAGGATTATCAAAACAGATAGTGGTCTTGATCTTTTCACCTATGGCTTGTGTTTCAATAGGAATTATTATTTCAAGTATTTGAGTCATGGAGCTAGGAAATTGCTCAGTGGCATAAATGAGGTGAGGAATTCTAAGCCTTTCATTTTCTATTATAAACATGATACTCTTTGTGGTAGAACCGTAGGGTGAGTATCTATCTATTAAAGGCACCACCTATTAGAATATCTACAGGCATTCTATCTAAAGCAAAGAAATTAACATGGAAGAATTTATCTTGTATCCAGAGGGTTTGTTGATGTTTGTATTTATTATAGATGAAACGATTCCCTTGGACATCTAGGCTCTTATAAGCCATGGTGTCATCCAATGTCTTCCAGTCATGGACAAGCTATGATTTAGCAAAGGAGAGAGAAGCTCTTGTATCAATCTGGGCATCTACTAGTCTGCCAATAATTTCTAAGGTTATAAATTGGGCAAACTTTCCATTTATGAGCTGAGTACAATAGGCTGGCTGTAGAATTTCTAAGGGAGGAATACTAGTACATACCAATTTTTGTCTCCCTAGATCTTGTACATCAACTTGCTCAATGTAGATGACTTTTTCTTCTTCTTCTTCTTTTGATTCTTCTTCTTTTCAGTTACTGCATTCATCTGAGCAGTAATCCTGGTCAGAGTAGAAAGAGATTTCTACTTCTTCATCCTTTTCTTTTTTTTCTGTGGGCAGAAATATATCCCACTGTGGCTCTATCTTTGGTGTTAGGATTTCTCTTGGAGAATATATATTAGTAAACTTATTCTTGATCCAAGAGGCACTGGACTTGAAAGAGCTCTAGAATTTTAAAGGAGGATGTTGAGGCCTTTACAGTGTCAGAGATATTCATGGCATTAAGGGCTATCTCCCTCTAGTTGATCCCTCTCCTCTGGAGTATCCTCTGGTTTTTGGTCTTGTGTCTCATTTGGGTACTTCTTGGTGGTGATGAGACCAAGTTCCATGTGCTTCATATGAAAGTTGTGAGTAATCATGGTGTTGAGGTCGTTACCATGGTCGTTGTATGTTGGTGAGTGGTTATTCTAAGCCATCAACTAATGGCTCAAGAGCATCTACATCTTCATCATCTTCAAAGTCATTTTCGGGGAGATCATCTAGAATTGGTTCATATATGTCATCTTGTAGGTAGAGATATTTATCAAAATCAATGATATTCCACCACGCTTCTACATTAGAAGTAAAAATAGCTTTGACTACAAGATTTTTGCAATGGCACTGAGGAGCAATATGGCTAGGTTTGTGTCAGATGTAGAAAATAGGTTGCTTGGATGGAGGATGGGTAGTGCAATATTTCTTGAGGAAACATTAAGGAGGTGCATAGGAGTGCTTACAAGGAAAAGAGCGGCGCTTAAAAGAAAGATGCTGACAGTGCTACTTTGGTTGTTTATGGGCCTGTACAAATGGAAAACAATCAAAAGGGGTTGTTTTAATAAATGCTAGAGCTATTTGAGATGTTTGATGCTTGGTGAGCTTTTGAATAGATTTAGTCTCAGAGACTAAACACATAACCTGATGTTTGGCAAAATCAATAACATCAGAGAGTGAAAGATCTTCAATGGTTAGGCCTTTAAGATCAATATAAGCAATAACTCTATCGATAAGATTATATGGTAAAACATACAAAATTTTGATCTTCATATCTGTGGAAGAAAAGCTCTTACTTATATATGCCAATTCCTTGAACTGTTTGGCAAAAACATCAAATTGTTTTAGATCACAAAGCTCCATTTTTAGAAGCCATTTCTTTGATTTCAGTTCACAATTTACGATTGGAGGTGCAAAATAATTTATTAATAAATGAAATAAAGTAGAAAGAATATCAATATGGTTGTGAACTCTTTCAAATTATTCTACTTCAGTCATAGAATCCCACCATTGATTTACAATTCCCCAAAAGAATTTAGAAGCAAAATTGATAGTACTTACACAATCTAAATGAGAGTTAATGGTGATAACTCACATGGAGTTGCACCAGCTTGAGATATCATTTAAAGGATTTAACAAATATCCAATATTGAGGTACCAAGGCTGGAGTTAGACGTGGGTCCATTGCATAAGAGTAGTATTGGGGTGTTTTTTGTTGGGTTTAAAATTGAGATCGAGATCAGCTTTATGGGTTAAAATTTTAACAGAGGATTCTAGCTGTTGATCATGTTTGGAAAGACATTCAAGGCTTTCATCTAAAGATACTAATTTAGAATCTATGGAAGATAATTGACTTTGCATATTTATACAGAGATCATTAGTATTGTCTTTAAAAATGGTCAATTTATCTATACTATGCCAGATGTATAATACATCTCTACAAAGATTATCAAAATTCTCCAATAGATGAGAATTGAACCTGGACACATAATTTCAGTGCTTAAACTCATTTGAAGGTTCAACATCTCCTTGATAAGTAGTAGAAAAATATTGTACTGTACCTGCAGACTACTTATAGATTCCTTTATGTGGTGGCCATCTTCCACCTTTATACAGATTTGCTTTGTTTTCTGTATAAAATTCTAAGCTATCTTCTCTATGAAGATTCATCATCGTATAAGGCAATTGATATTTAAGATCAAGTCCTTGATTGATTTCTTCATCTTAAATAAGATTATATCCTATTTTTATAGCTCTTTGAGAAGAGGAAGTAGATGGTCTAGATGGAGAAAGAATAGAGGAATTTATAGACAAAGATCTAAGAAGAATATTAACATTTCTACCATCGCTCTTATGTACTAAGGCTTGACCTTTCATTTTAGGGGAAACATTTTTCAACAAATCAAGCTTTCAATCAAAGGTATTTTGACAGACTCTATATGGTCTTTCTGAAGTTGGACAGTACCACTCAATCTTCTACCATATGGTAGATTTTCAAAGATCTTTGGGTGATTCATGTTGGTCATATTATACACAACAAAAATGTTAATAGAGGCATATTTAAATTCACCAAACATATCTTAACCAAATAGGTAGGTGAATAATAATCAACAATCCAAAGAACTAAATTTAACTTCTTTACAACCTTTATCGCAAACTGCAACAGAGAGGTTTGGACAAAACTCAAAACATATGATTTCATCATTTAAACGGCCAAGGCTAGATATTTGACAGGCATGTTTAAAGCTTACTTGGTGTCTAACACACAAAGCTAAATATATAATAGATTTAATATTTCCAAGAGTCAATGGGGTTACATGGAATCTTATAAGGCCAAAATGTACAAATTTTACATCTTCATGTGCCCTGATATAATTGATCTCAAGTTCAGGCAATAAAGATAGTAAATTTGTTTGGAAGTTTCGCTTGAGCTTATAATTGAGAGTCAATTCTATAGATTTGATTCTAGGCTTTATAAATGACAAATAATTGGAATTATACACAAACTTAAATTTAAGAAGTTTAGACTTCCTATAGATTTGTGAAGCTTTTATAGCCAGGGGTTTGTACAGGGTATTTTCCTTTTCAAGGTTTTCTTCAGTAACTTCAATATATAGACAATCAGATAATTATTCTAGAATAAAAGGAGGCATTTCATACATTCCTTCAAGCTTAGATTCATTCATGATTTCTACTATGGAAGACATATAGGATTTATCAAATTCTATTGTTAAGAGATTGGGTTCTGGTGTGCAAGAATTTTTTTGGAAAGAGAAACAGTGATGCAGAGTAAAAAAGAGCTTATGACAATTTAATAATGGCTAGGGACTCGATGCAATTACTTTCTCAAAGAATTTTATAGAGAAAAGAAACCCAAAATTCATGACAATAAATTCTTAAGTATTAATATGGCTCTGATACCAATCTTTTTACGTTATTAGACACTTCCTCCAATAAGAAATATTTTATAGAAAACTTGTGATAGTAGGTAGGGGCCGAATGGCTATGACTGTGGCACTAATTTTGTTGTTTGTGGGGCTGTACAAATGGCTGAAAGTGAAAATGAGCTATTTTTGGAAATGTTAGAGCTATTCAAGAGGCTTGATGCTTGGTGAGCTTTTGAATGGATTTAGTCTCAGAGACTAAACACATAGCCTACTGCTTGGCAAAATCAATAATATTGGAGAGTGAGAGATCTTCAATGGTTAGACTCTTAAGATCAATATAAGTAATAACTCTATCAATAAGATTATATGGTAAAGCATGCAAAAATTTGATCTCGATCTCTGTAGAAGAAAAGATCTTACTTTCATATGCCGATTTTTTGAACTATTTGCCAAAAATATCAAATTATTTTAGATCACAAAGCTCCATCTTTATAAGCCATTTCTTAGATTCCAGTTCATTATTTGCAACTGAAGGTGCAAACTTATTAATTATTAAATGGTATAAAGTACCAAGAGGATCATGCTGATTATGAACCCTTTCAAATTGTTCTGCTTCAATCACAGAATCCCACCATTGATTTACAATTCCCTAAAAGAATTTAAAAGTAAAATTGGTAGTACCTACTAGATCTAAATGAGAGTTAATGGTGATAACTCACATGGAGTTGCACCAAATTGAGATCTCATTTAAAGGATTTAACAAATAATCAATATTGAGGTACCAAGGCTAAAGTTGGACATGAGTCTTTTGCATGAGAGTAGTATTGGGGTCTTTTTTGCTGGGTTTAAAATTGGGATCGAGATCAGTTTTATAGGTTATAATTTTAACAAAAGATTCTACCTATTGATCTTGTTTGGAAAGTCATTCAAGGATTTCATCTAAAGCTACTAATTTAGAATCTATGGAAGATAATTGACTTTGCATATTTGTACAAAGAACATTAGTATTGTCTTCAAGAATGGTTAGTTTGTCTAAACTATGCCAAATATATAATATATCTCTACAGAGATCATCAAAATTCTCTAACATATGAGAATTGAACTTGGACATATAATTTATATGCTTAAACTCATTTGATGGTTCAATGTCTCCTTGATAAGCAGCAGAAAAATATTGTACTATACCTACAAGTTACTTATAGATTCCTTTATGTGGTGGCCATCTTCTACCCTTATACATATTAACTTTGTTTTCTATATAAAATTCTAAATTATCTTCTCTGGGAAGATTCATCATCATAAAAGGCAATTGATCTTTAAGATCAAGTCCTTGATTTATTTCTTCATCTTCAATAAGAATATGTCTTATTTTAACAGTTCTTCGAGAAGAGGAAGTAGATGGTGTGGATGGAGAAAGAATAGAGGAATTTACAGACAAAGATCTGGGAAGAATATTAAAATTTATACCATCACTCTTATATACTAAGGCTTGACCTTTCATTTTAAGAGAAATATTTTTCAACTAATCAAGCTTCAATCGGAGGGTATTTTAACAGACTCTATATGACCTTTCTGGAGTTGGACAATACCATTGAGCCTTCTAGCATATGGCAGATTTTCAAGGATCTTTGGGTGGTTTGTGTTGGTCATACTATACACAACATAAATGTTTATAGAAGCATATTTGAATTCACCAAACATATCTGAACCAAATAGGGAGGTGAATAATCCCCAAAAATCAAAAGAACCAAATTTAACTTCTTTACAACCTTTATTGCGGACTGCGACAGAGAGATTTAGAAAAAACTCAAAACAAATGACTTCATCATTTAATCAGTCAAGGCTAGATATTTGACAAGCATGTTTAAATCTTACTTGGCATCTATCACACAAAGCTAAGTATATAACAGGTTTAATACTTCTAGGAATCAATGGGGTTATATGGACTCTTATAAGGCTAAAATGTACAAATTTTACATCTTCTTGTGACCTGATATAATTGATCTCAGGTTCAGGCAATAAAGATAGTAAATTTGATTGAAAGTTTTGCTTGAGCTTATAACTGAGAGTCAGTTCTACATATTTGATTCTAGGCTTTACAAATGACAAATAAGTGGACTTATACACAAACTTAGATTTAAGAAGTTTAAACTTCTTATAGACTTGTGAATATTTTATAGCTGGAGGTTTATAAAGGCTAGTTTCTTTTTCAAGGTTTTCTTCAATAACTTCAATATCTGGACAATCAGATAATTGTTTTGGAACAAAAGGAGGGAGTTCATACATTCCTTCAAGTTTAGATTCATTCATGATTTCTACTGTGAAAGACATCTGATATTTACCAAATTTTATTATTAAGAGATTGAGTTCTGGTGTGCAAGAATTTTTTTGAAAAGAGAAATAGTGATGTAGAGTAAAAAGGGCCTATGACAATATAATAACGGCTAGGGACTCGATGCAATTACGTTCTCAAAGAATTTTATAGAGCAAAGAAACCCAAAAGTTATGACAAAGAAATTCTTACAAATTCTTAAGTACTAATATGGCTCTGATACCAATCTTTTTACGTCAGTAGATGCTTCCTCCAATAAGCAATATTTTATAGAAAACATGTGACAGTAGGCAGGGGATGAATGGCTACGGCTTTACTATTATCACTCAATACTTATTACACTCTTTTTACAGGAACTTGTTTGAATTTTTGATTCTCAGGATCTTTCGAAAAGGGCAAGAGAAGAGCATACTCTTTAAACAAGGCTACTAGACTTTTAAGAAATCTTAGAATTTTTTTGATGAAAACTCTATAGAGGAGAGTTTTATTTATAGCATTCCAAGAGGTCCTACCTAGAATCTTTGCCAAGGCGGTGTCATGTCCCATCATACTTTATAGCTCAAAAGTTAATCTACAGGGAGATGATGTTGGACACGCTGGATGAAGACATCTAGCTTGGTGGGTCTAACATTACTTCTACTTCAGTTAGTAGGTCATCTTCACTTATCGATTGGAAAAGACACCTTAGCTAGAATGTACCAGAGAGATGCCAGTGCTGGGGTCTAGCTTCACATGCATGATAATGAAGAGTGATGTAGAAGTAAGATTTCCATTCTAGCTATCTTCTTATGATCATATATACAACTGTGTCTTGATCATGGTTCTCCTCTTCATGTATACAGTGTGGGCCGTATCTTGCTATCCATTTATATAGATGTTCATTGTGTGGAGACTAAATTTTGATCAGTCATGTCCATAAAAGATGCTTGAAGAGTTCAATGAACTGGTGAAATAAAAATTCACTATTTAATCTTTTTATGAAGATAAAACAATATTTTGATGATGATTTGCTTGTATTATTGCTGCTAAAGACATTTGTAGATCTTAGCTTGCTGCATAGGAAATTTGAGTATACCTCAGATGAAACCCTTCATGAAGGATTTGTTCTTAAACAAGGATGTTCATAGAAGTGAATCTTTGATTATATAATCTAGTTAGATTGAGACCAAGAATGCGTTGGTGCATAAGTGTAGCAGCAGGACTTCAGCTGAGCCAGTCTGTAATTATATTGTCAGTACCCTTAATATGTTCTATTGAAAAATTGAATTGGTTGAAGAAATCCTGCCATCTAACATATTTACCGCGACCATATTTTCAACCATGATCCTTTTCTTTAAAGGTCAGGAATCTAGTGTAATCAATTTTTACAATAAAATGTGGCAGATGGAGAAGTTTTAACATGAACTTTTCAAGACATTTCTTTACAGCGTAGATTTCTTTATTAGAAGAAATTCATTTGAGAACATCAATACTGAAAACACCGCTAGAGAATTCACACATGACTTCTTTATTTTTATGTGCACAAATAAGTACTCCTTCCCATGCTATATCAGAGGCATCAGTATAAACAAGCACTTGATCAGATTTTGGGATGTGGAGTTCAAAAAGTGATGCCACTGTAGATTTAGTTTTTTGAATTGTGGTTGTATGTTCACCCTTCCATTGAAATGTTTTTTTATTCTGGAGAAGTTCTTGGAGTAAAAACTTGTCTTCACCAGAGTTAGGATAAAAGCTATTTAATAATTTAGCAATCCTAAAAATTCTTAGAGCTTTGACTTGTCTAGTTTTTTTTGAAAAATTGATGACCTTTTCTTTGATATGTGGCTGAACTTGCAGTTTTGAATCTTGGATCACCATTCCAAGAAAGTTACATTCAATTTTTCATAACTGAATTTCTGTTTCTAATAACACTATTCCTAGATCTTGTGTCAATTCAAAGAATCTAGAGAGATGAGTAAAATGGTCAGTAAAAGAATTACTGAATATTAGTATGTCATCTATGTACACATAAAAAGATAGAAGTGCATTGAAATATTTTATCCATGTGGGCTTGGTATAAATCAAGAGCATTCATCAAGTTGAAAGGCATTACTGTCCACTGGAAATGGCTGAAAGGGTAGCTGATCGATGTCTTTTCTCTGTCGACTTTTTTGACTTTGATCTAATAAAAGCCAAATTTATAGTCAAATTGGGAGAAGTATTTACATGTTGTTACTTTCTCTAACATATAGCTTTTATCTGAAATTGGATAAGGAAATGGCTGAGTAATGGCATTCAATGGTCTGTAATTGATGACCATTCTTTTCTTTCCTCTTTTCTACTCAGAATGTTTGTTAACCATGAATACATAACAATAGTATGGAGAAGTTAATTTTTCAATGAAACCATTACTTTCTAGTTCTTTGATCTGGAGTTCCATATCATTATAATCATGTGCTGGTATTGGGATCTTTTTCTCAATTTTCATATGTTTACCTTCAATGATTTTGATATCCATTTTAGGGATGGATTTTAAATAAAACTACTAAGGGTTATCAGAACAGATAATGGTCTTGATCTTTTCACCTATGGCTTGTATTTCTATAGGGATTATTATTTTAGGTATTTGAGTCATGGAGCTATGAAATTACTTAGTGGCATAAATGAGATGAGAAATTCTAAGCCTTTCATTTTCTATTGTAAACATGATACTTTTTGTGGTAGAATTGTAAGATGAGTATCTGTCTATAAAGGCACCAACTAGTATAATATCTATAGGCATTCTATCTAAAGCAAAGAAATTAGCATGGAAGATTTTATCTTGTATCTAAAGGGTTTGTTGATGTTTATATTTATTACAGATGAAACTATTCTCTTAGACATCTAGCATCTTATAAGCCATGGTGTCATCCAATGTCTTCCAGTCATGTATGAGTTGTGATTTAGCAAAGGAGAGAGAAGCTCTTATATCAATCTGGGCATCTACTAGTCTGCCATTAATTTCTAAGGTTATAAATTAGGTAAAATTTCTATTTATGAGCTGAGTAAGATACGCTGGTTGTGAAATTTTTGAGGGAGGAATACTAGTACATACCAATTTTTGTCTCCTTGGATCTTATACATCAACTTGCTCAATGTAGATGACTTCTTCTAATTCTTATTTTAGGTTACTGCATTCACTTGGGCAGTAATCCTAGTTAGAGTCGAAAGAGCTTTCTACTTCTTCATCTTTTTCTTCTTTTTCTATGGGCAGAAATATATCCCACTATGGCTCTGTCTTGGGGAATCTGTACTAGTGAACTTGTTCTTGATCTAAGAGGTACTAGGCTTGAAAGAGCTCTAGAATTACAAAGGAGGATGCTGAGGCATTTGCAATGTCAGAGGTATTCACGGCATTGAGGGTTGTCTCCCTCAGGTTGATTCTTTTCCTCTAGAGTATCCTCTAGTCTGTGGTCTTGTGTCTCGTTAGGGTACTTCTTGGTGGTGACGAGACCAAGTTTCATGTGCTTCATATGAAAGCTATGAATAATCATGGTGCTAAGGTTGGTACCATGGTCATTGCATGTTGGTGAGTGGTTGTTCCAAGTCATCGGCTAATGACTCAAGAGCATCTACATCTTCATTGTCTTAGAACTCATATTCAAGGAGATCATCTAGAATTGGCTCATAGATGTCATCCTATAGGTAGAGATGTTCATCAGAATCAATGATATCCCACCACGCTGCTGTGTTGGAAGTAAAAATAGCTTTGACTGCAAGATTTTTGTAATGGCACTGAGGAGCAATATGGCCAGATTTGTGACAGATGTATCAAATAGGCTGCTTGGATGGAAGATGGGCAGTGTGATGCTTCTTGAGGAAATGTTGAGGAGGTGCATAAGAGTGCTTGTGAGGAAAATAGCGGTACTTAAAAGAAAGATGCTGGTGGTGCTACTTTTATTATTTGCAAGGTTATACAAATGGCCGACAATCGAAAGGGGATTTTTCAAGAAATACTGGAGCTATTTGAGAGGCTTGATGCTTGGTGAGAGAAATAGTGATGCAGAGTAAAAAAGGGCCTCTAAAAATTTAATAATGACCAGGGACTTGATGCAATTACTTTCTCGAAGAATATTACAGAGCAAAGAAACCCAAAAGTCATGACAAGAAATTCTTACAGACGTTTCAGTAGTAGTCGTGGCTATGATACCAATCTTTTTACGTCAATAGTTGCTTCCTCCAATAAGCAATCCTTTATATAAAACTTGTAGCCATTTAGCCCCTACCTATTGTCGTGGGTTTTTTGTAAAAGATTGCTTATTGGAGGAATTATCTATTGACGTAAAAAGATTTGTATCAGAGCCACAACTACTATTGAAATGTCTATAAGAATTTCTTGTCATGACTTTTGAGTTTTTTTTCTATGTAAAATTCTTTGAGAAAGTAATTGCATCGAGTACTTGGCCATTATTAAATATTCGTAGGCCCTTTTTTACTTTGCATCACTATTTCTCTTTCCAAAAATTTTCTCACACACTAGAACCCAATCTCTTAATAATGGAATTTGGTAAATCCCAAATGTCTTCCACAATAGAAATAATGAATGAATCTGAGCTTGAAAGAATGTATGAACTCTCTCCTTTTGTTCCAGAACAATTATTTGATTGTCTAGATATTGAAGTTACTAAAGAAAACCTTGAAAAGGAAACTAGCCTTTATAAACCCCTGGCTATAAAAGATTCAGAAGTTTATAAGAAGTCTAAACTTCTTAAATCTAAGTTTGTGTATAAGTCCACTTATTTGTCATTTGTAAAGCCTAGAATCAAATCTGTACAATTGAATCTCAGTTATAAGTACAAGTGAAACTTTCAAACAAATTTACTATCTTTATTGCCTAAACCTGAGATCAATTATATCAAGTCACATAAAAGATATAAAATTTGTACATTTTGACCTTATAAGAGTCCATATAACCCAACTGATTCTCAAAAATATGAAACCTATTATATAATTAGCTTTATGTCATAGATGCCAAGTAAGCTTTAAACATGCTTGTCAAATATTTAGCCTTGGCTGATTAAATGATGAAGTCATTTATTTTGAGTTTTGTCCAAACCTCTTTATCACAGTCTACGATAAAAGTTGTAAAGAAGTTAAATTTGATTCTTTGGATTGTTGGGGATTATCCACCTCCCTATTTGGTTTAGACATGTTTGGTGAATTCACATATGCTTCTATTAACATTTCTGTTGTGTATAGTATGACCAACATGAACCACCTAAAGATCCTTGAAAATCTACCATATGCTAGAAGATTGAGTGGTATTGTCCAACTCCAAAAAGGCCATATAGAGTCTGTTAAAATACACTATGATTGGAAGCTTGATTGGTTGAAAAATGTTTCTCCTAAAATGAAAGGTCAAGCCTCAATACATAAGAGTGATGGTAGAACTGGTAATATTCTTCCCAGATCTTTATTTGTAAATTCCTCTATTCTTTCTCCATCCAGACCATTTACTTCCTCTTCTTGAAGCGTTGTAAAAATAGGACATACTCTTATTGAAGATAAAGAAATCAATCAAGGACTTGATCTTAAAGATCAATTGACTTGTACAATGATGAATCTTCCCAGAGAAGATAATTTAGAATTTTATACAAAAAACAAAGTTAATCTGTATAAGGGTGGAAGATGGTCACCACATAAAGGAATATATAAGCAACTCACATATATAGTACAATATTTTTTTGCTGCTTATCAAGGAGACATTGAACCATCAAATGAGTTTATGCACAAAAATTATGTGTCTAGGCTCAATTCTCATCTTTCAGATAATTTTGATGATCTCTGCAGAGATGTATTAAATATCTGGCATAGTTTAGACAAACTAACCATTCTTGAAGACAATACTAATCCTCTCTGTACAAATATGCAAATTCAGTTGTCTTCCATAGATTCTAAATTAGTAGCTTTAGATGAAATCCTTGAATGGCTTTTCAAACATGATCAACAGGAAAAATCCTCTATTAAAATTCTAACCCATAAAGCTGATCTCGATTCCAATTTTAAACCCAACAAAAAACACCCCAATATTACTCTCATGCAAAGGACTCATGTCCAACTTCAACATTGGTACCTTAATATTGATGATTTTTTAAATCCTTTAAATGAGATCTCAGCCTAGTGTAACTCAATGTGAGTTATCACCATTAACTCTCATTTAGATCTAGCAGGTACTACCAATTTTACTTCTAAATTATTTTGGGGAATTATAAATCAATGGTGAGATGCCATGACCAAAGTAGAATAATTTGAACGGGTTCACAACTAGCCTGATCCTCTAGCTAATTTATTCCATTTAATAATTAATGAGTTTGCATCTCCAATTGCAAATCATGAACTAGAATCTAAGAAATGGCTTTTAAAAATGGAGCTTTGTGATCTAAAATAATTTGATGCTTTTGCCAAATAGTTCAGAGAATTGGCATATCAAAGTAAGAGCTTTTCTTCCATAGAGATCAAGATCAAATTTTTGCATGCTTTACTGTATAATCTTACCGATAGAGTTATTTCTTATATTGATCTTAATAGTCTAACCATTGAAGATATCTCGCTCTTTGATGTTATTGATTTTTCCAAGTAGCAAACTATGTGTTTAGTCTCTAAGACTAAATCTATTCAAAAGCTCAACAAGTATCAAGCCTCTCAAATTGCTCTAGCATTTCTTGAAATAGCCCCTTTCAATTGTCAGCCATTTATATAGCCTTGTAAACAACAAAAGCAGTGCTGCTAGCATCTTTCTTTTAAGCACCACTCTTTTCCTCGCAAACACTCCTATGCACCTCCTCAATGTTTCTTCAGGAAGCATCACATTGCTTATCCTCCATCCAAACAGCCTATTTGCTACATCTGTCACAAACCTGGCTATAGTGCTCATCAGTGCCACTATAAGTACCCTACAGTCAAAGTTTTTTTCACTTCTAACATAGTAGCATGGTGGGATATCATTGATTTTGATGAAGATCTCTACCTATAGGATGACATCTATGAAATAATTCTAGATGATCTCCTTGAAGATGACTTCGAAGATGACGAAGATGTAGATGCTCTTAAGTCATTAGCTGATGACTTGGAACAACTACTAACCAACATGCAATGACCATGGTACCGACCTTGGCACCATGATTATTCATAGCTTTCATATGAATCACATGTAACTTGGTCTTGTCACCACTAAGAAGTAGCCTAACGAGACACAAGACCACAAACTAGAGGATACTCTAGATGAGAAGGATCAACCAAAGGGAGACAAACCTCAATGTCATGAATACCTCTAGCATTGTAAAGGCCTCAACATCCTCCTTTGGAATTTTAGAGCTCTTTCAAGCCTAGTGCTTTTTAGATCAAGAACAAGTTCACTAGTATAGATTTTCCAAGAAAAATCTCAGCACCAAAGATAGAGCCACAGTGGGATATATTTTTTCTGACAAAAAAAGAAATAAAGGATGAACTAGAAAGTGCTTTCTACTCTAACTAGAATTACTACCCAGGTGAATGCAGTAACCTTAAAGAAGAAGAAGCAGAAAAAGAATACGAAGTCATCTACACTAAGCAAGTTGCTATACAAGATCTAGGGGGACAAAAATTGGTATGTACTAGTATTCCTCCCTTAGAAATTCCATAGCCAGCCTATCTTACTCAGCTCATAAATAAAATGTTTGCCTGGTTTATAACCTTAGAAATTAATGGAAAACTAGTAGATGCCTAGATTGATATAGGATCTTCTCTCTCCTTTTCTAAATCACAGCTCATCCATGACTGGAAGACATTGGATAACACCATGGATTATGAGAGCCTTGATGTCAAAGGGAATAGTTTCATTTGTAATAAATATAAACATCAACAGACCCTTTAGATACAAGATAAAATATTCTATGTTGATTTCTTTGCTTTAGATAGAATGCATGTATATATTCTACTAAGTGGTGTCTACATAGATAGATACTTACCCTACAGTTCTACCACAAAGAGTATCATGTTTACAATAGAAAATGAAAGGCTTAGAATTCCTCGCCTCATTTATGCCACTGATCAATTTCCTAGCTCCATGACTCAAATACTTGAAATAATAATCCCTGCTGAAATACAAGCCATAGGTGAAAATATCAAGACCACTATCTATTCTAATAACCCTCAGCAGTTTTGGTTAAAATCTATGCCTGAAATGGATATCAAAATCATTGAAGGTAAACATATGAAAATTGAGAAAAAGATCCTAATACCAGCACAAGATTATAATGATATGGAACTCTAAATCAAAGAACTAGAAAGTAATGGTTTCATTAAAAAATAAATTTCTCCTTATTGTTGTTGTGCATTCATGGTGAATAAGCATTCAGAGCAAAAAAGATGAAATAAAAGAATGGTCATCAATTATAGACCATTGAATGCCATTACTCAGTCATTTCCATATCCAATTTTAGATAAAAGTTATTTATTGGAGAAGGTAGAAACATGTAAATACTTCTCCCAGTTTGACTAAAAATCTAGCTTTTATCAGATCAGAGTCAAAGAAGCTGACAGAGAAAAGACAACATTCAGCTGCCCTTTCAACCATTTTCAGTGGACAGTAATACCTTTTGGCTTGATGAATGCCCCTGCATTCTACTAGGCCCATATGGATAAAATATTTCAAGGCACTTTTAAATTTTTATGTGTGTACATAGATGACATACTAATATTCAGTAATTCTCTTACTAATCATTTCACTCATCTCTTCAGATCCTTTGAATTGGCACAAAATGCAAGAATTGTTTTATCAAAAACAAAAATTTAGTTATACAAAATAGAATGTAATTTTCTTGGAATGGTGATCCAAGACTCCAAGCTACAAATACAACCACATATCAAAGAAAAGGTCATCTATTTTTTAGACATTCTGGATAAATCCAAGCTACAAGTTTTTTTGGGATTGCTGAATTATTTAAATAGCTTTTATCCTAACTCTAGTGAAGACAAATTTTTACTCCAAGAGTTTCTCTAGAAAAAGAAAGTTTTCAAATGGAAGGAAGAACATACAGCTACTATCTGCAAGATCAAATCTAAAGTAGTCTTACTTCATGATTTGTATATCCCAAAATTTGATCAAATGATAGTTTATACTGATGCCTCTAATACTACATGGGGAGGAGTACTTATTTGTCTACATAAAAATAAAGAATTTGTGTGTGAATTCTCTAGTGGTGTTTTCAGTACTAATGTTCTCAAATGGATTTTTTTTTGATAAATAAATCTATGTTGTAAAGAAAAGTCTTGAGAAGTTCATGTTAAAACTTCTCCATCTGCCCCATTTTATTGTAAAAATTGATTGCACTAGATTTTTGACCTTTAAAGAAAAGGATCATGGTCGAAAAGATGGTCATAATAAATATGTTAGATGGCAGGCTTTCTTTAACCAGTTTAATTTTTTAGTAGAACATATTAAGGGTAGTTATAAAATTATAACAGATTGGCTCAGCTATACTCAACGTGCTACACTTATGCATCAACCCATTCTTGGTTTCAATTTGACCAGAATATATAACCAAAGATTTGCTTCTATGAACATCCTTGTTCAAGAACAAATCCTTCGTGAATGGTTACATTTGAGGTATACTCAAATTTATTATGCAGTAGGCCAAGATCTATAAATGTCTTCAGCAGCGATGATATAAGCAAATCGTAATCAAAACACTGGTGTAATCTTCATAGAAAGATTAAATAGTGAATTCTTGTTTCACCAGTTCACTGAACTCATAAAGTGTCTTTTATGGACATGGCTGATTAAAATCTGATCTCCACACAATGAACATATGTATAGATGGATAGCAAGATATGCCCCACACTGTATTTATGAAGAGGAGAACCATGATCAAGACATGGTTGTACATATGATCATAAGAAGACAACTAGAATGGGAATCTTACTTCTACATCGCTCCTCATTGTCATGCATGCGAAGCTGGACCCTAGCACTAGCATCTCTCCAGGACATTCCATCTAAAGTGTCTTTTTTAGATGATAAATGAAGATAACCTACTGACTGAAGTGGAATAAATGTTGGACCCACCAAGTTAGGCATCCTCATATAGTGTATCCAACAACATCTCCTTACATATTAAATTTTATGCTATAAAATATGATGGGATATGACACTGCCTTGGCAAAGATTCCAGGTAGGACCTCCCAAAATACTACAAATAAGCCTCTCTACCATAGAGTTTGCATCAAAAAAATTTAAGCTTTCTTAGAAGTCTATTTGATCCAAAACTAAGAATTTTTGGCTGATAAATATTTCAATATCATAGAAATAACACAATAACAATGAATTCTCTGAGAAGAGATGTAGTATTACTCAAGATTGCAATACAAATATATGCTTATCTATGAGAAGAGATGCTTGTCTTCACATTTTAGGTTACATCTTCATTTATACATATTTTTAAAGTATGGGAAGGATGTGGAAGGTCACCAATCTTGAGGGAGATTAAGTGGTTCGACTTCCAAGATTTAAAACAATACAAAATTTGAGAAATTACTATTTTTAGACTACACTACTAAAATTGAAATTTGAGGCACTTTCATTAGGTTTTTGGGGGTCAAAATCTATAAAGTGAATCTCCATGCCATCTCAAGATGTCATCCTCATTCTTATCTTTCCAACGGTTCAAACGGTGAGTCAATTGGAGCTATAGTGCAAAAGTTATGGCTCCCATAAGTTTCGCCATCAATTGGGGTGGAACTGTCACCTGAATTATCGCATAAATTATTGCCCAGATCACTAGTACCTTTATTTAAAGAGTATGCTCTTCTCTTTCCCTTTTCAAAGGATCCTAAAAATAAAAAATTCAAAAAAAATTTTGTAAAAAGAGTGTAATAAGTATTGAGTGATAATAGTGAAGCCGTTGCCATTCAGCCCCTACCTAATGTCACAGGTTTTCTGTAAAAGATTACTTAATGGAGGAAACATCTATTGACATAAAAATATTAGCTCTGATACCAATATTTTTATGTTAGTAGATGCTTCCTCCAATAATAAATATTTTATAGAAAAGTCTGAATAGTAGGTAGGAGTTGAATGGCTACAACTTTACTATTATCACTCAATACTTATTACACTCTTTTTACAACAACTTGTTTGAATTTTTGATTCTCAGGATCCTTTGAAAAGGGAAAGAGAATAGCATACTCTTTAAACAAGGCTACTAGACTTCTAAGAAACCTTAAAAAAAATTTGATGCAAAGTCTATGGTAGAGAGGCTTATTTATAGTGTTTTGGGAGGTCTTGCCTGAAATCTATGCCACAACGATGTCATGTCCCATCATACTTTATAGTGCAAAATTTAATCTACAAGGAGATGCTATTGGACACGCTAGATGAGGATGTCTAGCTTGGTGGGTCCAACATTTATTTCACTTTAGTTAGTAGGTCATCTTCACTAATCGACTAAAAAAGACACCCTAGCTGGAATGTACTAGAGAGATGCTAGTTCTGGGGTCTAGCTTCGTATGCATGACAATGAGGAGTGATATAGAAGTAAGATTCTCATTCTAGCTATCTTCTTATGATCATATGTATGACTGTGTCTTGATCATGGTTCTCCTCTTCATGAATACAGTGTGGACCGTATCTTGCTATCCATCTATACAGATGTTCATTGTGTGGAGACCAGATTTTAATCAACCATGTCCATAAAGGATGCTTTATGAGTTTAGTGAACTAGTGAAATAAGAATTCACTATTTAATCTTTCTATGAAGATTACACCAGTGTTTTGATGATGATTTACTTGTATCATCACTGCTGAGGACATTTGTAGATCTTAGCCTGCTACATAAGAAATTTGAGTATACCTCAGATGCAACCCTTCACGGAGGATTTGTTATTGAACAAGGATGTTCATAAAAGTGAATCCTTGGTTATATATTCTAGCAGATTGAAACAAATAATGGGTTGATGCATAAGTGTAGCAAGCTGAGTACCGCTGAGCCAATATGCTATAATGTTATCGATACCCTTAATATGTTCCACTAAAAAAATAAACTGGTTAAACAAATCCTACCATCTAACATATTTACCGCGACCATATTTTCGACCATGATCCTTTTCTTTAAAGGTCATAAATCTAGTGCAATCAGTTTTTACAACAAAATGGGGTAGATGAGGAAGTTTTAACATAAACTTCTCAAGACATTTCTTTATAGCATAGATTTCTTTAGCAGAAGAAATACATTTGAGAACATTAGTACTAAAAACACCACTAGAGAATTCACACATGAATTCTTTATTTTTATGTACACAAAAAAGTACTCATCCCCATGCAGTATCGGAGGCATCAGTATAAACTATCATTTGATCAAATTTTAAGATATACAAATCAGGAAGTAGGACTACTTTAGATTTGATCTTGTGGATAACAGCTTTATGTTCTTCCTTCCATTTTAAAGCTTTCTTTTTTTGGAGAAGCTCTTGGAGTAAAAACCTATCTTCACCAGAGTTAGGATAAAAGCTATTTAAATAATTTAGCAATTCCAAAAAAGCTTGTAGCTTGGATTTATCTAGAATGTCTAGAAAATTGATGACTTTTTCTTTGATATGTGGCTGTATTTGTAGCTTGGAATTTTGGATCACCATTCCAAAAAAATTGCATTCAATTTTGCATAACTAAATTTTTGTTTTTGATAAAACAATCCCTGCATTCTGTGCCAATTCAAAGAATCTAGAGAGATGAGTAAAATGGTCAGTAAGAAAATTATTGAATATTAGTATGTCATCTATGTACACACATAAGAAGTTAGAAGTGCCTTGAAATATTTTATCCATATGGGCTTGGTAGAATGTAGGGGCATTCATCAAGCTGAAAGGTATTACTGTTCACTAAAAATCGCTGAAAGGGCAGCTGAATGTTGTCTTTTTTCTATCAGCTTCTTTGATTTGATAAAAGCTAGATTTGCAGTCAAAATGGGAGAAGTATTTACATGTTGCTACCTTCTCAAATATATAACTTTTATCTGGAACTAGATATGGAAATGGATGAGTAATGGTATTCAATGGTCTGTAATTGATGACCATTCTTTTCTTTCCTCTTTTCTGCTCTGAATGCTTGTTCACAATGAATGCATAACAACAGTAAAAAGAAATTGATTTTTTAATAAAACCATTACTTTCCATTTCTTTGATTTGGAGTTCCATATCATTATAATCCTATGCTAGTATTGGGATCTTTTTTTTAATTTCTATATGTTTGCCTTCAATGATTTTGATATCTATTTCAGGCATGGATTTTAACCAAAACAACTGAGGGTTGTCAGAACAGATAGTGGTCTTAATCTTTTCACCTATGGCTTATATTTTAGCAGGGATTATTATTTTGGGTATTTGAGTCATGGAGCTAGGAAATTAATCAGTGGCATAAACGAGGTGATGAATTTTAAGCCTTTCATTTTCTATTGTAAACATGATACTCTTTGTAGTAGAACTGTAGGGTGAGTATCTATCTATAAAGGCACCACCTAGTAGAATATCTATAGGAATTCTATCTAAAGCAAAGAAATCATCATAGAGGATTTTATCTTGTATTTGAAGGGTCTGATGATGTTTGTATTTATTACAGATGAAACTATTCCCTTGGACATCTAGGCTCTTATAAGCCAGGGTGTCATCCAATGTCTTCCAGTCATGGATGAGCTATGATTTAGCAAAGGAGAGAGAAGCTCCTATATCAATATAGGCATCTACTAGTCTGCCATTAATTTATAATATTATAAATTGGGAAAACTTTTGATTTATGAGCTGAGTAAGATAGACTGGCTATGGAATTTCTAAGGGAGGAATACTAGTACATACAATTTTTATCTCCCTAGATCTTGTATAGCAACTTGCTCAGTGTAGATGACTTCTTTTTTTTGCTTCTTCTTTTAGGTTACTACATTCACATAGGCAGTAATCTTGGTCAGAGTAGAAAGAGTTTCTACTTCATCCTTTTCTTCTTTTTCTGTGGGCAAAAATATATATCCCATTGTGGCTCAATCTTTGGTATTGAGATTTATCTTGGAGAATCTGTACAGGTGAATATGTTCTTGATCCAAGAGGTATTGGGCTTGAAAGAGATCTAGAATTACAAAGGAGGATGATGAGGTATTCATGGCATTGAGGGTTGTCTCCCTTTGGTTGATCATTCTCCTCTGGAGTATCCTCTAGTCCATGGTCTTGTGTCTCATTCTAATACTTCTTGGTGGTGATGAGACCAAGTTCTATGTGCTTCATATGAAAGCTATGAATAATCATGGTGCCGAGGTCGGTACCATGGTCATTGTATGTTGGTGAGTGGTTGTTCCAAGTCATCGACTAATGACTCGAGAGCATCTGCATCTTCATCATCTTCGAAGTCATCTTCAAGGAGATCATTTAGAATTGGTTCATAGATGTCATTCTGTAGGTAGAGATCTTCATCAGAATCAATGATATTCCACCATGCTACTGCATTGGAAGTGAAAACAAATTTGACTATAGAGTTCTTATAGTGGCACTAAGGAGCAATATGGATAGGTTTGTGATAGATGTAGCAAATAGGCTGTTTGGATGGAGGATGGATAGTGCGATGCTTCTTGAAGAAATTTTGAGGAGGTGCATAGGAGTGTTTCCAAAGAAAAGAGCGGCACTTAAAATAAAGATGCTAGCAGTGCTGCTTTTGTTGTTTGTGGGGATGTACAAATGGCCGACAACCAAAAGGGACTATTTCTAGAAATGCTAGATCTATTTGAGAGGCTTGATGCTTGGTGAGCTTTTGAATAGATTTAGTCTTAGAGACTAAACATCTAGCCTACTTTTTGGCAAAATTAATAACATCATAATGTGAGAGATCTTCAATGGTTAGGCCTTTCAGATCAATATAAGCAATAACTCTATTGATAAGATTATATGGTAAAGCATGCAGAAATTTGATCTTGATCACTATGGAAGAAAAGCTCTTACTTTCGTATGCCAATTTCTTAAACTTTTTGGCAAAAGCATCAAATTGTTTTAGATCACAAAGCTCCATCTTTAGAAGCCATTTCATAGATTCCAGTTCACGATTTGTGACTAGAGGTGCAAACTCATTTATTAATAAATAAAATAAAGTACCAAGAGGATTAGGCTAGTTGTGAACATATTTAAATTATTTTGCTTCGGTCATAGAATCCCACCATTGATTTACATTTTACCAAAAGAATTTAGAAGCAAAATTGGTAGTACCTACTGGACTTAAATGAGAGTTAATGGTGATAAATCGCATAGAGTTGCACCAGTCTAAAATCTCATTTAAAGGGTTTAACAAATCATAAATATTGAGGTACCAAGGCTAAAGTTGGACATGAGTCCTTTGCATGAGAGTAGTATTGGGGTATTTTTTGTTGGGTTTAAAATTGGGACTGAGATCAGTTTTATGGGTTAGAATTTTAATAGAGGATTATGTCTGTTGATCCTGTTTGGCAAGCCATTCAAGGCTTTCATCTAAAACTACTAATTTAGAATCTATGGAAGACATTTGAATTTGAATATTTGTATAGAGAGTATTAGTATTGTCTTCAAGAATGGTTAGTTTTTCTAAACTATGCCAAATATATAATACATCTCTGTAGAGATCATCAAAAATTTTTGACAGATGGGAATTAAATTGAGACACATAATTTTTGTGCTTAAACTCATTTGATTGTTCAATGTCTCCTTGATAAGTAGCAGAAAAATATTTTACTGTACCTGTGGGCTGCTTATAGATTCCTTTATGTGGTGGCCATCTTCCACCTTTATACAAATTTTCTTTGTTTTCTGTATAAAATTCTAAGCTATCTTCTCTAGCAAGATTCATCTTTGTACAAGGCAATTGATATTTAATATCAAGTCATTGATTTATTTATTCATCCTCAATAAGAATATGTCATGTTTTTATAGCTCTTCAAGAAGAGGAAGTAGATGGTCTGGACAGAGAAAGAATAGAAGAATTTACAGACAAAGATCTGGTAAAAATATTAATAGTTCTACCATCGCTCTTATGTATTGAGGCTTGACCTTTCATTTTAGAGGAAACATTTTTCAACCAATCAAGCTTCCAATCAGAAGGTATTTCAATAGACTCTATATGGCCTTTTTGAAGTTGGACAATACCACTCAATCTTTTAGCATATGACATATTTTCAAAGATCTTTGGGTGGTTTGTGTTAGTCATACTATACACAATAGAAATGTTTATAGAGGCATATTTAAATTGACCAAACATATCTAAACCAAATAAGGTGGTGAATAATCCCCAACAATACAAAGAACTAAATTTAACTTCTTTACAACCTTTATCGTGGACTGCAACAGAGAGGTTTTGACAAAACTCAAAACATATGACTTTATCATTTAAACAACCAAGGCTAGATATTTGATAGGCATGTTTAAAGCTTACTTGGTGTATATCACACAAAACTAAATATATAACATGTTTAATATTGCTAGGAATCAATGGGGTTATATAAACTCTTATAAGGCCAAAATGTACAAATTTTACATCTTCATGTGACCTGATATAATTGATCTCAAATCCAGATAATAAAGATAGTAAATTTGTTTGAAAGTTTTGCTTGGACTTATAACTGAGATTTAGTTATATAGATTTGATTCTAGGCTTTACAAATGATAAATAAGTGGTCTTATACACAAACTTATATTTAAGAAGTTTAGAGTTCTTATAGACTTGTGAAGCTTTTATAGACTTCTTATACACAAATTTGTTTGGAAGTTTCACTTGGGCTTATCACCATTAACTCTCATTTAGATCTAGCAGGTACTACTAATTTTGCTTCTCAATTCTTTTGGGGAAGTGTAAATCAATGGTGGGATGCCATGATCAAAGCAGAACAATTTGAATGGGTTCATAACCAGCCTGATCCTCTAGCTACTTTATTCCATTTACTAATTAATGAGTTTGCACCTCTAGTCACAAATCGTGAACTAGAATCTAAGAAATGGATTTTAAAAATAGAGCTTTGTGATCTAAAACAATTTGATTCTTTTGCCAAACAATTCAGGAAATTGGCATATGAAAGTAAGAGCTTTTCTTTCACAGAGATTAAGATCAAATTTTTGCATGCTTTACCGTATAATGTTATCGATAGAGTTATTGCTTATATTGATCTTAAGAGTCTAACCATTTAATATCTCTCACTCTTTGATGTTATTGATTTTGCCAAGAAGTAGGCTATGTGTTTAGTCTCTGAGACTAAATCCATTCAAAATCTCACCAAGCATCAAGCCTCTCAAATAGCTCTAGCATTTCCTCAAATAGCCCCTTTCAGTTATCAACCATTTGTACAGCTCTGCAAACAACAAAAGTATCGCCACCGACATCTTTATTTTAAGTGCCGCTCTTTTCCTCGTAAGCACTCCTATGCACCTCCTCAAAATTTCCTCAAAAAGCGTCGCACTACTCGTCCTCCATCTAAATAGCCTATTTGATACATCTATAGCAAACCTAGCCATATTGCTCCTCAGTGTCACCATAAGAACCCTACAGTCAAAGCTATTTTCACTTCCAATGCAAGAATGTGGTGGGATATCATTGATTTTGATGATCTTTACCAATAGGATGACATCTACAAACCAATTCTAGATGATCTCCTCCAATATGATTTCAAAGACTATGAATATGTAGATGCTCTCAAATCATTAGCCGATGACTTGGAACAACCACTCACCAACATGCAACGACCATGGTACCAACTTCGACACCATGATTATTCACAACTTTCATATGAAGCACATGACACTTGGTCTCATCACCACCAAGAAATACCCAAATGAGACATAAGACCATGGACTAGAGGATACTCCAGAGGATAAGGATCAACCAGAGGGAGACAACCCTCAATGCCATGAATGCCTATGACATTGCAAAGGCCTCAGCATCCTCCTTTACAATTCTAGAGCTCTTTCAAGTCTAGTGCCTCTTATATAAAGAATAAGTTCACCAGTATGGATTATCTAAGAGAAATATTAGCACCAAACATAGAGCCATAGTGGGATATATTTTTTCCCACAAAAAAAGAAGAAAAAGATGAAGAAGTAGAAAGCTCTTTCTACTCTGACCAGGATTACTGCCTAGGTTTATGTAGTAACCTAAAAGAAGCAAAAGAAGAAGAAGAAGAAGAAGAAGCAGTCATCATCTACACTAAGAAAGTTGTTGTATAAGATCTAGGGACACAAAAATTGGTATGTACTAGTATTCTTCCCTTAAAATTTTCATAGCCAACCTATCTTACTTAGCTCATAAATAAAAAGTTTGCCTAGTTTATAACCTTAAAAATTAATGGCAAACTAGTAGATGCCTAGTTTGATACTGGAGATTCTCTCTCCTTTACTAAATCACATCTCATCCATGACAGGAAGACATTGGATGACACCATGGCTTATAAGAGCTTAGATGTCCAAGGGAATAGTTTCATTTGAAAAAAATACAAACATCAGTAGACCCTTCAAATACAAGATAAAATCTTCCATGCTAATTTATTTGCTTTAGATAGAATACCTTTAAATATTTTACTAAGTGGTGCCTTTATAGACAAATACTCACCCTATGATTCTACCATAAAGAGTATCATGTTTACAATAGAAAATGAAAGGCTTAAAATTCCTTGCCTCATTTATGCCATTGAGTAATTTCCTAGCTCTATGACTCAAATACCTGAAATAATAATCCCTGCTAAAATACAAGTCATAGATGAAAAGATCAAGATGACTATCTGATCTGATAACCCTCAGTAGTTTTGGCTAAAATCTATGCCTGAGATGGTTATTAGAACAGATGGTGGTCTTGATCTTTTCACCTATGGCTTCTATTTCATCAGGGATTATTATTTTAGGTATTTGAGTCATGGAGCTAGGAAATTGTTAAGTGGCATAAATGAGATGAGGAATTTTAAGCCTTTCATTTTCTATAGTAAACATGATACTCTTTATGGTAGAACCATAGCGTGAGTATCTGTCTATAAATGCACCACCTAGTAGAATATCTATAGGCATTCTATCTAAAGAAAATAAATTAGCATGAAATTTTTTATCTTGTATCTGAAGGTTATGTTGATGTTTGTGTTTATTACAGATGAAATTATTCCCTTGGACATCTAGGATCTTATAAGCCATGGTGTCATCCAATGTCTTCCAGTCATGGATGATTTGTGATTTATCAAATGAGAGAGAATCTCCCATATCAATCTGGGCATCTACTAGTCTGCCATATGTTTCTAAGGTTATAAGCTGGGCAAACTTTTCATTTATGAGCTGAGTAAAATAGGCTAGCTATGAAATTTATAAGGTAGGAATACTAGTACATACCAATTTTTGTCTCCCAAAATGTTGTACATCAACTTGCTCAATGTAGATGACTTCTTCTTCTTCTTCTGATTCTTGTTCTTTTAGGTTACTACATTCTCCTGGGCAGTAATCCTGGTCAGAGTAGAAAGAGATTTCTACTTCTTCATCCTTTTTTTCTTTTTCTGTGGGCAGAAATATATCCCACTGTGGCTCTATTTTTGGTGCTGGGATTTCTCTTGGAGAATCTTTACTAGTGAATTTGTTCTTGATCCAAGAAGCACTGGGCTTGAAAGAGCTCTAGAATTACAAAGGAGGATGCTGAGGCCTTTGCAATGTCAAAGGTATTCATGGCATTAAGGGCTGTCTCTCTCTAGTTGATCCTTCTCCTTTGGAGTATCCTCTGGTCCTTGGTCTTGTGTCTCATTCTAGTACTTCTTGGTGGTGATGAGACTAGGTGTCGTATGCTTCATATGGAAGATGTGAATAATCATGGTGCTGAGGTCGATACCATGGTCATTACATGTTGGTGAGCGGTTATTCCAATCATCGACTGATGATTCAAGAGCATCTACATCTTTTTCATCTTCGAAGTCATCTTCGAGGAGATCATCTAGAATTGGTTTTTAGATGTCATCCTGTAGATAGAGATCTTCATCAGAATCAATGATATTCTAGGAAGTAATCCTGGTTGAACTAGAAAGAGCTTTCTACTTCATCATTTTCTTCTTTTTCTGTGGGCAGAAATATATCCCACTGTGGCTCTATATTTGGTGCTGTGTTTTCTCTTGGAGAATCTGTACCATTGAAATTGTTCTTGATCCAAGAGGCATTGGGCTTGAAAGAGTTCTAGAATTGCAAATGAGGATGTTGAGGCCTTTGCAATGTTAGAGGTATTCATGGAATTGAGGGTTGTGTCTCATTTGGGTACTTCTTGGTGGTGACGAGACCAAGTTCCATGTACTTCATGTGAAAGCTATGAATAATCATGGTGCCGAGGTCAATACCATGATCGTTGCATGTTAGGGAGCAGTTGTTCTAAGTCATTAGCTAATGACTTGAGAGCATCTACATCTTCATCATCTTCGAAGTCATCTTCAGAGGAATTTATAGACAAAGATCTGGGAAGAATATTAACAGTTCTACCATCGCTCTTATGTACTGAGGCTTGACTATTCATTTTAGGAGAAACATTTTTCAATTTTTAATTTTTAAATGGGAGTGTTATGGTGTTCAATGGTCTATAATTGATGACCATTCTTTTCTTTCCTCTCTTCTAGTCCATGGTCCATGGTCTTGTGTCTCGTTCAGGTACTTCTTGGTGGTGACGATACCAAGTTCCATGTACTTCATATGAAAGCTATGAAATTCCTCTGATCCATAGTCTTGTGTCTCATTCAGGTACTTCTTGGTGGTGACGAGACCAAGTTCCATGTACTTCATATGAAAGCTATGAA
>JARHVA010006598.1:402500-635000 GCA_037957365.1 Torreya grandis
TAGTATGTCATCTATGTACACACATCAAAATTTAGAAGTGCCTTGAAATATTTTATCCATATGGGCTTGGTAGAAAGCAGGAGCATTCATCAAGCTGAAATGCATTACTGTCCACTGGAAATGGATGAAAGGGCAGTTGAATGCTATCTTTTATCTGTCAGCTTCTTTGATTTTGATATGATAAAAGCTAGATTTACAGTCAAATTGGGAGACGTATTTACGAGATGATACCTTCTCTAACAGATAGCTTTTATCTGGAATTGGATATGTAAATGGGACTATGATGGCGTTTAATGGTCTATAATTCATGACCATTCTTTTCTTTCCTCTCTTCTGATCCAAGTTCCGTGGTCTTGTGTCTCATTCAGGTACTTCTTGGTGGTGATGAGACCAAGTTCCATGTACTTCATATGAAAGCTGTGAAATTCCTCTGGTCTATGGTCTTGTGTCCTGTTTGGGTACTTCTTGGTGGTGACAAGACCAAGTTCCATGTACTTCATATGAAATTTTTGAATAATCATGGTGCCGAGGTCGATACCATGGTCATTGCATGTTGGTGAGCAGTTGTTTCAAGTCATCAGCTAATGAATTGAGAGCATCTACATCTTCATCATCTTCAAAGTCATCTTCAGAGAGATCATCTAGAATTGGTTCATAGATGTCATCTTATAGGTAGAGATCTTCATCAAAATCAATGATATCCCACGATGTTGTTACATTGGTAGTGAAAATATATTTGACTATAGGGTTCTTGCAGTAGCACTGAGGAGCAATATGGCTAAGTTTGCAATAGATGTAGTAAATAGGATGTTTGGCTGGAGAATGGGTAGTGCGATGCTTCCTAAAGAAATGTTGAAGAGGTGCATAGGAGTGCTTGTGAGGAAAAGAAAGATGTTGGCGGTGCTACTTTTATTGTTTTCAGGGTTGTACAAATGGTCGATAGCTAAAAGGGGCTATTTTTGGAAATGTTGGAGCTATTTGAGAGGCTTGATGCTTGGTGAGATTTTGAATGGATTTAGTCTTAGAGACTAAACATATAGCCTGTTGCTTGACAAAATCGATAACATCAGAGAGTGAGAGATCTTCAATGGTTAGACTCTTAAGATCAATATAAGCAATAACTCTATCGATAAGATTATATGGTAAAGCATGAAAAATTTTGATCTTGATCTCTATGGAAGAAAAGCTCTTACTTTCATATGTCAATTCTATGAACTATTTGGCAAAAGCATCAAATTATTTTAGATCATAAAGCTCCATTTTTAGAAGCCATTTCTTAGATTCTAGTTCATGATTTGCGATTGGAGGTGCAAACTTATTAATTAGTAAATAGAATAAAGTAGCTAGAGGATCAGCCTGGTTGTGAACATGTTCAAATTGTTCTACTTTAGTCATGGAATCCCACCATTGATTTACAATTCCCCAAAAGAATTTAGAAGCAAAATTGGTAGTACCTGTTGGATCTAAATGAGAGTTAATGGTGATAAGTCGTATAGAGTTGCACTAGTCTGAAATCTCATTTAAAAGTTTTAACAAATCATTAATATCGAGGTACCAAGGCTGAAGTTAGACATGAGTCCTTTGCATGAGAGTAGTATTAGGGTATTTTTTTTTGGGTTTAAAATTGGGACCGAGATCAAGTCTATAAGTTAGGATTTTAACATAGGATTTTGCCTATTGGTCTTATTTTGCAAGCCATTCAAGGCTTTCATCTAAAGATACTAATTTTGAATCAATATAAGATAATTATCTTTGCATATTTGTACAAAGAGTATTGGTATTGTCTTCAAGAATGGTTAGTTTGTCTAAACTATGTTGGATATATAATACATCTCTATAGAGATCACCAAGATTCTCTGACAGATGAGAATTGAATCTGGACACATAATTTATGTGCTTAAACTTATTTTATGGTTCAATATCTCCTTGATAAGTAGCAAAAAAATATTGTACTATACTTGTTGGCTGTTTATAGATTCCTTTATGTGGTGGCCATCTTCCACCCTTATACAGATTAACTTTATTTTATATATAAAATTCTAAATTATCTTCTCTGGGAAGATTCATCATCATACAAGGCAATTGATCTTTAAGATCAAGTCATTGATTGATTTCTTCATCTTCAATAAGAATATGTCCTATTTTTATAGCCCTTCGAGAAGAGAAAGTTGATGGTCTGGATGGAGAAAGAATAGAAGAATTTACAGACAAAGATCTAGGAAGAATATTAATAGTTCTACCATTGCTCTTATGTAGTGAGGCTTGACCTTTCATTTTAGGAGAAACATTTTTCAACCAATCAAGCTTCTAATCAGAGTGTATTTTAATAGAGTCTATATGACCTTTCTAAATTTGAATAGTACCACTGAGCTTCTAGCATATGGTAGATTTTCAAGGATCTTTGGGTGGTTCATGGTGGCCATACCATACACAATAAAAATATTAATAGAGGCATATTTAAATTCACCAAAAATATCTAAACCAAATAAGGAGGTAAATAATCTCTAATAATCCAAAGAACCAAATTTAACTTCTTTACAACTTTTATCACGGACTGCGACAAAGAGGTTTCGACAAAACTCAAAACAAATGACTTCATCATTTAATTGGCCAAGGCTAGATATTTGACAAGCATGTCTAAAGTTTACTTGGTTTCTATCACACAAAGCTAAGTATATAATAGGTTTAATATTTTTGGGAATTAATGGGGTTGTATGGACTCTTATACGGCCAAAATGTACAAATTTTATAATTTCATGTGACCTGATATAATTGATCTCAATTTCAAGCAATAAAGATAGTAAATTTGTTTAGATGTTTCTCTTGGGCTTATAATTGAGAGTCAGTTCTACAAATTTGATTCTAGGATTTATAAATGACAAATAATTAGAATTATACACAAACTTAGATTTAAGAAGTTTAGACTTCTTATAGACTTGTGAAGCTTTTATAGTTGGGGGTTTATAAAGGCTAGTTTCTTTTTCAAGGTTTTCTTCAGTAACTTCAATATCTAGACAATTAGATAATTGTTCTGGAACAAAAGGAGGGAGTTCATACATTCCTTCAAGATCGGATTCATTAATGATTTATACTTTGGAAGACATGAGATTTACCAAATTTTATTGTTAAGAGATTGGGTTTTGGTGTGTGGAAAAAATTCTGGAAAGAGAAACAGTGATGTAGAGTAAAAAAGGGCCTATGACAATTTAATAACGTCTAAGAAATCGATGCAATTAGTTTTTTAAAGAATTTTACAGAGCAAAGAAACCCAAAAGTCATGACAAGAAATTCTTACAAATGCTTAAGTAGTAATATGGCTCTGATACCAATCTTTTTATGTTAGTAGATGCTTCCTCTAATAAGCAATCTTTTACAGAAAACTTGCGATAGTACGCAGGAGTCGAATGGATACGGCTTCAATATTATCACTCAATACTTATTACACTCTTTTTACAAGAAATTATTTGAATTTATGATTCTCAAGATCCTTTGAAAAGGGAAAAAGAAGAGCATACTCATGATGCTGAGGCCTTTTCAATGTCAAAGGTATTCGCAACATTGAGGGCTATCTCTCTCTAGTTGATCCTTCTCCTCTGGAGTATCCTCTGGTCCTTGGTCTTGTGTCTCATTTTGGTACTTCTTGGTGGTGATGACACCAGGTGCCGTATGCTTCATATGGAAGATGTGAATAATCATGGTGCCAGGGTCAATACCATGGTCATTGCATGTTGGCGAGCCGTTATTCTAAGTCATCAAATAATGACTCGAGAGAATCTACATCTTTGTCATCTTTGAAGTCATCTTCAAGGAGATCATCTAGAATTGGTTCGTAGATGTCTTTCTGTATGTAGAGATCTTCATCAGAATCAATGATATCCCACCACGCTGCTATGTTAGAACTAAAAACAGCTTTGACTGTAAGATTTTTGTAATGGCACTGAGTAGTAATATGGACATGTTTGTGACAGATATAGAAAATAGGCTACTTGGATGAAGGGTGGGCAGTGCGATGTTTATTGAGGAAACGTTGAGGAGGTGCATAGAAGTGCTTATGAGGAAAAGAATGGTGCATAAAAGAAAGATGTTGATGGCACTACTTTTATTATTTGTGGGGTTTTACAAATGGTTGACAGCCAAAATAGGTTGTTTCTAGAAATATTGGAGCTATTTGAGAGGCTTGATGCTTGGTGAGCTTTTGAATGGATTTAGTCTCAGAGACTAAACATATAGCCTACTGCTTTGCAAAATCAATAAGATTAGAGAGTGAGAGATCTTCAATGGTTAGGCTTTTAAGATCAATATAAGCAATAACTCTATCTATAAGATTATATGGTAAAGCATGCAAAAATTTGATTTTGATCTTTATGGAAGAAAAGCTCTTACTTTCATATGTCAAGTCTCTGACTTGTTTGGCAAAAGCATAAAATTATTTTAGATCACAAAGCTCCATCTTTAGAATCCATTTCTTTGATTCCAATTCATGATTTGTGACTGGAGGTGCAAAATCAATAATTAGTAAATAGAATAAAGTAATAAGAGGATCAGGCTGGTTGTGAACTCGACCAAATTGTTCTACTTTGGTCATGGAATACCACCATTGATTTACAATTCTTCAAAAGAATTTAGAAGCAAAATTGGTAGTACCTGCTGGATCTAAATGAGAGTTAATGGTGATAACTCACATGGAGTTGTAACAGGCTGAGATCTCATTTATAAGATTTAACAAATCATCAATATTGACGTACCAAGGTTGAAGTTAGACATGAGTCCTTTATATGAGAGTAGTATTGGGGTATTTTTTGTAGGTTTAAAATTAGGACTAAGATCAGCTTTATGGGTTAGAATTTTAATAGAGGGTTCTACCTATTGATCCTATTTGTTAAGCCATTCAAGACTTTCATCTAAAGCTACTAATTTAGAATCTATGAAAGATAATTGAATTTGCATATTTGTACAGAGAGCATTAGTATTGTCTTCAAGAATGGTTAGTTTGTCTAAACTATGCTAGATATATAATACATGTCTGCAAAGATCATCAAAATTCTCTAATAGATGAGAATTGAACCTGGACACATAATTTCAATTTTTAATTTTTGTTTCTGATAAGACTATTCCACCATCGCTCTTATGTACTAAGGCTTGACTATTTATTTTAGGAGAAACATTTTTCAATTTTCAATTTTTAAATGGGAGTGTAATGTCATTTAATAGTTCTACCATTGCTCTTATGTACTGAGGCTAATGACTTGAGAGCATCTGCATCTTCATCATCTTCAAAGTCATCTTCAGAGAGATCATCTAGAATTGGTTTGTAGATGTCATCCTGTAGATAGAGATTTTCATCAAACTCAATGATATCTCACCATGTTGCTGCATTAGAAGTGAAAATAGCTTGAATAACCATTAAACTCATTTGATGGTTCAATGTCTCCTTGATAAGCAGTAAAAAAATATTTTACTGTACCTGTGGGATGCTTATAGATTCTTTTTTGTGGTGGCCATCTTCCACCCTTATACAGATTAACTTTATTTTCTTTATAAAATTCTAAATTATCTTCTCTAGGAAGATTCATCATCGTACAAGACAATTGATCTTTAAGATCAAGTCCTTGATTGATTTCTTTATCTTCAATAAGAATATGTCCTATTTTTATAGCTCTTCGAGAAGAGGAAGTAGATGGTCTAGATGGAGAAAGAATAAAGGAATTTATAGACAAAGATCTGGAAAGAATATTAACAATTCTACCATCACTCTTATGTACTGAGGCTTGACTATTCATTTTATGAGAAATATTTTTCAATTTTTAATTTTTGTTTTTGATAAGACTATTCCTGCATCTTGTGCCAATTTAAAGAAGCTGGAGAGATGAGTAAAATGGTCAGTAAAAAAATTACTGAATATTAGTATGTCATCTACGTACACACACAAAAATTCAGAAGTGCCTTAAAATATTTTATCCATATGGGCTTGATAGAAAGCAGGAGCATTCATCAACCTGAAAGGCATTATTGTCTACTAAATAATGGCTGAAAGGATAGCTAAATGCTTTTTTTTCTCTGTTAGCTTCTTTGACTTTGATCTGATAAAAATTGGATTTACAGTCAAACTGAGAGAAGTATTTAGAAGATAATACCTTCTCTAACAGATAGCTTTTATTTGGAATTGTATATGTAAATGGGAGTGTAATGGCGTTCAATGGTCTATAATTGATGACCATTCTTTTCTTTTCTCTCTTCTGGTCTGTGGTCTTATGTCTCATTTGGGTACTTCTTGGTGGTGACGACACCAAGTTCCATGTACTTCATATGAAATCTATGAAATTTCTCTGGTGACATTATACAGTTTTTAATTTTTGTTTCTAATAAGACTATTCCTGCATCTTGTGCCAATTCAAAGATTCTAAAGAGATGAGTAAAATGGTCAGTAAAAGAATTACTGAATATTAGTATGTCATCTATTTACACACATAAAAATTTAGAAGTGCCTTGAAATATTTTATCCATATAGGCTTGGTAGAAAGTAGGAGCATTGATCAAGCTGAAAGACATTACTGTCCACTAGAAATGGCTGAAAGGGCAGCTGAATGTTGTCTTTTCTCTGTCAGCTTCTTTGACTTTGATCTGATAAAAGCTAGATTTACAATCAAACTGGGAGAAGTATTTACAAGATGATACCTTCTCTAACAAATATCTTTTATCAAGATTTGGATATGTAAATGGGAGTGTAATGGTGTTCAATGGTCTATAATTGATGACCATTCTTTTCTTTCCTCTCTTCTGCTTTGAATACTTGTTAACCATGAATGCATAACAACAGTAAGGAGAAGTTGATTTTTCAATGAAACCATTACTTTCCAATTATTTGATCTGGAGTTCCATATCATTATAATCTTGTGCTAGCATTGGGATCTTTTTACCAATTTTTATATGTTTGCCTTCAATGATTTTGATATCCATCTTAGGGATAGATTTTAACCAAAACTGTTGAGGGTTATCAAAATAGATAGTGGTCTTGATCTTTTCACCTATGGCTTGTATTTTAGCAGGGATTATTATTTCAAGTATTTGAGTCATGGATCTAGGAAATTGCTCAGTGGCATAAATGAGATGAGGAATTTTAAGCCTTTCTTTTTCTATTGTAAATATGATACTCTTTGTTGTAGAACTGTAGGGTGAGTATCTGTCTATAAAGGCACCACCTAGTAGAATATCTATAGGCATTCTATCTAAAGCAAAGAAATCAACATGGAACATTTTATCTTGTATCTGAAGGGTTTGCTGATGTTTATATTTATTGCATATGAGACTATTCCCTTGTACATCTAGGCTCTTATAATCCATGGTGTCATCTAATGTTTTCCATTCATGGATGAGTTGTGATTTAGCAAAGGAGAGAGAAACTCTTGTATCAATATGGCCATCTACTAGTCTGCCACTAATTTCTAAGGTTATAAACCGAGCAAGCTTTCCATTTATGCGCTGAGTAAGATAGGTTGGTTGTGGAATTTCTAAGGGAGGAATACTAGTACATACTAGTTTTTGTCTCCCTATATCGTGTACAACAACTTGCTCAGTGTAGATGACTTCTTCTTCTTCTACTACTTCTTCTTTTAGGTTACTATATTCATCTGAGAAGTAATCATGGTTAGAGTAAAAAGAGCTTTCTACTTCATCTTTTTCTTCTTTTTCTATGGGCAGAAATATATCCCATTGTGGCTCTATCTTTAGTGCTGGAATTTCACTTGGAGAGTCTGTGCTGATGAACTTGTTCTTGATTCAAGAGTCACTGGATTTGAAAGAGATCTAGAATTGCAAAGGAGGATGTTGAGGCCTTTCCAATGTTAGAGGTATTTATGGAATTGAGGGCTATCTCCCTCTGGTTGATCCTTCTCCTCTGGAATATCCTCTGGTCCTTGGTCTTGTGTCTCATTCTCGTACTCCTTGGTGGTGACAAGACTAGGTGTCGTATGCTTCATATGGAAGCTGTGACTAATCATGGTGCTGTTAGTGTAGGTTTTTATTTTTCTCTATTTATTAATTAGGGAAATTGTATTTCTTGTGCATACATGGAGTTTTCCTACATTTGTGGGATAGGCTAGCTTATGTGGAGGTGTGTGTCATAGATGTGTCATAGGTGTCATAAGTAACTCCCTTGATGGGAGTTACTTCTCTATTCTTAGCACCTTGTCACCACCTTTCATGGAGGAGTTACTGACTATTCTTGGTGTGTCTTGTCCACCTTTTGTGGAGGAGTTACTTTCGTACTCTCCTATTTGTAGTCTTCATTTTGGCCATTCCATGCTAATCAAATTTTGGTTTTCTCCATTTTGTCTTGTAGAATTTCTCTTATTGTGTTAATTTTAAATTGCTTTAGCATCTTGTGGTGTGCACTTGTTCATCTTGTGTGATCACATCTTCATTGCACTCGTGTTATATAGATTCTGGCAACAACTCTGATATGGTATCAGATATTTCCCAATAATCTTGTGTGTGATTATGCTTTTAGCTTATTTTGGAATCAAGAGGAGTGGAGTTCTTTTTTGATTCTAGATTTAGTCTAAAATAAAATAAAAATTATCAATATCGTTTCCTTGGAAATGCTTGGCCTTTGGGGGTTTTTTGGTTGTCTTCACTTCAGGGAGCAGAGGGAGGAGAAAATCAAAGCTCTTCTAGTCAGCAGCACTCTTCTAGTCCAGGCGCCAAGCTTATGTCCTTCACCAACATCAACTTCAGTGCCACTTCTGCTACCACGTTTCAGTCTTTCCAACGCCCTCCAACAACAGTCTTCTAGAAAAGCACCCAGCTTCTGGCTTCACTTTTGTGCCAACCTCCTTTCCAGCAAATTCCAGCAAGTTGCAGTCAGTTCCAACCATGTCATCTGGCCGTACGGCATCTTTCCAGCAGGTCTGGTGTCTTTTTTTGTTGTTTTTTGCAAAAAAATTCAGATTTACGTCCTCCTTTTTGGGACGCCACTTCCTGTTGTGTCTGCTGTTATACTTCCAGCTTATGCACCTATTTTTTGAGCTTAAGTTCTGCCACACATTAGGCCATATAGTTTCAACAGGCTGCATTTAGTTTTTTTGTCTTTTCTAAGTCAAAATTCTAGACTGTGCATTTTTGGATGCCCCTCCCTACTTGGCATCCTTTGGACACGTGGCATCTATCCAAACTATCTTTGATTTATTTTTTTAGTGTAAAATTGACTTGATGAAATAGAAATCAGTCAATTTGACTAAATATTAAGGATTTTAGACAGTTTTATATTTTGGGGATTTTCAATTAAAACTTGTATCTTTGATCTACGAAGACGAAGGGTGAGACCCGGGTTGGTAGGAGGCCAATTCCCCCTCACAAAAACCTCATTTGGATTCTTCATTCCATTTTGAATCCAATGAGTGGTTGGAAGGCCACTTTCTCTCCTCATAACAGGCATTTTAAAAATGTTTTAGTGCTTTTTTTCCAACACACTAGTTTACAGAAAAATTGTAACTTTAAAATCTTGCAAATGGTAGCTCAGTTTTGGGTGCCATTTTTTGAAAAAGTTCTTGTAATTCAATTTTCCATAGCGTAGACTTGTTATTTTTCAAAAATGCACTAGTTTATAAAGTGCCAAAAATTTGGGTCTCTCGAGACGCATTTTCGGTTGAGTCCAACAACCTGTTTGATTTAGTGTTGCACTGATTGCTCTAAGACGCATTTTTTGCTGAGTCTGACGTCTTTTGAGCGTGCACTTGCATATTTGGGGGGGGTGTGATTACTTTTCACAACTTTCAAACTTTACTTTCATTCTCATTTCTGCATACATTCACAACTTGCAATTAACACAACTTCACCTAATTTCATCTAAAAATGGATTTTTTTCAACTTAAACCCCTAACACCCTTCAACTATCATAAATAGAAAGTTAAAATGTCAATCATTCTTTGAAGCAAATGGTTGTATAGGATCACAATGGGTACAGAAGTAGAACCCAACATAGATGCTGAAAAGGTTAAGTGGCACAACCGTAGTGATGAAGCCTTTGGGTTACTGAGCTTGTCTGTGTCTCTAGAACTTCTTTTCCACTTAGAATCCTCCCAAACTCCTAATGACATATGAGACACCTTAGAAAAGTTATTTGGGAAGCTTAATGAGATAAGAGGTCATGAGCTCGAAAATGAACTCATAAGTCTAAGTCATAGCAACTTTGACACCCTACAGGACTTCTTCACTAAGTTTAAGGCCCTTAGATTGCAATTGAAAGAATGCTGGATAGAGAAGAAAGATGATCAACTTATACTTTTTATTCTCACAAATTTAGGTCCAAGCTATTTAGTCTTTGTCTCCACTTTCCATGCCACTAAAAGTGCCCTTGGCACTACATGGAAAATGCCTTCTTTGGATTCATTCATTACCGACTTGAATAGGGAGCAAGATAAGCTAATTTAGATGGGCACAATGAAGTCTACTCAACCCCAAGCTTTGATAACTGGAAATGGTAAGGATAAGACTTCAACAAAGGAGAAGAAGAAAAAGAACAAGGACTAGGAAAAGAAGAAAGAAAACACTAATCCTACCAAAAACAACACTGAGACTTCATCCTCTAATGCTAAACCTAAGAAGGAGAAGGTTAAGTGTGCCTATTGTAAAAATATAGGGCATGATGAACACAAATGTATGAAGAAACAAATAGATCACCTAACTCATCTTCTAGAGAAGAACAACATAGGTGTTCTAGAGTCCATCAAGCAGAATTCATCTTCCCAAGATTCTACTAAGGCAAAGGGCAAGGGTAAGGATAAAGAAAAGGGAAAGGCCCTTGTAGCTACAGCATCTTCCACATTTTCATGGGTCATCGACTCAGGTGCTTCTCACCACATGGGATCTTCACTAGTTGAGTTTTCATCTTTAGAGCCTTGTAGCAGACTTCAATTAGTTTGGGTGATGACACATCAGTTTTCGTTGCAGGGAGAGGGTTAGTTGAAATGGAAGGAGGAACATTCAACAATGTTCTAAGTGTTCCTTCTCTTTCAACCAATCTCCTATCAGTGTACCAAATCACTCACATTGGCCAGGGCATGAGAGTTGAGTTTTCAACAGATTCAGTGTCTATCAGGGAGTTACATAGTGATACTATAGTGGCAGTGGGAAGGGCAGATCACCAAGCCATGTTATACACCTTTTCACATTTTGCATCAGATTCTTCTCCTATAGTATTGCTGACTCATTTAGATGGAGTTAGAAAATTATGGCATGAGCGGTTTGGCCACCTTAACTACCGCTATCTTGAGCAACTTTGCAAAAATGACATGGTCATTGGCTTGCCTCGTGTCTAATTTTCAAAAGGACTTTGTGAGGGGTGCTCCCTTGGGAAGCATCCCAAAGTAAAATTTGACAAAGGCAAAGATTGGAGGGCTTCACAACCTTTGGAGTTAGTCCACAGTGATGTATCGAGACCCTTTCCCAAACCATCTTTCACAAGGGCCAAGTGCATCCTCACTTTCATTGATGATTTCTCTAGGTACACTTGGATATATTTTTTCAAACAAAAGTCTAAAGTGTTTGAAAATTTTCTAGACTTCAAGGCTCTTTTTGAGAAACAAAGTGAGAAATCCATCAAGGTTCTTTGAACTGATAATGGAGGGGAGTCTGTCAGAATCAGGTTTGAGCAATTTTGCACCACAGAGGGGATTGATTTGTAGTGCACAGTCACCTACAGTCCTTCACAGAATGGGGTTGCAGAATGCAAGAATAGGTTCTTGAAAGAGATGGGTAGCTGTATGATTCACTCCAAATCCCTAGCACCGCAGTGTTGGGCCGAAGCCATCAATTGCGCTTGCTACATTTAGAACAGAGTTCCTCACAAAGCTTTGAAAGGGATAACACCCTTTGAAGCTTGGCATAAAAAGAAACTTGATGTTGAGCACCTTAGAGTTTTTGGATCTCCAGCCATGGCCCGCATTCTGAAGAAGAAATGCAAAGCTATGGAACATCAGTCCAAGCCTTGCATCTTTGTAGGATATCTGGATGGTATTAAGGTATATCACCTTCTAGATCCAGTCACTCATGAGTTGTTCATCAAGAGAAGTGTCCATTTTCAGGAGAGTCCTAGAGACTCAACACTTGACACTTCTTCTCCCTCATCGGATCTACTTCTTCATGATGATTCCTCATCAAATTTAGATCATACACAATAGGTTCTTGATCCAGAGTCATCTTCTTCTTCTTCGAGTTCAGACAGTGAGGACAGTAATGCAGAGTCATCCACCTCTAGTCAGTTAGAGGATGAGGAGTTAGCACCTGACTCACCCACTTTTGGGCCACTTTGGGCCAGACAGACACTTGAGAGTGCTGGCACTTGGGTAAGAGATCCTGCAGATGACAAACGTACTAGGGGGATTTTTAGAGATATCCACATGCCTTCTTTGCTACAGTTTCAGATCCACAGAATTTTCGAGAGGCATCAGGGGTACCTGAGTGGGATAATGCTATGGAGGAAGAATATTCTTCCTTAATCAAAAATCACAGTTGGGATTTGACTTCACTTCCTAAGGGAAGAAAGATGGTTTGATGTAGGTGGATATATTGGACCAAGTTTGCAGTAGATGGGTCGATTGATAAGTACAAGGCGTGATTGGTCGCCAAGGGTTTCTCACAGGTGGCAAGCATTGACTACTCAGAGACCTTTGCACCCATTGCAAAGATGACTTCTATCCGACTCACCTTGGCTATTGCCACAACACATGGTTGGGATGTGCATCAGATGGATGTGAAGAGTGTCTTTCTTCACAGAGACCTAGAGGAAGAGATCTACATGGAGTAGCCGCCATGATTTATTCAGGATTCTTCCTTAGTATGTAGACTTAGGAAATCTATCTATGGCCTCAAACAGGCCCCTCAAGCTTGGTATGCCAAGATGGATTCCTTCCTTCTCACAGCAAGTTTCACTAGGTGCCATTCTGATCCCAATGTCTACTTCTTGCAGTAGGATGATTTTATCTTGATTTTGGTTCTATATGTTGATGACCTTTTGATCACTAGGAGTTCATCGACTATTGCAGCGGTGAAGGCATCTCTCCAAGATAGATTTGACATGACAGACTTGGGTTTGTTGCACTAATTCCTTAGCATCAAGATCTCATAGTTAGATTTAGGGATTTCTCTTGCACAACCTAAGTATGCTCTTGACTTATTGGCTCAATTTCACATGGCTGATTGTAAGCCATCTCTGACTCCCTTTCTATCAAGAGTCAAGCTTGAGACTGATTGTTCTTCACCATTGGTTGATGCCACTCGGTATCGATAACTTGTTGTTAGTCTCATCTACTTGACTCACACCAGGCCTGACATTTCATATTCAGTGGGACTTGTCTCCAGATTCATGCAGGAACCCCATGAGCTGCATTGGAAAGTAGCTAAGAGGATCGTGCACTACATACAAGGTTCACATAGATATAGGATTCATTACAGATTTGGCATAGAGGTTGACTTGGTTGGATATACAGATTCAGACTGGGCTAAAAATTCACAGACTCATAAGTCCACTTATGGTTACAATTTCTCTCTAGGTTCTGGTCCTATCAGTTGGTCTAGCAAGAAGCAGAATGCTATTGCTATATCATCCATAGAGGTAGAGTACAGGGGAGCTGTTAATGCAGCTACTAAGGCTATTTGGCTTTAGGGGATTATTTCTGAGTTTGGGATTTCTATCAGGCAGCCCACCATCATTTATTGTGACAATCAGAGTACCATACAGATTTGTAGGAATCCAGTTTAGCACCAGTAGACCAAGCACATAGAGATTCACATGCATTTTATTCAGGAGCTTATTCATAGTTAGGTCATTGACTTGATATTTTGCCTGTCTTCAGAGCAAGTTGCAAATATCTTCACCAAACCTTTCTTTGAGAGCAAGTTCATTCATCTACAAGCTCTTCTTGGGGTGTGGTCTACATCTGTAGCAGCATCATCTTTAGGGGGGCCTTCTAGCCTCTTCTTTCCTTTATGTCTCTCTTTTGGGGGGAGTTTTTTCCTATGGGTTTTCTCCTTTTCTCTATCTTATGAGAGATTGCATTTGTACATGGGTACCTCATCAGGCCTAGTTATCGAGACCCATTTTATATTTCCACACTGCCCACCTAAGCTATGCTTATGGGGGGTTATTAGTGTAGGTTTTTATTTTTCTCTATTTATTAATTAGGGAAATTGTATTTCTTGTGCATACATGGAGTTTTCCTACATTTGTGGGATAGGCTAGCTTATGTGGAGGTGTGTGTCATAGATGTGTCATAAGAATGTCATAAGTAACTCCCTTGATGGGAGTTACTTCTCTATTCTTAGCACCTTGTCACCACCTTTCATGGAGGAGTTACTGACTATTCTTGGTGTGTCTTGTCCACCTTTTGTGGAGGAGTTATTTTCGTACTCTCCTATTTGTAGTCCTCATTTTGGCCATTCCATGCTAATCAGATTTTGGTTTTCTTCATTTTGTCTTGTGCAATTTCTCTTATTGTGTTAATTTCAAATTGCTTTATCATCTTGTGGTGTGCACTTGTTCATCTTGTGTGATCATGTCTTCATTGCACTCGCATTATCCAGATTCTAGCAATAACTCTGATAGGTGCCAAGGTTGGTAGCATGGTTGTTTCATGTTGGTGAGCGGTTGTTCCAATTTATCAGCTAATGACTTGAGAGCATCTGTATCTTCATCATCTTTGAAGTTATCTTTGGGGAGATCATCTAGAATTGGTTTGTAGATGTCATCTTGTAGGTAGAGATCTTCATCAGAATCAATGATATCCCACCACGTTACTGTATTAGAAGTAAAAATAGCTTTGACTACAATATTTTTGTAATGGCACTGAGGAGTAATATGGCTAGGTTTACGATAGATGTAGAAAATAGGCTACTTAGATGGAGGATGGGCCATATCTTGCTATCCATCTATACAAATGTTTATTATGTGGAGACCAAATTTTGATCAGCCATGTCCATAAGGGATGCTTGAGGAGTTCAGTGAATTGGTGAAATAAAAATTCACTATTTAATCTTTTTATGAAGATAACACTAATATTTTGATGACGATTTACGTAGATTATTACTGCTAAAGACATTTATAGATCTTGGCCTGCTGCATAAGAAATCTGGGTAAACCTCAGATGTAACCTTTCATGAAAGATTTGTTCTTGAACAAGGATGTTCATATCAGTGAATCCTTAATTATATATTTTGGTTAGATTGAGACTAGGAATGGGTTGGTGCATAAGTGTACTAGGAAGACTTCAGCTGACCAGTCTACAATTATATTGTCAGTACCCTTAATATGTTCTACTGAGAAATTAAACTGGCTAAAGAAAGCCTGCCATCTAACATATTTACTTCGACCATCTTTTTGACCATAATATTTTTCTTTAGAGGTCATAAATCTAGTACAATCAATTTTTACAATAAAATGTGGTAGATGGAGAAGTTTTAACATGAACTTCTCAAGACATTTCTTTACAGTGTAGATTTCTTTATCAGAAGAAATCCATTTGAGAACATCAGTACTAAAGACTCCACTAGATAATTCACATACAAATGCTTTATTTTTATGTACACAAACAAGTACTCCTCGCCATGCAGTATCAGAGGCATAAGTATAAACTATCATTTGATCCTATTTTGGGATATGCAAATTAGGAAGTAAGACTACTTTAGATTTGATCTTTCAGATAGCATCTATATGTTCTCCCTTCCATTTGAAAGCCTTCTTTTTTTGGAGATGATCTTGGAGCAAAAACCTGTCTTCACCAGAGTTAGGATAAAAGCTATTTAAATTATTCAACAATCCCAAAAAAGCTTGTAGCTGTGATTTATTCAGAATGTCTAGAAACTTATGACCTTTTCTTTGATATGTGGCTATTTTTGCAACTTGGAATCTTGGATTACTATTCCAAGAAAATTACATTCAATTTTGCATAACTAAATTTTTGTTTCTGATAAAATAATTCCTTCATTCTATGCCAATTCAAAGAATTTGGAGAGATAAGTAAAATGGTCAATAAGAGAGTTACTGAATATTAGTATGTCATCTATGTACACACACAAGAAGTTAGAAGTGCTTTGAAATATTTTATCCATATGGGCTTGGTAGAATGCAGGAGCATTCATTGGGTTGAAAGGCATTACTATCCACTAGAAATGGCCGAAAGGGAAGCTAAATGCTTTCTTTGACTCTGATCTGATAAAAGCTATATTTACAGTCAAATTGGGAGAAGTATTTACATGTTGCTACCTTTTCCAATAGATAGCTTTTATCTAGAATTGGATATGGAAATGGCTGAGTAGTGGCATTCAATGGTCTGTAATTGATGACCATTATTTTATTTCCTCTTTTCTTGTCTGAATGCTTGTTCATCATGAATGCATAACAACAGTAAGGAGAAATTGATTTTTCAATGAAACCATTACTTTCCATTTCTTTGATCTAGAGTTCCATATCATTATAATCCTGTGCTGGTATTGGGATATTTTTTCCAATTTTCATATGTTTGCCTTCAATGATTTTGATATCTATTTCAGGCATGGATTTTAACCAAAACTATTAAGGGTTGTCAGAACAGATAGTGGTCTTAATCTTTTCACATATGGCTTGTATTTCAGCAAGGATTATTATTTTAGGTATTTGAGTCATGGAGCTAGGAAATTGCTCAGTGGCATAAATGAGGCGAGGAATTCTAAGCCTTTCATTTTCTATTGTGAACATGATACTCTTTGTAGTAGAATCATAGGGTGAGTATCTGTCTATAAAGGCACCACCTAGTAGAATATGTATAAGCATTCTATCTAAAGCAAAGAAATCAGCATAGAAGATTTTATCTTATATTCAAAGGGTCTACTGATGTTTCTATTTATTACAGATAAAACTATTCCCTTGGACATCTAGTAACTTATAAGCCATGGTGGCATCCAATGTATTCAAGTCATAGATGAGCTGTGATTTAGCAAAAGAGAGAGAAGCTCTTGTATCAATCTGGGCATCTACTAGTCTGCCATTAATTTCTAAGGTTATAAACTGGGCAAACTTTCCATTTATGAGCTAAGTAAGATAGGTTGGCTATAGAATTTATAAGGGGGGAATACTAGTACATACCAATTTTTGTCTCCCTGGATCTTGTACTTTTTATCTCACTGATAAAATTTATACATTTTGGCCTTATAAGAGTCCATATAACCCCATTTATTCCTAGCAATAATAAACCTAGTATATATTTAGCTTTGTGTGATAGATGCAAAGTAAGCTTTAAACATACCTGTCAAATATCTAGCCTTGGCCATTTAAATGATAGTCATTTGTTTTGAGTTTTGTTAAAACCTCTCTGTCGCAGTCCGCGATAAAGGTTGTAAAGAAGTTAAATTTGGTTTTTTAGATTATTGGGGATTACTCACCTCCCTATTTGGTTTAGATATGTTTGGTGAATTAAAATATGCTTCTATAAACATTTTTGTTGTGTATAGTATGACCACCACGAACCACCTAAAGATCCTTGAAAATATGTAATATGCCAGAAGATTGAGTGGTACTATCCAACTTCAAAAAGGACATATAGAGTCTATCAAAATACCTTCTGATTGGAAGCATGATTGGTTGAAAAATGTTTCCCCTAAAATGAAATTTCAAGCCTCAGTACATAAGAGTGATGGTAGAACTATTAATATTCTTCTCAAATGTTTGTTTGTAAATTTCTCTATTCTTTCTCCATCCAAACAATCTACTTCCTCTTCTCAAAGAGCTATAAAAATAGGACATATTCTTATTGAGGATGAAGAAATCAATCAAGGATTTGATCTTAAATATCAATTTCCTTGTACGATGATGAATCTTTCTAGAGAAGATAGTTTAGAATTTTATACAAAAAATAAAGCAAATCTGTATAAAGATGGAAGATGGCCACCACATAAAGGAATCTATAAGTAGCCCACATGTACAGTACAATATTTTTATATTGCTTATCAAAGAGATGTTGAACCTTCAAATGAGTTTAAGTAATAAAATTATGTGTCTAGGTTCAATTCTCATATGTTAGAGAATTTTGATGATCTCTACAGAGATGTATTATACATCCAACATAGTATAGATAAATTGACCAATTTTGAAGACAATACTAATGCTCTCTATACAAATATGTAAAGTTAATTGTCTTCCATAGATTCTAAGTTAGTAGCTTTAGATGAAAGCCTTGAATGGCTTGCCAAACATGATCAATAGGTAGAATCCTCTATTAAAATTCTAACCCATAAAGCTGATCTCAATCCTAATCTTAAACCCAGTAAAAAACACCTGAATAATACTCTTATGCAATGGACCCATGTCCAACTCTAGCCTTGGTACCTTAATATTGATGATTTGTTAAATCCTTTAAATGAGATCTTAGCCTGGTGTAACTCAATTGTAAATCAATGGTAGGATTCTATGACTGAAGTAGAAGAATTTGAAAGGGTTCACAACCAGCCTGATCCTCTTGCTACTTTATTTCATTTATTAATAAATGAGTTTAAACCTCTAGTCACAAATCATGAACTGGAATCTAAGAAATGGCATCTAAAGATGGAGCTTTTTGATCTAAAACAATTTGATGATTTTACCAAATAATTCAGGGAATTGGCATATGAAAGTAAGAGCTTTTCTTCCACAAAGATCAAGATCAAATTTTTGCATGCTTTACCATATAATCTTATCAATAGAGTTATTGCTTATATTGATCTTAAAGGCCTAACCATTGAAGATCTCTCACTCTTCGATGTTATTGATTTTACCAAATAGTAGGCTATGTGTTTAGTCTCTGATATTAAATCCATTCAAAATCTCACCAAGCATCAAGCCTCTCAAATAGCTCCAACATTTCCTAAAATAGCCCCTTTCAGTTGTCGGCCATTTGTACAGCCCTACAAACAACAAAAGCACCACCACCAGCATCTTTATTTTAAGCGCCACTCTTTTCCTCACAAGCACTCCTATGCACCTCCTCAATAATTCCTCAAGAAGCGTCGCACTGCCCGTCCTCCATCCAAGCAGCCTATTTGCTACATCTATCACAAATTTGGCCATATTGCTCCTCAGTGCCATTGCAAAAATCCTGTAGTAAAAGATATTTTTACTTCCAATGCAGTAGCATGGTGAGATATTATTGATTTTGATAAAGATCTCTACCTACAGAATGACATCTATGAACCAATTCTAGATGATCTCCCCAAAAATGACTTTGAATACGATGAAGATGCAGACGCTCTTAAGTCATTAGTTGATGACTTGGAACAACCACTCACCAACATGCAATGACCATGGTACTGACCTCTAACACCATGATTATTCATAGCTTTCATATGAAGCACATGGAACCTGGTCTTATCACCAACAAGAAGTACCAGAATGAGACACAAGACCGAGGACCAAAGGATACTCTAGAGGAGAAAAATCAACTAGAGGGAGACAACGCTCAATGCCATGAATACCTTCAACATTGTAAAGGCCTTAACATACTCCTTTGTAATTCTAGAGCTCTTTCAAACCCATTGCCTCTTGGATCAAGAACAAGTTCACCAGCACAGACTCTCCAAGAGAAATTCTAGCACCAAAGATAGAGCCATAGTGGGATATATTTTTGCCCACAGAAAAAAAAGGAAAGGATGAAGAAGTAGAAAGCTCTTTCTACTCCAACCAGGATTACTGTCCAGGTGAATGTAGTAACCTAAAAAAAGAAGAAGTAGAAGAAGAAGAAGAAGAAGAAAGAAGAAGAAGAAGAAGAAGAAGAAGAAGAAGAAGAAGAAGAAGAAGAAGAAGAAGTCATCTAAACTGAGTAAGTTGTTGTATAAGATCCAGGGAGACAAAAATTGGTATGTACTAGTATTCCTCCTTTAGAAATTCTACAGCCAGCCTATCTTACTCATCTCATAAATGGAAAGTTTGCCTAGTTTATAACCTTAGAAATTAATGGCAGACTAGTAGATGCCCAAATTGATACAAGAGCTTCTCTCTCCTTTGTTAAATCATAGCTCATCCATGACTGGAAGACATTGGATGACACCATGGATTATAAAAGCCTAGATGTCCAAGGGAATAGTTTCATCTGTAATAAATACAAACATCAGTAGACCCTTTGGATACAAGATAAAATCTTCCATGCTAATTTATTTGCTTTAGATAGAATGTCGTTAGATATTCTACTAGGTGGTGCCTTTATAGACAGATACTCACCCTACGGTTCTACCACAAAGAGTATCATGTTTATAATAGAAAGTGAAAGGATTAGAATTCTTCACCTCATTTATGCCACTGAGCAATTTCCTAGCTCCATGACTCAAATACCTAAAATAATAATCTCTACTGAAACACAAGGCATAGGTGAAAAGATCAATACCACTATCTGTTCTGATAACCCTCAGCAGTTTTGGTTAAAATCTATGCCTGAGATGGATATCAAAATCATTAAAGGCAAACATATGAAAAAAGGGAAAAAAATCCCACTACTAGCACAAGATTATAATGATATGAAACTCTAGATCAAAGAACTGAAAAGTAATAGTTTCATTGAAAAATTAGCTTCTCTTTACTGTTATTATGCATTCATAGTTAACAAGCATTTAGAGCAGAAAAGAGGAAAGAAAAGAATGGTCATCAATTACATACCATAGAATGACATTACTCAATCGTTTCCATATCCAATTCTAGATAAAAGATATCTATTAGAGAAGGTAGCAACATGTAAATACTTCTCTCAGTTTGACTGTAAATATAGCTTTTATTAGATCAGAGTCAAAGAAGCTGATAGAGAAAAGACATCATTCAGATGCCCTTTCAGCTATTTCTAGTGGAGAGTAATGCCTTTTGGCTTGATGAATGCCACTAATTTCTACTAGGCCCATATGGATAAAATATTTCAAGGCACTTTTGACTTCTTGTGTGTGTACATAGATGACATACTAATATTAAGTAATTCTCTTACTGACTATTTTACTCATCTCCTCAGATTCTTTGAATTGGCATAGAATGCAGGAATAGTCTTATAAAAAAAAATTTAGTTATGCAAAACTGAATGTAATTTTCTTAGAATGGTGATCCAAGATTCCAAGCTGTAAATACAGCCACATATCAAAGAAAAGGTCATCAGTTTTCTAGACATTCTAGATAAATCTAAGTTACAAGCTTTTTTGGGATTATTGAATTATTTAAATAGCTTTTATCCTAACTCTGGTGAAGATAGGTTTTTACTCCAAGAGCTTCTCCAAAAAAAGAAAGCTTTCAAATGGAAGGAAGAACACATAGCTGCTATCTGCAAGATCAAATCTAAATTATTCTTACTTCCTGATTTACATATCCCAAAATTTGATCAAATGATAGTTTATACTGATGCCTTTGATACTACATAGGGAGGAGTACTTGTTTGTGTACATAAAAATAAAGAATTCATGTGTGAATTATCTAGTGGTGTTTTTAGTACTGATGTTCTCAAATGGATTTCTTTTGATAAAGAGATCTACGCAGTAAAGAAATGTCTTGAGAAGTTCATGTTGAAACTTCTCCATCTGCCCCATTTTGTTGTAAAAACTGATTGCACTAGATTTATGACCTTTAAAGAAAAGGATCTTGGTTAGAAAGATGGTCACGGTAAATATGTGAGACGGCAGGGTTTCTTTAACCAATTTAATTTTTTAGTAGAACATATTAAGGGTACTGATAACATTATAGCAGATTGGCTTAGCTGTACTCAGCCTGCTACACTTATGCATCAACCCATTCTTGGTCTCAATCTGACTAGAATATATAACCAAGGATTCGCTTCTATGAACATCCTTGTTCAAGAACAAATCCTCCATGAAGAGTTGCATCCGAGGTATATTCAAATTTCTTATGCAGCATGCCAAGATCTACAAATGTCTTCAGCAATGATGATATAAGCAAATTGTCATCAAAACACTGGTGTAATCTTCATAGAAAGATTAAATAGAGAATTCTTGTTTCACCAGTTCACTGAACTCATAAAGCATCCTTTATGGACACGGATGATTAAAATCTAGTCTCTACATAATGAACATCTATATAGATGGATAGCAAGATACAGTCCACACCGTATTCATGAAGAGGAGAACCATGATCAAGACACGGTCATACATATGATCATAAGAAGACAACTAGAATTGGAATCTTACTTCTACATCACTCTTCGCTGTCACAAATGTGAAGTTGGACCCAAGCACTAACATCTCTCTAGTACATTCCAGCTAAGGTGTCTTTTTCAGTTGATCAGTGAAGATGACCTACTGACTGAAGTGGAAGCAATGTTGGACCCACCAAGCCAGACGTCCTCATCTAGTGCATCCAATAGCATCTCCCTGTAGATTAACTTTTGCTCTGTAAAGTATGATGGGACATGACACTGCATTGGCATAGATTCCAAGCAAGACCTCCCAAAATACTATAAACAAGCCTCTCTACCATAGAGTTTGCAACAAAAAATTTCTAAGCTTTCTTAGAAGTCTAGTAGCCTTATTTAAAGAGTATCCTCTTCTCTTGCCCTTTTCGAAGGATCCTGAGAATCAAAAATTCAAACAAGTTCTTGTAAAAAGAGTGTAATAAGTATTGAGTGATAATAGTGAAGCCGTAGCCATTCAGCCCCTACCTACTGTCGCAGGTTTTCTGTAAAAGATTGCTTATTGGAGGAAGTGTCTATTGACGTAAAAAGATTGATTTCAAAGATCCAATTCATAGAATTATTACCATGATGATGAGCATGCTTTCATATTTCAAAATATATGATTTTATAAAATTTTGGATTGTTTTAAGGTTTCTACCTATGTTGATTTCTAATTATGGTTTTTTAAAATACACTACATGCCGTAAATATGCATTCCTATATGTGTTTAAGTATTTGTCAAGCCAAATGAGAAAAAAAATTATATGGTCACAAATTAGGTCTGATTCTATATGCTTTAAAAAATTATTTTATATTTTTTAAGGTATTTATAGAGTTCGTATGACTATCTATCCATTTTTTTTGTCATTTTTAAGATATATTTACTTGTAAAAAGTATTAAAAAACCATTATTATTTTAAAATAAAGTATAACTGATAAACTACATGATATTATGTAAATTTCCACAAAAGGGTTTCAAAAAATACTAAAATTTACTATAGAAATTTTGTGTTGTGCGAATGACTCATCCTCAAAATTTATATGTTTGACCTACTTATATTTGGCTCAAAAATGGCTTGGACCTATCAACACAGAATTGAATATGAAATATATAACAAAAAATAAGAAAATTCAACTTACATCCTCAAATACAATATGATTTCAAAGAGCCAATTCAAAAAACTATTGCCGCGATGATGAGCATGCTTTCATCTTTCAAAATATATGATTTTTTAAAATTTTGGACTATTTTAAGGTTTCTACCTATGTTGATTTCTAATTATGGTTTTATAAAATACACTACATATCGTAAATATACATTCCTATATATGTTTAAGTATTTATATTTTCATTGAGTCAAATTCAAAAAAAAATTATATGGTCACAAATTAGGTCTAATTCTATATGCATTAAATTTTATTTTTTATTTTTTTAAGGTAGTTATGGAGTTTGTATGACCATCTATCCATTTTTTGTCATTTTTAAGATATATTTACTTGTAAAATTTATTAAAAAAATCATTTTTTTTAATATGAAGTATAGCTCACAAGTTAGATGATATTATCTAAATTTCCACAAAAGGGTTTCAAAAACTATTAAACTTTACTATAGAAATTTTGTGTCGTGTGAATGATTCCTCTTCAAATTTTATATGTTTGACCTACTTATATTTAACTATTTTCAAAAATAATTATTGTTTTAGAAACTAGAATTGAAATGCTATAATTCATGTTCTTCTACCATCTTCAAATTTTAAATATAACCATCTCAAATAATCTACAAAATTTTAAATTATTTAATTTTCAAGAAAAACCATGTTCATGGGATGCCTCCTTTTTATCACCCATCTTCTTATACTTATCCAATAGTTCATAACTTAAAAGAATATATTTTATTTAAGGTAAATATCATCTAGGTTGGATTTCACCATGACACTCTAAATTTGACATCATTTTAGATGTTTGGATTAATTAACCAACACCTCTCGAAATGGGACATAAAAATAGCTCTGAATCTATATTATTTAGATTGTATTTCGTTTGAAACATATGAAAATGTACACTCCCTATCTTAAAGTGTCATCATACCTATTTATTAAAACTTTCTAATAAATCTAATAAAAATGAAGCACTTATTTCTCACCCCTAACCGAAACCTTTAAATACATTAAGAACTCTCAAAATTAAAAATTATAATCCTAAAAATTACGATGTTCTCGACATTATAATTAAATAACTCGCCACATAGTTCCATACAAATTTATTATGAGATGGTTCCATACAATGTATTGTTTTGAGTTGTTAACATTAGAAATGCATACGGATTTGTGACAGAGGTGACAAATACATTATTTTTTCATAACACATGTTTTCAAATACGATGTACACACCACATGTTATGACATTGCAAAGCATTTTATTGGCTATGATCTTATCCTCGTAGATAATTATTTTGTGGATAGAAATACTTCAACTACACTAATACTAAATAGTGAGTTTGTTCTCTAATTAAAAATATATTAAAAAATATTATTTTTAAATAAAAATATACAAATCTAAAAATAAAAAATTATTTATATTTTAATTACATTATTATTAAATAATGATCGAATAGTTTAATTTGTTTTTAATTTAAAATATATAAGAATGTTTTTTTCATAAAGGTAAGTATATTATCATCAACATTTTAAACTATATTAATTAATTTTTTTATTTGATTGGGTAAATCACTTTTGATTGTAGCTATGAACCGGTATGGAACATAAACGAGGGTTTATTCCCCGCATCAAAATGGAAGGAAGAAGAAAGAAAAAGAGCACAAATGACACCACTTTCTAAAAAATTAAGAAATATGGGACACAAAAGATGTAGAAAATATAATGAAAGGGGTAGCGAAAAGAGAGGATACAGATAACCGAACACCCAAACACCCATAAAAGGGAATAAAATAATACATCACTCAAGACCAATCCCCACTAAAAGTCCACTAAAGGGGCTTATTTATTGGAACACAACTATCTTCTGAGAGGGGGGGACATAATCAGTAGATTGAATAAATTAGTCATTTAATAATTTTAATGCAGATTAAAACATATATGCAGAGATCACACATAAATATGCATAACACCAATGTATGTGGAAAACCCAATATGAGAAAAACCACAATAAAAAACAACTACTAGAATCTACCGTTCTAATCCAGCCTCACAATCACAACCTCACTGGTTACAACATATAAGGGAACCAACCCTAAGGTGACACCAATTCCTTGGTTTAAGAGCACGCACTATAACGAAGCACCAACTCCATAATTGAGCACTAACTCAGCGTATCTGATGGCACCCACTAATCAGATCTACACTCAAAATATGGAGCTACAACCCCATATTAGAATATTGATTCATAAATGAATCCAATTCCAATTCTCTATTACAAGTCTATTATGTAACTTCTCAAACTTTGCTATTCATCTCTCTCTTCTCTTCCACTCTACCCCTTTATATTTATATCTCTATATTTTCTATTTGACACAATTCAACCACTTTAACATTTTCATCCTATATCCTAGATGACATACATATAAGCATTGGATCTAGGTTTTCGCATCTTCTTTATGTTCATACTTGTTTGCTAACACATCACACCAATTCTAGACTTGGTTCATGTTTCTTTAAACAACAAGTTTCCCACGTCTTGAATTCATGCTCTACCACTATGATTCTTGGTCTCATTATTATTTTTAGCATATACTGGACGTTGGTTTTGATGCACATGCTATCTTACACAAATTTGATCGATCACCATCATCTATTTCATTATATTGTCATATTCTATGGCTTACTTGCATGTTTCTCTGCTTGACCATTGGAATGAACATATCTTTAAATATTGACCATTGATTTTAAGTTTCATACCATGATCTAATGATCCTCATTCAATTTGATTAACTTTAAAATACGTCTACTAGATCAAGTTCTGACAAGCTCACACACTCTATTGGATCCTTATACGCTTTTGGACTTTAATGCTTCAACTTTAAAATGCATTCATTAGATATTTTGGTCTGAGATCCCATGTGTCATTGGATCTTTAAAGATGCATGAACTTTACCTCTGTATAACATTAAACATCAAACTTTTAATCTCATCTCAGTACTTCCTAAGTCTTTAGAATGAATACATTTCATCGATCTCATCAAAATAGCTCGGTCTTTAACTCACCTCTATGTCATTAAACATTGAGCACTTGATCTTATTGAGTCTACTTGCTCTGTTAGATCTTCATTGCATGATCACACACTCACCATTTGATCTTTTGACAAGCTCAAACTTTATCTTTGACAAGCTATCATGAATGTGACACTTGGCACCCTCACATGCCTTGTATATATTGTTGTCAGTGCCCACACTTGTAACACTTGGCATCCTCGAGTGCCTTCTGTACATTTTTGTTAGTGCCCATACTTGTGACACTTGACACCCTCGTATGCCTTCTGTACCTTTATTGTCAGTTTCTGTTATTAAGACACTTGGTATTTTCATGTTAACCCTTGACTATTTGACTTTAAACTGCTCTATATATTTATTATGCAAGCTTTGTTATTGTGACACTTGTCACTAGCATGTTTATTCAAAGGTGATTTTGATAAATTGACTTTACTACGCTTTGTTGGATCTTCAATGTATGATTAAGCACTAAGTATTGATCGAGTTATGATAAATCTTAAGTCAAAGACTTAGGAAATATAAAGTCTTAGAACATTGCTTGAATTGGTAATTAGTAGTTCGAAGGGATTGATTGCATAATGATGAGGAAGACTTAATTTATAACTTAAGTAACCGGTTCTTGTATATAGCTAGTCAACATAAAAATAGAACATGCTTATGAATGCCATGGCTTAAACCCTTAGGTTTTAATTGACAAACCCTGTAATGTTTGAAAGTAAAGATAAATCATTTCTAAGCTCATTTCTCTTCATCTGAACCTATGGACCATATATATAGGATGCACTTGAAAAACCCATAACAAATATTCAATCAATTGGTCTTTAATCCTTGAAAAATGGTCTTTATAAAAGTATGACAACTTTACAATTTGCAACTATAAAACATGTTATTCTCTCTAATCTCATGTAAAGAATGTCCCTTTTGACATCAATAACAATCATATTTCCAACAATCTCCCCCTTTGGCATTGATAGAAAACTAAATGATCTGCTCCTTCTCTTGAATTGCTTGCATTGGCTTTTGATGAACTTAGACTAAAACTGTTAACACCAAACTTGATCCCCCTTAGGCAATAAAACATTTGCATAAACTCAACTTGGACATATACTATGCTCTTTCAAAATTTTACAGAGTGTATTTGCACTTTTTCTCCCCCTTTGACGTCAATAGCAAAGGGATTCCAACTTTCTCATAGTTTATCCAAAATTTTCTCCCCCTTTATGATCCAGGCAACAATTTAGGTGACAATTCGAGCGATGGTTCTACCCCAATTGATGATGAAACTTTTAGGAGCCATAACTTTTGCATCATAGCTCCAATTGACTCCCCATTTGAATTTTTGGAAAGCTAAGAATGAGGAGAACATGGTGAGATGTCATAGAGCTTTTCTCAATAGATTTTGAACCTTAAAAACCTAATAGAAGTGCCCCAAATTTTAATTTTAGTAGTGCAGTCTAAAAATAGTAAGTTTCTAAAAATAGTAATTCCTTGAATTCTATATTATTTTAAATCATGGAAGTCAAACCACTTAATCTCCCTTGAGATTTGTGATCTTCCACATCTTCCTCTACTTTCAAAATGTGTATAAATAAAGATGTAACCTGAAATGAAAATCAGACATCTCTTCCCAGAGATAAGCATATAGTTGTATTACGATCTTGAATAATAAAACATTTCTTCTTAGAGAATTCATGGTTACTATGTTATTTTTGTGTTATTGAAATATCTATCAATCAAAACTTCTATGTTTTGGATCAATGGTATCAGAGAAATTTATCTTGAGAGTGTATGATCTCGAGGATGAGGTCAGGTTAGAAGAAGCTTGGGTGGAAAAAAATAGAGCTTCCAAAATATCCACCTATTCACTCCAAATGAATTCAAATGGCAGATGCCACTAAGACATTTGACCCTTTCAAGGAAGTGATGAATGAATCCCTCCAATGGTAATAAGTATAGATGCTACAACAATTTGCCTAAATTCTCCAACAACTCTCAATGAGAAATTTTGGCTTGTCATCTGCACCTCCAGGCTCCTCATCCATGGAATATCCTTTCAATACCCCAACACCCTTCAAGGTTTAGGTGAATTTTGATATTCCTGCATTTGAAGGAAAAATCAATGCTGATGCAATAAAAATCTAGATGGATCAATTATGTTCTTATTTTTCTGTAAATAAATTCATTGATAGAGAAAAGATGACTCTTGCTCTTTTGAAAGCATCATTATCCATGAAAAATTGGTGGAAAGTGTACAAAAAGAGGTTCAATACAGATGACATTGGCCTAGAGGTGGATCCTACTTGGGATGATTTTATGGAAGTGATAAATGAAGAATAATATCCCATTGGAGCATATGATGATCTATACATATAGTGGCAACAACTTCACCAAGGTAAGGACCAATCTATTCAAGATTACATAGACATTTTTATTTCTATATCTACATGATTAGTCATCCAAAAAAGTGTGAAATATAAGACTCTCAAATAATGTGGTGGACTACAATGGTACATATGGGGGGGAAATGTTTCAAGAGTATGCTCTTCTCTTGCCCTTTTTGAAGGATCTTGAGAATCAAAAATTAAAAAAGTGTTTGTAAAATTTGATTTTATTAATACTATGAAGTCGTAGCCATTCAGCCCCTGCCTACTGCCACGGGTTTTCTACAAGTAAAGCTGTAAAAGGAGGCATCTACTGATGATAAAAGATTGGTATGAGAGCCAAAGGTTAGCTATTGTGAAGAATTGGTTGATTTGTAAGAATTTCTAGCTCTGAATTTTTGAGTTCTCTGCTTTGAAAAATTCTTTGGGAAAGTTTATTGCATCAAGTCTCTGGCCATTTTAAATTGTCATAGGCCTTTTTAGCTCTGCATTCTCTTGTTTCCCTTACCAGAATTTTCTCACTTACCAGACCTCAAATCTCTCCACCATGGAATTTAGAAAAGTCCAAAACACCTCCACAGTAGAAATCATGAATGAATCTGAGTTAGAAGGAATCTATGAACTCCCTTATTTCATTCCTGAATAGATATTTGACTGTCTAGATATTGAAATCACTGAAGAAAACCTTGAAAAGGAAAATAGCCTGTATAAACCTCTGGTTATCAAAGCTTCACATGTATATAAGAAATCTGAACTCCTAAAATCTAAGTTTGTTTATAGTTCTACCTATATTTCTTTTCTTAAACCTCGGATCAAATCTGTCGAGTTAACCCTTAGTTATAAGCCAAAGAAGAGTTTCCAAACAAATTTACTATCTTTGTTACCTAAACCAAAGATCAATTATATCAGGTCACATGAAGATGTCAAATTTGTACACTTTGGTCTTATTAGAATTCATATAACTCCTTTGATTCCCAGTAATATTAAACATGTCATTTATTTAGCTTTGTGTGATAGTCGTCAAGTCAATTTCAAACATTCTTGTCAAATATCCAGTCTTGGTCGCTTGAACGATGAAGTCATATGTTTTGAGTTTTGTCCTAATCTCTCTATCGTAGTCGGCGATAAGGGATGTAAAGAAGTCAAGAATGGATCTTTAGATTGTTGGGGATTATTCACCTCCCTTTTTGGTCTAGATATGATCGGTGAATTTAAGTATTCTTCTATTAATATTTCTGTTGTCTATAGCATGACAAATACTAATCATCCAAAGATCTTAGAAAATCTACCTTATGCTAGATGACTTAGTGGTACTCTCCAACTCCAGAAATGTCATATAGAGTCTATAGAAATACATTTTGATTGGAAACTTGACTGGTTGAAAAATGTTTCCCCTAGAATGGAAGGCCAAGCTACAATACATAAACGTGATGGCAAAATTGTAAATATACTTCCCAAATCTTTGTCTATTAATTATTCTAATCTCTCTCCATCCAGACCATCAACTTCTTCTTCTCGTATAACTGTCAAAATAGGTCACATTTTAATTGAAGATGAAGAAATCAACCAAGGAAGTGATCCAAAGGATCAAATACCCTGTACAATGATGAATCTTCCCAGAGAAGATAGTCTGGAATTCTACACAAAGAACAAAGTTACTCTGTATAAATGTGGAAGATGGCCACCTCATAAAGGAGTGTATAATCAGTCAGCAAGAACTATACAATACTTTTCCACTGCTTATCAAGGAGAAGTTGAACCCTCAAATGAGTTCAAATAGAGAAATTATACTAATTCACATTTTTTAGAGAATTTTGATGATCTCTGTCGTGATGTCTTGTACCTTAGAGATAGTATAGATAAAATAGCAGTTATTGAAGACAAAATGCAAAATCAATTATCTTCCATTGATTCTAAACTAAATGTTTTAGAAGATAGTTTAGACTGGCTTTCAAAACAGGATCAACAGGCAAAATCCTCTGTTAAACAACTTATTTGTCCAATCTCTTTCGGCTTCAATTTCAAAGCCTATAAAAAATAGACCAATACTACCCTTATGCAAAGAAAATATGTCTATTTATAGCCATGGTATCTCAATATTGATGATATCCTTAATCCTTTGAAATAAATTACTGCATGGTGTAATTTTATAAGATTCATCACAATTAATGCACATTTAGATCCAGTTGGCACTACTAATTTTGCATCCAAGTTTTTCTAGGGTATTGTTGACCAATGGTGGAATGCCATAAGTGAAGCCAAACAGTTTGAGCGTGTACATAATCAACCTGATCCATTAGCCACATTATTTCATTTGTTGATAAATTAGTTTGCACCTCTAGTTGCTAACAGAGAACTGGAATCCAAAAAATGGCTTCTAAAAATGGAGCTATGTGATTTAAAATAGTTTGATGCTTTTGCCAAGTAGTTAAGCGAATTGGCATATGAAAGCAAGAGTTTTTCATCCACTGAGATTAAGATCAAATTTTTGCATGCCTTACCATATAATCTTATTGATAGGGTTATTTCTTATATTGATCTTAAGGGATTGACAATTGAAGATCTCTCTATCTCAGATGTGATTGATTTTTCCAAGTAGTAAGCTATGTGCTTAGTCTCTGAGACTAAGTCTATTCAAAAACTCACAAAGCATCAAGCCTCTTAGATTACTCTAGCATTTCCAAAAATAGCCCCATTTGGTTGTCAACCATTTGTATAGCCTCGTAAATAGAAAAAATAGCGTCGCAAATGTCTTTCTTTCTAGCGTCACTCTTTTCCTCGCAAACATCCCTATGCACCTCCTCATCATTTCCTCAAAAAATGATGAACTGCCCCTCCTCCATCCAAACAACCTATTTGCTACATCTATCACAAACTTGGACATATTACTCCTCAATGTCACTGTAAAAATCTTGAAGTCAAAGCTGTCTTTACTTCGAACATAGCCACATGGTGGGATATTGTTGATTCTGATGAAGACCTCTATTTATAGGATGACATTTATGAACCCATTCTAGATGATCTCCCCAAAGGTGATTTAGAAGATGACAATGATGCAGATGCTCTCGAGTCATTAGCCAATGACTTGGAACAATCGCTAACCAACATGCAACACCCATGGTACCATCCTTGGTACCATGATCATTAACAACTACACTATGAAGCACATGGAATCTGGTCTAGACATCATCAAAAAGTACAAGAAGGACTAGGAAGACCCAAGACAAGAGGATACTCTAGAGGAGAAGGAACATCTAAAGGGAGACAGCCCTAAATGCCAAGGATGCCACCAACATTGCAAAGGCCTTAGCATCCTCCTTTGCAATTTCACAGCTCTTTCAAGCCCAACAACTCTTAGATCAAAAACAAATTCACTAGTAAAGACTGTCCAAGAGAAATTCCAACACCAAAGATTGAGCCACAGTGGGATATATTATTGCCCACAGAAGATAAAGAAGAGGATGAAGAAGTAGAAAGCTCTTTCTACTCAGACCAAGATTACTGCCCAGGAGAATGCAGTAATCTTCAAGAAGAAGAAGCAGAACCAAAAACTAAAGACATCTACACTAAATAATATATTGTTCAGAATCTAGGGAGACAAAAACTGGTATGTTCAACTAGCTTACTTAACTCAGTTGATTAATGGAAAGTTTATCCATTTTATCACCTTAAAAATTAATGGTAGACTAGTAGATGCTCAGATAGACACAAGAGCTTCTCTCTCTTTTACAAAATCACAACTCATTCATGACTAGAAGACATTGGATGATGCTCTAGCTTACAAGAGCCTAGATGTCTTTATCGTCAGTAGATGCCTCCTTTTACAGCTTTACTTGTAGAAAACCTATGGCAGTAGGCAGGGGCCGAATGGGTACGGCTTCACACTATTAATAAAATCAAATTTTACAAACACTTGTTTAATTTCTGATTCTCAGGATCCTTCAAAAAGGGCAAGATAAGAGCATCCTCTTGAAACAAGGCTACTAGATTTCTAAAGCTTAGAATTTTTTTGATGTAAACTCTATGAAGTGAAGGCTTATTTATAGTATTTTGGGAGGTCCTGCCTGAAATCTCTATAAAGGCGGTGTCATGTCCCATCATACTTTACATCGTAAAAGTTTATCTATATGGAGATGTTGTTGGATGTGTTAGATGATGATGATGTTTGGCTTGGTGGGTCCAACATTGCTTTCACTTCAGAAAGTAAGTCATCTTCGCTGATAGGATTGAAAATAAATCTTAGCTGGAAGGTACTAGAAAGATGCCAGTGCTGGGGTCCAGCTTCGCATGCGTGATATCATGGAGTGATATAAAATTAAGATTCCCAATCCAGTTGTCTTATGATGATTTTTATCAGCCATGTCCACAAAGGATGCTTTAGTAATTCAATGAATTGGTGAAACATGAATTCATTGTTTAATTTTTCAAGATAGATGACTCTAGAATTTTGGTGACGATTTGCCTGGATTGTGGCTGCTGAAGATATTTGTAGATCTTGTCTTGCTGCATAAGAAATCCTTGTATATCTTTTATGCAACCCTTCACGTAGAATCTATTCTTAGACAAGGATATTCAAAGATGGAAATCCTTGGTTATAAATTTTGGTTAAATTAAAACCAGGAATGGGTTGATGCATAAGTGTAGCTGGAGGATTTTTGCTAAGCCAATCTGCAATAGTATTATTAGTACCTTTGATATGTTCTACTAAAAAATTAAACTGATTAAAGAATGCTTGCCATCTAACATATTTACCGCGACCATCTTTTCAACCATGATCCTTTTCTTTAAAGGTAAGAAATTTAGTAGAGTCGGTAATTACAACAAAATGAGGCAAATGGAGAAGTTTTAGCATAAATTTCTCAAGGTATTTCTTTACATCATATATTTCTTTATCAGAAGAAATCCATTTTAGAACATCAGTACTGAAAAATCCACTAGCGAATTCACAAATGAATTCTTTATTATTATACAAACAAACAAGTACTCCTCCCGATGCAATATCGGAGGCATCAGTATAAACTTTCATCTGGTCTAATTTGGGATGTGAAGCTCTGGGAGTGAAGCAACCAGAGATTTGATCTTTTGAGTAGCTGCTGTATGTTTTTATTCTCAACAAAAAACTTTCTTATTATAGAGAAGTTCTTGAAGTATGAACCTGTCTTCACCAAAATTAGGATAAAAACTATTTAAATAGTTAAGCAATCCCAAAAATGCTTGGAGCTTAGATTTATCTAGCATCTTTGCAAAACTGATGACCATTTCTTTAGTGTGTGGTTGTATTTGTAGTCTAGAATCTCGAATTACTATTCTGAGGAAATTACACTCAATTTTGCACAACTAAAATTTTGTATCTGAAAGAACTATTCCTGTATTTTGAGCCAGCTGAAAGAACTTGGAGAGATGAGTAGCATGATCAGTAAGACTATTATTGAAAATTAGTATATCATCAATATATACACACAAAAATTTAGAAGTGCCTTGAAATATTTTATCAATGTGAGCTTGATAATATACTGGGGCATTCATCAAGCTGAAAGGCATTACTGTCCACTGAAAAAAGTTGAAAGGGAAACTGAATGCTATCTTTTCCCTATCAGGTTCTTTGACTCTGATTTGATAAAAGCAAGATTTGCAATCAAATTGGGAGATGTATTTACATGCTACAACTTTCTCTAACAGATAGCTTTTATCTGGAATTGGATATGGAAATCGCTGTGTAATAGCATTTAATGGTCGATAGTTGATGACCATTATTTTCTTTCCTCTTTTTTACTCAGAATGTTTGTTAACCATGAATCCATAAAAATAGAAATGGGAAGTTGATTTCTCAATGAAACTATTAGCCTCCAGTTCCTTGATTTGGAGTTCCATATCGGTATAATCTTGAGTTGGTATTGGGATCTTTTTCCCAATTTTCATATGTTTACCTTTGAGGATTTTTATGTCCAACTCAGGCATATATTTTGACCAAAACTGTTGAGGGTTATCAGAACAGATAGTGGCTTTAATCTTATCTCCTATTTCTTGGATTTTAGCTGGGATTATTATCTCTAGTATTTGAGTCATTGAACTTAGCAATTGTTTAGTGCCATAAATGACGTGAGGAATTCTAAGCCTTTCATTTTCTATTGTGAAAATGATACTCTTAGTGGTTAAACCATAAGGCGAGTATCTATCAATAAAGGCACCGCCTAGAAGAATATCTACAGGCATTCTATCTAAGGCAAAAAAGTCAGCATGGAAGATTTTATCTTCAAATCCTAAGGGTCTGCTGATGTTTATATTTGTTACAAATAAAACTATTCCCTTGGACATCTAGGCTCTTGTAAGCCATATCATCATCCAATGTCTTCTAGTCATGGATGAGTTGTGATTTTGCAAAAGAGAGAGAAGCTCCTGTGTCTATTTGAGCATCTACTAGTCTGCCATTAATTTCTAAGGTGATAAACTGGGCAAACTTTCCATCAATAGATTGAGTTAAGTAAGCTGGTTGTGGAATTTCTAAGGGAGGAATGCTAGTACATACCAGTTGTTGTCTCCCTAGATCCTGAACAATAGATTGTTCAGTGTAGATGTCTTCAGTTTTTGGTTTTGCTTCTTCTTCTTCTTAGAGATTACTGCATTCTCCCGGGCAGTAATCTTGGTCTGAGTAGAAAGAGCTTTCTACTTCTTCATCCTCTTCTTTATCTTCTGTGGGCAATAATATATCCCAGTATGGCTCGATCTTTGGTGCTAGAATTTCTCTTGGACAGTCTTTACTGGTGAATTTGTTTTTGATCCAAGAGTTGTTGGGCTTGAAAGAGCTCTGAAATTGCAAAATATGATGCTGAGGCCTTTGTAATGTTGGTGGCATCCTTGGCATTGAGTACTGTCTCCCTCTAGATGTTCCTTCTCCTCTAGACTATCCTCTTGTCCTGGGTCTTTTTGGTCTTTCTTGTACTTCTTGATGATGTCTAGACCAGGTTCCACGTGCTTCATAGTGTAGTTGTGAATGATCATGGTGTCAAGGATGGTACCATGGGCATTACATGTTGGTTAGTAGTTGTTCCATGTCATCAGCTAATGACTCGAGATCATCTGCATCATTGTCATCTTCTAAATCGCCTTTGGGGAGATCCTCTAAAATGGGTTCATAGATGTCATCCTATAAATAGAGGTCTTCATCATAATCAATAATATCCCACCATGCGGCTGCATTGGAAGTAAAGATAGCTTTGACTACAGGATTTTTATAGTGACATTGAGGAGCAATATGGCTAGGTTTGTGATAGATGTAACAAATAGGCTGTTTGGATAGAGGACATGCAGTTCATCATTTCTTGAGGAAATAATGAGGAGGTGCATAAAAATGTTTGCGAGGGAGTGACGCTAGAAAGAAAGACATTTGTGACACTATTTTTGCTATTTGTGAGGCTATACAAATAGCCAACAACCAAATGGGCCTATTTCTGGAAAGGCTAGAACAATCTGAGAGGTTTGATGCTTTGTGAGTTTTTGAATAGACTTAGTCTCAGAGACTAAGCACATAGCTTGCTTCTTGGAAAAATCAATCACATCTGAGAGAGAGAGAGATCTTCAATTATCAGTCCCTTAAGATCAATATAACAAATAACCCTATCAATAAGATTATATGGTAAGGCATGAAAAAATTTGATCTTAATCTCAGTGGATGAAAAACTCTTGCTTTCATATGCCAATTCTCTGAACTGCTTGGCAAAAGCATCAAACTATTTTAAATCACATAGCTCCATTTTTAGAAGCCATTTTTTGGATTCTAATTCTCTGTTAGCAACTGGAGGTGCAAACTCATTTATCAACAAATGAAATAATGTGGCTAATGGATCAAGCTAATTATGTACATGCTCAAACTATTCGGTTTCACTCATGGCATTCCACCATTGGTCAACAATACCCCAGAAAAACTTGGATGCAAAATTAGTAGTGCCAGTTGGATCTAAATGTGCATTAATTGTGATGACTCTTATAGAATTACACCATGTGGTAATTTGTTTCAAAGGATTAAGGATATCATCAATATTGAGATACCATGGCTACAACTGGACATGTGTTCTTTGCATAAGGGTAGTATTGGTCTATTTTTTATATGGTTTGAAATTGGAGCCAAAAGAGATTGGACAAATAAGCTGTTTAATAGAGGATTCTGCCTGCTGATCCTATTTTGAAAGCCAATCTAAACTATCTTCTAAAACATTTAGTTTAGAATCAATGGAAGACAATTGATTCTACATTTTGTCTTGAGTAATTGCTATTTTATCTATACTATCTCTAATGTACAAGACATCACGACATAGATCATCAAAATTCTCTAAAAAATGTGAATTGAGATTTGTAGTATAATTTCTCTGTTTGAACTCATTTGAGGGTTCAACTTCTCCTTGATAAGTAGATAAAAAATATTGTATAGTTCTTGTTGACTGCTTATACACTCCTTTATGAGGTGGCCATCTTCCACCTTTACACAGAGTAACTTTGTTCTTTGTATAGAATTCCAGATTATCTTCTCTAGGAAGATTCATCATTGTACATGGTAATTGATCCTTTGGATCACTTGGTTGATTTCTTCATCTTCTATTAAAATGTGACCTATTTTGACAGTTCTATGAGAAGAAGTTGATGGTCTAGATGGAGAGAGATTAGAAGAATTAATAGACAAAGATCTAGGAAGTATATTTACAGTTTTGCCTTCACTTATATGTACTGTAGCTTGGCCTTTCATTCTAAGGGAAATTTTTTTCAACCAGTCAAGTTTCCAATCAGAAGGTATTTCTACAGGCTCTATATGACCTTTCTGGAGTTGGACAGTACCACTAAGTCTTCTGGCATAAGATAGATTTTTTAAGATCTTTAGATGATTAGTATTTGTCATGCTATAGACAACAAAAATATTAATAGAAGAATACTTAAATTCACCAAACATATCTATACCAAAAAGGGAGGTGAATAATCCCCAACAATCTAAAGATCCATTCTCGACTTCTTTACATCCCTTATCACGGACTACGATAGAGAGATTAGGACAAAACTCAAAACATATGACTTCATCCTTCAAGCGACCAGGACTGGATATTTGACAAGAATATTTGAAATTGACTTGATGATGATCACACAAAGCTAAATAAATGACAGGTTCAATATTACTGAGAATCAAAGGAGTTATATGAATTCTAATAAGACCGAAGTGTACAAATTTGACATCTTCATGTGACCTGATATAATTGATCTCTGGTTCAGGTAAAAAAGATAGTAAGTTTGTTTGAAAACTCTTATTTGGCTTATAACTAAGGGTTAACTCGACAGATTTGATCTGAGGTTTAACAAAAGACATATAGGTAGAACTATAAACAAACTTAGATTTGAGGAGTTCAGATTTCTTATATACATGTGAAGCTTTGATAGCCGGAGGTTTATATAGGCTATTTTCCTTTTCAAGGTTTTCTTTAGTGATTTCAATATCTAGATAGTCAGATATCTATTCAAGAATGAAATAAGGGAGTTCATATATTCCTTCTAACTCAGATTCATTCATGATATCTATTGAGGAGGTGGTTTGGACTTTTTTGAATTCCATGGCAGAGAGATTTGAGGTCTGGTAAGCGAGAAAATTTTGGTAAGGGAAACAAGAGAATGTAGAGATAAAAAGGCCTATGACAATTTGAAATGGCCAGAGACTTGATGCAATAAACTTTCCCAAATAATTTTTCAAAGCAGAGAACTCAAAAAGTCGAAGCTAGAAATTCTTACAAATCAACTGATTTTTCACAACAACTAACCTTTGGCTCTGATACCAATATTTTATCATCAGTAGACACCTCCTTTTACAACTTTACTTGTAGAAAACCTATGGCAATAGGTGGTATCACATATTTTATCGTCAATAGACGCCTCTTTCTTTTATAGCTTTACTTGTAGAAAACCCACGGCAATAGGCAGGGGCCGAATGGCTATGACTTTACACTATTAATAAAATCAAATTTTACAAACACTTGTTTAATTTCTGATTCTCAGGATCCATCAAAAAGGGCAAGAGAGGAGCATACTCTTGAAACAAGGCTACTAGATTTCTAAAGCTTAGAAATTTTTTGATGCAAACTCTATGGAGTGAAGGCTTATTTATAGTATTTTGAGAGGTCCTGCCTGAAATCTCTGTCAAGGCAGTATCATGTCCCATCATACTTTACAGCATAAAATTTAATCTACAGGGAGATGTTGTTGGATGAGCTGGATGATGATGATGTTTGGCTTGGTGGGTCCAACATTGTTTCCGCTTTAGTCAGTAAGTCATCTTCGCTGATAGGATTGAAAAGAGATCTTAGCTAGAAGGTACTAGAAAGATGCCAGTGCTAGGGTCCAGCTTTGCATGCGTGATATCATGGAGTGATATAAAAGTAAGATTCCCACTCCAACTATCTTCTGAATATGGTATGCATGATAGTGTCTTGATCATGGTTTTCCTCTTCATGAATATGGTGTGGGCCATGCCTGGCAATCCACTGGTATAGATGTTCATTAAATGGAGACCTGATTTTTATCAGCCATGTCCACAAAGGATGCTTTAGTAATTCAGTGAATTGGTGAAACAAGAATTCACTATTTAATCTTTCAAGATAGATGACTCCAGAATTTTGGGGATGATTTGCTTGGATTGTGGCTGCTGAAGACATTTGTAGATCTTGTCCTGCTGCATAAAAAATCCTTGTATATCTTGGATGCAACCCTTCATGTAGAATCTGTTCTTTGACAAGGATATTCAAATATGGAAATCATTGGTTATAAATTTTGGTTAAATTAAAACTAGGAATGGGTTGATGCATAAGTGTAGCTAGAGGATTTCTGCTAAGCTAATCTGCAATAGTATTATTAGTACCTTTGATATGTTCTACTGAAAAATTAAACTGATTAAAGAATGCTTGCCATCTAACATATTTATCGCGACCATCCTTCTGACCATGATCATTTTCTTTAAAGGTCAGAATTCTAGTACAGTCGGTAATTACAATAAAATGAGGCAAATGGAGAAGTTTTAGCATAAACTTTTCAAGGCATTTCTTTACAGCATAGATTTCTTTATCAAAAGAAATCCATTTTAGAACATCAGTACTGAAAACTCCACTAGTGAATTCATAAACAAATTCTTTATTATTATACAAAAAAAAACAAGTACTCCTCCCCATGCAATATCAAAGGCATCAGTATAAACTTTCATTTGGTCTAATTTTGGGATGTGAAGCTCTGGGAGTGAAGCAACCATAGATTTGATCTTTTGAACAGCTGCTGTATGTTTTTCTTCCCAACAAAAAGCTTTCTTCTTCTGGAGAAGTTCTTGAAGTATGAACTTGTCTTCACCAGAATTAGGATAAAAATTATTTAAATAGTTAAACAATCGCAAAAATGCTTGGAGCTTAGATTTATCTAGCTTCTCTAGAAAACTAATGACCTTTTCTTTAATGTGTGGCTATATTTGTAGTCTAGAATCTTGGATTACCATTCTGAGGAAATTGCACTTAGTTTTGCACAACTGAATCTTTGTTTCTAAAAGTATTATTCCTACATTTTGAGCCAACTAAAAGAACTTGGAGAGATGAGTATCATGATTAGTAAGACTATTACTGAAAATTAGTATATCATCAATATATACACATAAAAAGTTAGAAGTGCCTTGAAATATTTTATCCATGTGAGCTTGATAATATGTTGGGGCATTCATCAAGCTGAAAGGCATTACTGTCCACTAAAAATGGCTGAAAGGGTAGCTGAATGCTATCTTTTACCTATCAGCTTCTTTGACTCTGATCTGATAAAAGCTAGATTTGCAATCAAACTGGGATAAGTATTTACATGCTGCAACTTTCTCCAACATATAGCTTTTATCTGGAATTGGATATGGAAATGGCTGTGTAATAGCATTTAATGGTCGATAGTTGATGACCATTCTTTTCTTTCCTCTTTTCTACTCAGGATGTTTGTTAACCATGAATGCATAACAACAGAAAGTTGAAGTTGATTTCTCAATGAAACGATTAGCCTCCAGTTCCTTGATCTGGAGATCCATATCGGTATAATCCTGAGCTGGTATTGGGATCTTTTTCCCAATTTTCATATGTTTACCTTCGAGGATTTTTATGTCCATCTCAAGCATAGATTTTGACCAAAATTGCTGAGGGTTATCAGAATAGATAGTGGCTTTAATCTTTTATCCTATTTCTTGGATTTCAGCTGGGATTATTATCTTTAGTATTTGAGTCATTGAACTTGGAAATTGTTCAGTGGCATAAATTAGGTGAGGAATTCTAAGCCTTTCATTTTCTATTGTGAACATGATACTCTTAGTGGTTGAACCATAAGGCAAGTATCTGTCAATAAAGGCACTACCTAGAAGAATATCTACAGGCATTCTATCTAAGGCAAAAAAGTCAGCATGAAAGATTTTATCTTGAATCCTAAGGGTCTACTGATGTTTATATTTGTTACAAATAAAACTGTTCCCTTGGACATCTAGGCTCTTGTAAGCTAGAGCATTATCTAATGTCTTCCAGTCATGGATGAGTTGTGATTTTGCAAAAGAGAGAAACTCCTGTGTCTATTTGAGCATCTACTAGTCTGCCATTAATTTCTAAGGTGATAAACTAGGCAAAATTTCCATTAATCAACTGAGTTAAGTAAGTTGGTTGTGGAATTTCTAAGGGAGGAATGCTAGTACATACCAGTTTTTGTCTCCCTAGATCCTAAACAATAGATTGTTTAGTGTAAATGTCTTCAATTTTTGGTTCTGCTTCTTCTTCTTCTTGGAGATTATTGCATTTTCCTAGGTAGTAATCTTGGTCTGAGTAGAAAGAGCTTTCTACTTCTTCATCCTCTTCTTTATCTTCTGTGGGCAATAATATATCCCACTGTGGCTTGATCTTTGGTGCTGAAATTTCTCTTGGACAATTTTTACTGGTGAATTTGTTTTTGATCCAAGAGTTGTTGGGCTTGAAAGAGGTCTAAAATTTCAAAGGAGGATGCTGAGGCTTTTGCAATGTTGGTGGCATCCTTGGCATTAAGGGCTGTCTCCCTCTGGATGTTCCTTCTCCTCTAGAGTATCCTCTTGTCCTAGGTCTTTCTAATCTTTCTTGTACTTCTTGATGATGTCTAGACCAGGTTCCATGTGCTTCATAGTGTAGCTGTGAATGATCATGGTGCTGAGGATGGTATCATGGGCATTGCATGTTGGTTAGCAATTGTTCCAAGTCATCGGCTAATGACTCAAGAGCATCGACATCATTTTCATCTTCTAAATCGCCTTTAGGGAGATCATCTAGAATGGGTTCATAGATGTCATCCTATAAATAGAGGTCTTCATCAGAATCAACAATATCCCACCACGTGGCTACGTTGGAAGTAAAGACAGCTTTGACTGCAAGATTTTTATAGTGACATTGAGGAGCAATATGGCCAGGTTTATGACAGATGTAGCAAATAGACTGTTTGGATGGAGGACGGGAAGTTCGTCATTTCTTGAGGAAATGATGAGGAGGTGCATAGGAATGTTTACGAGTAAAAGAGCGATGTTGGAAAGAAAGACATTTGCAACTCTATTTTTGATGTTTGTGAGGTTGTACAGATGGTTGACAACCAAATGGGGCTATTTTTGGAATGGCTAGAACAATCTGAGAGGCTTGATGCTTTGTGATTTTTTGAATAGACTTAGTCTCAGAGACTAAGGACATAGCTTGCTGCTTGGAAAAATCAATCACATCTGAGAGAGAGAGATCTTCAATTATCAGTCCCTTAAGACCAATATAAGAAATAACCCTATCAATAAGATTATATGGTAAGGCATGAAAAAATTTGATCTTAATCTCAGTGGATGAAAAACTCTTGCTTTCATATGCCAATTCTCTAAACTGCTTGGCAAAAGCATCAAATTGTTTTAAATCACATAGTTCCATTTTTAGAAGCCATTTTTTGGATTCCAGTTCTCTGTTAGCAATTGGAGTTGCAAACTCATTTATAAACAAATGAAATAATTTGGCTAATGGATCAGGCTAATTATGTACATGCTCAAACTGTTCGGCTTCACTCATGGAATTCCACCATTGGTCAACAATACCCCAGAAAAACTTGGTTGCAAAATTAGTAGTGCCAGATGGATCTAAATGTGCATTAATTGTGATGACTCTTATAGAATTACACCATGCAGTAATTTATTTCAAAGGATTAAGGAGATCATCAATATTGAGATACCATGGCTGCAATTGGACATGTTTTCTTTGCATATGGGTAGTATTGGTCTATTTTTTAGTCTTTGAAATTGGAGCTAAAAGAGATTGGACAAATAAGTTATTTAACAGAGGATTCTACTTGCTGATCCTATTTTGAAAGCTAGTCTAAACTATCTTCTAAAACATTTAGTTTAGAATCAATGGAAGACAATTGCTTCTGCGTTTTGTCTCCAGTAACTGCTATTTTATCTATACTATCTCTAATGTACAAGACATCACGACAGAGATCATCAAAATTCTCTAAAAAATGTGAATTGAACCTTGTAGTATTATTTCTCTATTTGAAATCATTTGAGGGTTCAACTTCTCCTTGATAAGCAACTAAAAAGTATTGTATAGTTCCTATTGACTGCTTATACACTCCTTTATGAGGTGGCCATCTTCCACCTTTATACAGAGTAACTTTGTTCTCTGTGTAGAATTCCAGACTATCTTCTCTGGGAAGATTCATCATTGTACAGGGTAATTGATCCTTTGGATCACTTCCTTGGTTGATTTCTTCATCTTCAATTAAAATGTGACCTATTTTGACAGTTATACGAGTAGAAGTTGATGGTCTGGATGGAGAGAGATTAGAAGAATTAACAGACAAAGATTTGGGAAGTATATTTAGAGTTCTGCCATCACTTTTATGTACTGTAGCTTGGCCTTTCATTCTAGGGGAAATATTTTTCAACCAGTCAAGTTTCCAATCAGAAGGTATTTCTACAGACTCTATATGACCTTTCTAGAGTTAGATAGTACCACTAAGTCTTCTGGCATAAGGCATATTTTCTAAGATCTTTGGATGATTAGTATTTGTCATGCTATAGACAACAAAAATATTAATAGAAGCATACTTAAATTCACCAAACATATCTAGACCAAAAAGGGAGGTGAATAATCCCCAACAATCTAAAGATCCATTCTTGACTTCTTTACATCCCTTATCGTAGACTACGACAAAGAGATTAGGATAAAACTCAAAACATATGACTTCATCGTTCAAGTGACCAAGATTGGATATTTGACAAGAATGTTTGAAATTGACTTGACGATGATCACACAAAGCTAAATAAATGACAAGTTTAATATTACCAAGAATCAAAGGAGTTATATGAATTCTGATAAGACCAAAGTGTACAAATTTACTATCTTTATTACCTGAACCAGAGATCAATTATACTTAGAAATTTAGTAGCCTTGTTTCAAGAGTATACTCTTCTCTTGCCCTTTTCGAAGGATCCTAAGAATAAAAAATTAAACAAGTGTTTGTAAAATTTGATTTTATTAATAGTGTGAAGATGTAACCATTTGACCCCTACCTACTACCGTGGGTTTTCTACAAGTAAAGTTGTAAAAGAAGGAGGCATCTACTGACGATAGAAGATATGAAGTATTCAATTTGGAAACCCTCGGTGAGGCATACAAGTTCACAGTGAAGATTGAGCAAAAACATGGAAGAAAGAATATGAAGAGTCAGCCTACAAAATGGAAAAGTGACAAGGAAGGTCAAACATGAGGCCAAAATTGAAAGCAAAAAGAGTTTCAAGATAAGAAACCCCAGAAAGGGAAGACTAGAAAATTGTGTGATTACCATAAAATTAAAACTCACTCTAGAGAAGAATGTTGAGCCATCAAGTGAATACTTTCTGAGTCACAATAATCGACATCTACTACTCTGTCTCATACATAAGCTACAGTCAAAGAGGACAAAGATGAGATTATAGATGATGAGCCTGATACCATCTTTGCTTCATGATAGACCCATGAAGAAAGGCTAGATGACAAGGAAAGATTATTTCACTCCAAATTATGGGTAAAAGGTAAGCCCCTACATTTCATTCTTGATAGTGGGAGTCAAAAGAATTTAATCTTTTCTAAAGTTGTGAAAAGTCTAAATCTATCCATGAAGCCTCACCTAAAGCCATATAGTATTGGATGGTTAAGCCCAGAGAGAGACTTCTATGTCACCCATCAGTGTCTTATTTCATATGCAATAAAACCTTTCCAAGATGAAGTCTTGTATGATGTGGTCAATCTAGATGTTTGTGATGTACTCCTTGGTCAGCTATTCATGTATGATCAACATGGCATCTATGAATCATGAACTTGAAGAATCACCCTTACTCTTGGAACGTGGTGCTATAGGGTACTAGAGGTACCACCTCCCACATCTGTCTCCATAATCAGTGCCAAGTAATATAAGAGATTTGTGGAGAAGAGAAAGCAATTTGTTCTCACGATGGTTAAACCACAAAAATATAAGAAGGCTGATGTTGAAGTATTGACTACAAAATCAACAAAACAACAGAAGCAGAAGGGACAAATCATAAGAGAATATGATGACTTATTCAAGTCATCAACGGGAGTTCCACTACATTGCTAGGTAAAACATTATATTGATTTGATCCTAGGATCACCTTTGCCTAACAGTCCTATGTATCATAGATTAGTTTTAGAGAATGATGAGATAAAAATAAATTTAGGAATTGATCCAAAAGGTTCACATCAAGCCAAGATCTTCACCTTGTGGCAACCTAATTATCTTGGCACCAAAGAAAGATGTAATATGGAGGCTTTGCATTGACTATCGAGCACTGAATAAATCACTGTGAAGAATCACTACCCCCTCCCCAAGATTGATGACTTTCTAGACCAACTCTATGGGGCAAAGTTATTCACCAAAATTGATCTCAAATTTGAATATCACCAAATTCCCATCGATCCCACTGATGTCTAGAAGACTGCATTCAAATATAAAGAGGGGCTCTTCAAATGGTTGGTTATGCCTTTTGGCTTAACTAATGGACTTAAAACCTTCATGAGGATGATGGATGACATCTTGCGACCCTTCACCAACTCATTCATGGTTGTCTACCTAGATGACATACTCATCTACAATAGAACATGGGAAGAACAGTCTATAACATGTTTTTAAGATGCTTCAAACTCTTTGGGAGCATAATTACAACAAAGGGGGCCACATAGCTACAACAATTACATCTAGAAATCAAACTCATAGTGAAAATTTCAAAAGTCAAGGGAGCTCAAATATGGCCATAGATTCTCTGAGCCGCCCACCAATTACTATTCCCTCACAACAATTTTTGACCTATGCAGACATGAGACTACCACTTGGGGTGCTTTGTATGAAGTAGATCCTACCTTTTCTGATATATATTAGGTGCTTAAAGAAGGTAAATGTGTTTTTGATTTCTATTTGTAGGATAATGTCCTCTATCATATGGGGCATATCTATGTTCTAGCTGTAGAGCAACAAAAGATGATATAGGAAGTACATTTCAAAAAGATAGTTGGACACTTTGGTGTAGAAAAGACATTGGTAGTTATTATAAAACACTTCTACTAGCCCCATATGTGAAAGTATGTGGAAAGGTACCTTAAATATTTCACCCCATGTGTGATAGCCAAGCCAACAAATAAGAAGTAAAGATTGTACATGCCATTTCCAAAACTAACCAAGGCTTGGGAATCTATCTCAATGGATTTTATCTTAGGTTTTCCCACTTCAAAACATGTTAAGGACTATATTTTTGTTGTAGCTAATCATTTTTAAAAAATGGCTATAATGATTGCTTATAAGAAAAATATATTTGCTAAAGAAATTGCTCAACTATATTTTAGTCATGTATGGCTCTATTTTGGTCTCCCCAAGTCCATTGTCTCAGATCAAGATAGAAAGTCCTGGAGTATCTTCTAGTCCACTTTATAGAAGATGATGGATACTAAGTTGATGAAGTCCATAACCTTCCATCCATAGACTGATGGTTAGAAAGAAGTGGCAAACCACTTTATTTTTCACATGATTCAGATGTATCACTCCAAACATCCATGCACATGGGATGAGGGGCTTCTTTTCATACAATATGGATACAATTGGGCCCTACACAACTCAACCAAGCATAGTCCATTCTAGGTATGCTTCAGGTTCCAACCCATGGCACCAATTGATATAGCTTTTCCACTCTCCACCATGGAATACACACCTCATGGGAGATCTGAGGTATAAAAAGTAACAAAGTTCATTGAATAAATGAAACACATCCAGTAGCAAGTTCATGACATCTTGGAGAAGATGAATCATAAGTATAAGCAATGCCATGACAAACATAGGATTGCACACCATTTTGTTATGGGTGATAAGGTTTGGTTATACCTTCAAAAGGAATGACTTGTAGGCCCACATAGAAAAAATAGGCCTTTGTGATATGGTCCTTCCACCATCAGCAGAAAAGTTGGATAAAATGCTTTTGAGTTGAACCTACCAGCCTACCTTGGTCTACATCCAATCTTTAAAGTGGAGCTCCTCAAACCATATCATCCACCTCTTTTAGACACTTCAGTCATATAAAAACAACTCAAAATTAATGAGATTGATATGTAGATTTTTTATCCAGTGTAAGAGGATTAGATTGTGGACACCTAGATGAAGACCATAAGAGGATGCTCTATTATGCTTTATCAGGTGGTCAAAAGGGGCCAACTTAGCCACCAAGGTGAGTGGCTCATAGAGAATAAAATTAAGACACAACTGCCACACTTGATGAGGAATATTGATGTAATGGGGACCATTTCTTATCAAGGATGGAGGAATGATTCAGGCAATAATTCAGGGGATAATTCAAGGAATGAATCCTACCCTAATTGATGAGTGAACTTTTGGGACCCATAACTTTTGCACCGTAGCTCTAATTGACTAACTGTTTGAACCGTTGGAAATCTAATAATGAGGAGAATGTGGAGATATGGAAAAAGGATTTTCTTAATGGTTTTTGACCTCCAAAAACCTAATGGAAGTGTTTCAAATTTCAATTTTAGTAGTGCAGTCTAAAAGTAGTAAGTTTCTAAAAATAGTAATTCCTCAAATTTTGTATTGTTTCAAATCTTGTAATTTTAACCACTTAATCTCACTCAAGATTGGTGACCTTCCACATCCTCCTCATACTTTCAAAATGTGTATAAATGAATATGTAACCTGAAATGGAAATCAAACATCTCTTCCTAGAGATAAGCATATAGTTGTATTGTGATTTTGAGTAATAAAACATGTCTTCTTAGAGAAATCATAGTTATTGTGTTATTTTTTTGTTCTTAAAATATATATCAATCTAAACTTTTGAGTTTTGGATCACTTTATCAGAGAAAGGAGTTTATCCAAGAATTTGCAACCATCAACACATTAGAAATTTGTAAAAATATGCATACTTAAATTTCCTTTTCTCTCTTACTCCAGGGATTAATAAGACTTTTGTGATACTCCCCTAGAATCATGCCCTATCACTAGGATCTAGTGATGTGATATAAGAGCCACCACTCCCAATTTTTATCTCAAATACTCAAATTATTCCTTGGGAAGAGGTTTGGTGAATTTTTTTTGCAACTTGATCTTCTGTTGGCACATACTCCATTGTGACCTCTTGAGATACAACCTTTTATTTTAAGAAGTGATACTTGATTGATATGTGATTGGTTCTACAATGCATCACTAGATTATTGGATATGTTAATAACACTTGAATTATCACAAAGAATAGAGATAGGTGATTTGTACTCTACCTTGATGTCTTTAAATGTTTGATTCATCGACAAGACTTGAGTGCAACATGCCACTGCTACCACATACTCTACTTTTGCTATATAAAAAGTAACTGACTCTTGCTTCTTGTTCAACCATGAAATAAGTCTATTTTCAAGGAAAAATTCACCATCGCTAGTGCTTCTTCTATCATCCACATTTCCTTCCCAATCAACATCTGTATATGTTGTCAAAGTGAAATCTTCACTTTTAGGATACCATAGGCCATAGTCAATTGTGTTCTTGATATATCTAAAGATTCTTTTCACTACATTGACATGTGATTTTTTAGGATCATCTTGAAGTATTGCAACCATGCATACTTCTTGCATGATATCCAATCTTGATGAAGTTAGGTATAAAAATCTACCTATCATAGATTTGTACATAATTTGATTTGCATCAAGGGACTCATATTCTTTACTCAACTTCCAATTAGTAATCATGGGAGTATCTACTGGTTTGCTATCTTCCTTTCCAAACTTCTTGATCATTCCTTAGCATACTTGGTTTAGGATATAAATATCCCTTCATCAGTTTGTGTTATCTATAGTCCAAGGAAGAAATAAAGTTCTCCAAGTATAAACATCTCAAACTCATTTTGCATTTGAGTAGCAAAGTCTTTATACATTCTATTGTTGTTGCCTCCAAAAATGATATCATTATTATAAAAAAAAATAATCATCATATGTTAAACTTCTGATTTGAAGTACAAATTTCTATTTGCACATCCTTTATTAAATCTTTATTGTTATAGGTACTGGTCTAATCTTGAATACCATGCTCTAGGTGCCTGTTTTAGACCATACAAAGCTTTCTTCAGCCTGAACACATGATCTTCTTCCTCGGATAGATGAAAACCTTTAGGTTATTCTATGTAAACTTCCTCTTCTAGGTTCCCATTCAAAAAATCTTACTTAACATCAATTTGATAGACTTTGAATTTCTTGTAAACAGAGAATGATAGAAACATTCTTATAGCTTCCAATATAGAAATTGGAGAAAATGTTTTCTCAAAATCTATGCCTTTAACTTGTGCATATCCTTTTCACACTAAGCTTGCCTTAATCCTTATAAAAATTCCATCCTCATTGAACTTGTTTCTAAAGAACCATATTGTACCTATTACATTCTTGTTTGAAGATCTTGGAATTACTTCCCAAATTTTGTTCTTTTCAATTTGGCTTAGTTATTCTTCCATGGATTTTCACCAATTCTCATCATTGCTAGCTTCAACATAGCTCTTAGGTTTAATTTCAGACATTAGATCAAAACTTACTTTCTCCTTGTTCATTGAAACACTTCTCCTTGTTTGAAATACTTAATTTTTATTGCTAATGATCTAATCTATAAGATGATCCTTTTTAACAAATATTGTAGGTGCCTTTTCATTTACTTACTCATACTCTTGATTAACTACTTCCTCTTCATAATCTGATTCTTTATTATAGATTTCTCTATTAGGTTTAGCATGTTTCAAGTCTTCTTCAACCTTGACATTGATGCTATCTACAATTCTATGTAACCTTTTATTGTAACATATGTAGTCTTTGCTTTGGGTGAAATAACCAATAAATATTCCTTTATCACATCTTGATTCAAATCTTCTTCCCCTGATGTAGCATTTGTTGCCAAACACTCTGAAATACTTAACAGAGGTAGGTTTTCCATACCATAGTTTATAGGGATTTTTATCACTATTTACTCTTATTTGAACTCTATTCAAGATATATATTATTGTTTAGACTAGTTCTCTCTAGTATCCATTAGGTAACTTAGCCTCTTTTAACATTGTTCTGGTCATTTCCTTGATTATCCTATTCTTTCTTTCAACAAATCTATTCTACTCTAGAGTCCTTGTTGCAGAGTAATGTATTTAGATTCCATGCTTCTCAAAATACTCAACAAACTCATTTGAAGTGAATTATCCACCTCTATCAGATCTTAAGCATTTGATTTTTTTTATCTAATCTCATTCTCTATCTTGTTCCTAAAGATCTTGAATCTTTCAAATGCCTTGAGACTTATCCTTCTAAAATGTCATCTATGTCATTCTTGAGAAATCATCTACAAATAACATGAAGTATCTCTCTCTTTTATATCTTCTTATCTTAGTAAGACCACAAAGATCACTCTAAACTATTTCTAAAGGCTTTGTAATTGCATACTCCTTTGTTTGAAATCTAACAATTGTCTATTTACCTTGTTGATATTCCTTGGATGTAGTTTTTGTAGGTTTGGTTATCTTAGGCATGTATCAAACACACTTATTTGAGCTCACCTTTACTAGGTTGTCAAAATTGACATGGCCTATTCTTCTATTGCATAACCAAATCTCATCAATCTTTCCTATCAGAAAGCTATTACCATCCACTTCACTAAGATTATAGATATTACTTTCAGTTATCTTCCCTTCTACAACTAAACTTCTATATCTCCTTATCTTATAGCCTTCTACATTAAATGTGACCTTATATCCATTATCATACATTTGGATGACACTTAGTAGATTATGCTCTAATCCTTTAACATAAAAGACATCATGTGTAGGTAGTTTTCCATCTATGTTCAAGGTTCCTTTACCTCAGATCTTTACTATAGCATTGTCTCCCAAGATAATAGATCTTTCCTTACATTTTCTCAGTTTGATTAACTTGCTCTTGTTATAAGTCATGTGTTTTGAGAAACCACTATCTATTACCCACAAATTATACTCCTTGGCATGTAGTGCAGTTTTAGAAATCATAGATTGATCTTTCACTTTTTAGACATCCTTGGGTTTATTATTTAGCTTATTTTCCACTTTTTTTGAGAGTTGTGAACCTTTGTTCACACTAGGAGGCATGATTTTTTTTCATGTTGTATTTTTTGTCTCAAATTTTTTATTCTACGTTATTTATTTATGTGACCAAAATTATTGCAATTATAGCATATTGCATTTGCATCTAACAAGGGTGAAAATGAATTTTTGATTACAAATTTTGTTCTCATTTTAGGTACAATTCTACAATCACTAACCCTATGACCAAAATAATTATAGGTATAACAATAACCATAAAAAGATGATGAATATTTGGTCATGGTATTTCTTTGTGCAGGATGAAGAAATCTTATTAACTCTAGCTTCTTCAAATATTTCACCCTTATGAAACCATCTACATTTGCTACCTTTGTCTTCTTCTTTTCTTCAGGATTCTTTTCTCCTTCAGCTTTCTTCACATTAACAATGCTTATGTCTATCTTTATATTCTTGAAATATTTCTCTTTCTTTGCTCATGATTCTTCTTTTGCTTTAAAGTTGTCATCTAGGTTAGCATATGTACAAGTTATGAGAATTTTCCTTTTTTCATAACCAAGATCGGATCTTTCTTTTGATGGCTTTTGAGAGTTGATTAACTCATCAAAAATTACTAAACCTCCATTTAGCTTTAGAATTTTGTCTAATTATTCTTTAACTTTCTCTAGTTATTTTCTCAAAGCCATTATTTCTAATTTTAACTTCATGTATTCATCATATTTAGATTGTAGTTAAAGTTTGAATACTTCTTATATTATTTTGGCCTCTTCAACTTATGTCTTTAGGATAACCACTATCTGATCATATTTTTAAAGATTTTTGGACATTTTTTCAATCTACTTATGTCAAAGCTTCATATGTTTTGAGTTTTATTTTCTCAGCTTGTCAATATCATTTCAAACATAGATGAGTTCACACTCTAGATCCACTTCTCCTTCTCCTTCTTCATCTATGTCCTCAACTTCTTCTTGATCTATAAAAGCTAATCCTAATGTTATGAATAGTACTTCCTTTTTCTCAACCACAAAGGCACAATCATGGTCATCATTAGAACTATCACTATCATCCAATGAATCACTGTCTTCTTCTGTGTAAAGTCCTTTCTTATTTTTTAAGAAGTTCTTCTTCTTGGAATAGTGGGGTTTCATATTTTTACTATCCAATTCTTCCTCAGATTTATCTTTTTTGTTATAAGGGCATTTAACAACAAAATGTCTTACTTTGCCACACTTAAATAATTTAAAGGGTAACTTATTTTTTTAACTTTTTAGACCCTCTTCTTAATCTTCTAACAAAGTTGGCTTTTTCCTTATTAGTCCCCTTAGATCTAGATGTAGGTGATTCTACCTTTACTAGTATGGATGCTTTTAATGTAGTTTCTCTCTTGAAGGTACCTATTTATCCCATTGTCATCTCATAGGTTATGCATGTTCCAAGAAACTCATCTACAATGATCTTATCTAGATCTCTTTCTTCATACATTGCATAGATTTTAGAGTCATACCTTGATGGAAAAAATCTTAGGACCTTTTTGACAATGACCAGATCTTTCATCTCTTCTCCATGCCATCTAATTATGTTGACTATTTCATCTACTCTGAGTAGGCAGTCTATAATTTTCTCTTCTTCATTCATTTTAAGGATTTCAAACTTGCCTTTGTATGTTTGTAGCTTGGCCTACTTTAACTTATCATCAAATTCATAGATGATCTTGCATTTTTTCTAGATATCTTGTGCATTTTGACAATGCATCACTTTAGCAAACTCTAAATTTGATAATCTATAAAGGATAACATTCTTTTCCTTGGCATTTCTCTTATATGCCTTCTTTGAAGCTTTATTAGTAGGAGTTATAGCAGGATATGTATATCTATTTAAGCTAGACATCCATAGACCAAACCCTAATGAAGATAAATATGCTTCCATTCTAATGCTCCAAAATACATAGTTTGATACATAAGAAAGAGGTGTTTTTTTAGGAAGATCCTTCTTGATTAGCCATATTTATTCACCATCCGAGATCTACCTAAGCTGATTAATCTTATTCTAAGGAACCAGGACTTTGATATCAATTATTGGAACATAACTATCTACTGAGAGGTGGGGGTGAATCAGTAGATTGAAAAAATTAGTCCTTTAATATTTTTAATGTAGATTAAAACATATATGCATAGATCACACACTCAAAAATATTCATAATACCCAATGTACGTGGAGAAACCAATATGGAAAAAGAACATGGTGAGAAACAACTACTAGAGTCTACCATTCTAATCTAGCCTCAGAATCATAACCTCACTTGTTACAAAATTTATGGGTATAGACTCCAAGGAGCCACAAGTCTCGTAGTTTAAGAGTACCTACTCTAAGGAAGCTCCAATTCCCTAATCGAACACCAACTCAACTTATCTAAGGGTACCCACCAATTAGATATATATTCAAAATATCGAGCTACAACTCTAGATTATAATATTGATTGATAAAAGAATCCAATTCCAATCACCAGTTACAAGTCTATTCTGTAACTTCTCAAACTTTGATCTTCATCTCTCTCCTTTCTTCCACTGTACACTTCTATCTCTATGTCTCTATATTTTCTAATTAACACAATTTAACCACTTTAGCCTTTTCGACTTATATCCTAAATGACATATATATAAGCATCGGATCTAGGTTTTTGCATCTTCTCTATGTTCACACTTATTTACTAACACATCATGCTAATTCTAGACTTGGTTCATATTTCTTTGAACACAATTTTCCCTCTTCTTAAATTCATGCTCTAACACCATGATTTTTGGTCTCATTACTATTTTAAGCATATATGGGGCTTTGGTTTTGATGCACATGCCATATTACATAAATTAGATCCATCATTGCCATTTATTTTATTATTTATATCATATTTTATGGCTTGCCTACATGTTTTTCCACCTAACCATTAGGATGAGCATATATTTAAATATTGAACATTGATTTTAAGTTTTGTGCCATGATAAAATTATCCTCTTTAAATTTATTTAACTTTAAAATGTGTCTGTTAGATCAAGTTCTGATAGGCACACGCACTCTATTGGATACTTGTACACTTCTAAACTTTAATGTTTTAACTTTAAAACACATTCATTGGATCTTTTGATCTAATCTCCCACATGTCATTGGATATTCAAAGATGTAAAAACTTTACCTTTGTCCAATGTTAAACATAGATCTCTTAATCTCATCTCATTACTTCCTAAATCTTTAAAACAAATACGCTCCATAAATCTTGTCAAACTAGCTCAATCTTGAACTTGAATCTATGTCATTAAACATTGAGCACTTGATCCCATTGAGTCTATTATCTCTGTTAGATTTAGATTACATGATCACATAGTCATTGTTCGATCTTCTAACAAGCTCAAAATTTATCTATGACAAGCTCCTATGAAGTTGATACTTGGCACCCTCGCATGGATTCTATACATTGCTATCAGTGCCCACATTATGAAAATTTGCATCCTTGCATGCCTTCTATAAACTGCTATCAGTGCCTACGATTGTGACACTTGACACCCTCACACGACTTCTATACCTTTGCTATCAATTTATACTATTGAGACACTTAGAATTCCCACATTAATCCTTGACTATGTAAGCTCCATGATTGTGACACTTGTCACTATAACATTTAATCAGAGGTGCTTTTGACAAATTGACTTTACTATGCTTCATTGGATCTTTGATGTATGATTAAGCACTAATCATTGATTGATCTGGGATAAATATTAAGTCAAGGACTTAGGAAATATAAAGTCTTATAACATTCCTTGAGCTAATAATTATGAGGTCGAAGGGGCCGATTGGATAATGATGAGGAAGATTTAATTTATAACTTAAGTAACTGGTTCCTATTTATATCCAGTCACCATAAAAAAATAACATGCCTATGAATGCCATGGATTAAACCCTTAGGGTTTAACTTAGAAACCTTGTAATGTTTGAGAGCAAAGATAAATCATTTTTGAGCTCATTTCTCTTCATCTGAAATCGTAAACCATATATATAGGATGTTCTAAAAAAACCCATAATAAATATTCAATCAATTTTTCTTCAATCCTCTAGAGATGGTCTCTATAAAAAAATGACAACTTTTCATTGTAACTGTAAAACAAGATCTTCTCTCTAATCTCATGCCAATAATCTCCCTTTTGACATCAATGAAAACCATATTTCCAACATTATCCACAATACAATACTACCCGTCACCCTTGTTTAAAAAGGAGGTCTTCCAAGGTCCAATGAGATCCATTGTATATGAGAGAGTGCACTCCCACCCTTAGTAATTCTATGTCTGATCTATGTTCTTTCTTCTTCGAAGGGACTCCAACATCCATGTGTCACTTAGAAGTTTTAGATGGGGGAGACTAAGGAGGGTACACTCAAGGAGGGATTGAATGGGGGGTCAAAGTCTCTTGTAAGGGATCTTCTGTGAAGGGGAAGGTATAGGGTGGGGAAGGGGGTCCTTAGTAGGGTAAAAAGGGAGGGAAATGAGGTAGGGGATTAGGCACAAGACATCCCAAAATAGCATTCATCATCATCACCGAGTGAGAGAAAGAAGAGTAGTATAACTTTTCATGATTCTACCACTTGAAAAAAAATTAAGATGCTATCATCTTCAAAATCCATGATTTTCATGTAAGGTGCTAATATGAATATATATAATTAAAATTTTTATTTTTTACTTTTTATTTTATAATTTTAATAATAAAAACTAATTATAAAACAATAAATGATAATTTTTTTTAATAAGGATGAACTTCGATCCTAATCAAAATTAACAAAAATATTTAATATTTTAAGAAATATATTTTTAAATAAAATATTAAAATTTAAATATAATCAACATTTTAAATTTCATAAGGTAATCTATCATTTAAAATGTATAAATAATATGTACAAATTATATATAATAAACTATTATATAAAACAATATATAAAGAAATATATAACGTACAATTTTTTTAATTTAAAATATTAAAAAAATAAATAAATATGCAAATAGTTAATAAAATTAATTAATTAAATAACATAATAAATAATATAATACAAAACTTTAAAAGTCCAAATCCTAATTTAACGTTAAAAATTTCTTTTTTCTAGGTTCTAAAAATGATACTAGTAAAAGAATGACAAAACTGATGGTCCTAGCATCATTTAAGGAAGGTTGCCCATACAAAAAATTATTAAACATTTTTAACACAAACTTTTTCAAGAAACATAGCCTTAGAAGAAATCCCAATAAGTTAAAAAATTGAAGTTATTGTAGTTAATAGTAGTGAGAAAAAATATACTAAATAAAAGTTTTATAAAATATTATTGCCATCAATGTTTTAAATTATGATATGTAAAAAGAATATCAATAACATATAGACCATATCTAGTTATGTAGATAATTCTTTGAAGTGATACCTAATATGTATAATTTAGAAAATAATAAATATAAAAATAATTATTTTGATTAATAAATGAAAAGAAAAATGATTATAATGTAAAAAAAATTAAATTATTAAATTTTGTTGTAATGGTATAATGTTTTGGGTTCCAAAAAAATAAAATTTGATACTAATAAAAAAGGAAAACCCCATTATTTTAACATTTTTAACTTTAATAATTTTAAAGGTTTAACTTTATTAGTAATGTTTAACCTATATAGGGTTTAAATTAAAGAAATATGTTTTTTTGGAGTGCATATTATTAAAGAAAAAACTTTTCGATGAAATTGCATAGGATTTTGTTGCATACAAAGTTTTAAAATACATCAAATAATGTATTATTGGGTTGTAGAAATTGTATGCATAAATTTCAGTCTAAAATTATTTATATAGATAATTTTGTGAGGTTCAAGAAATGTATTAGGGATACTTTAAAAATAATTTATATAAAATTAGTGATTGAAATTAATTAATTAAACTAAAATAAAAGGTTTTATAGAAAATAATATAACATCTTTTCATGTTACTCCAAAATTAATTATATTTTTTAAATTTATTTAATTGTGTTTATATAATACATATAAATTTATAGGTAAATGAACATATAGAAAAATATAAATGTGAGAATACAAATTATCAATTTTAAAAATTTATCTTTATATATATGGATAGGTAACCAAATTACTCCTATTTCAACTTAATTACATGCCAAGTTACGATCCTAAGGCCTATATATTATTAATCTGTAAGTAAAAATAAACCCACACAAATTAAACTCAAAACATCTTAAACATTGTTTTCTAATTCTTCAAATTCGTCTCCTTATGATACGCACATATAAACATGTGCTCACTATACAAACATGATTAGGACTACTATAACTCTCTCAAAATCTTAGAAAGTGGTATCATATATAAAATACTTATTTATCCTAAGGATGGTTGATTATATTATTTATTTAATTTGATTACCACCCTTAATAACTATCACCTTTTAATTTAATATTTATATATTCACTTGGTCAAAAATAAGTATCACCTTGAGTCTTATAGGGCTAAGTCAAGTAGTTTAATAATAGTGTAGGAGTGTCTTCTATACATAAATAAAATTAAATTTATATCATAATATTATCATCACACTATTAGATTTCATATAAATCATGTGACCAATAAGTCATGGATGGAGTCCCTTAATCTTAATACTATAGAGAATGATGCTTACATGATTCACACTTTAATATATATGTAATTATCAGGAGTAACTAGAATTGTTTCATTGGACTCACATATTAAACATAATGAAGTGGTGATGATCACATAAAGAAATAAGAGTCAAGTTATGTCTTGAGTATTTATCACATGTAATTAAAAGTATGACAGTTAAATAGATCTATAGGTGCCTACTATATGTATGGGGGCATGTATAGGTGCCTACTAGGCTTTAAGGCTTTGGGGAAAAATTCTTATAAACAAATATCATCTCATGAAAGGATATGGTAGCTATCTTTTAAATAATATTTTAATAAAATAAGTGTTTAATATAACTATTAAATTTGATATACATACAAAAAAAAAAAAATTCGAAATTTATTTTTGACCAACATTTCCCCCATGCTAGATATTTTTCTTCAAAATAGAGTAGCCACCCTAAAACAAAAAAGCAACTACAACTTGGAAACAATAAATATACTATTTAATCAACAAATACAAGGTTGAGAATACAAAATTTACCAAAAGAGACACAGACCCAAGGCTAAATAGAATATCATTGTCTAAAGACTAGATGAAAAAGTGGGAAACTAACATGAACCCAAAAACAATAGACAATACCAAAATTTAGAGTGTAGAAAGAGATTATAAAGACCCAAGATATGTTTTAATGTAATGCAATAAATTATTTTTTTCATCAGCTGCATTTTATACATAACGTTAAGTTGATGTCTCATGCATCTTTAGTTATAAGCTTACAATTTAATGTCATGTAATAGATAGTTGATATGCTTATTGGGGGAAAACATTCCACCTAGTTTTGGGAATGAAAAGAGAGACCCATGAAATTTTAGAACATGATGTAGGATATATGGGACCCAAAATATACAAGGAAAATATTAATTTATATATGGTGAAACTAGTTTTCTATCATTTTGTTTAAAACTACTAGCCATCACAAAACAAATCTATTAAAGACCCAAAAATGTTCAATATATATATATAAATCTAACAATTGGTAATTTATTTACCTCAATTGACAAAGGTAATTATCCCTAACAAAATGAAGTTTTCTATATTAATATGGAATTCAATAGACAATAATTTCAAGATTATTTTTTAGAATGAAAAAATGGCCAATGAATTATCAACAAAAAAATATAATAAAATTATTTGAACGAGTAATAAAGAGGTAAAATTCTTAGAAGCACACATGCAAGAGTAGAGGTAGAAAAACTATTTACTAGAAAAAAGGGGGATAAATAACTTATATTCTCACTCCACCTTTTTTTATGCATTCAAACTAGGTCCTCTATTATTCCTTTCATCCTTTCTAACCATGGCATCCTATGCCCCTTAATCTATTATGTGAATTTGTATAAAATCACTAGAATCACCTTGCAGTGCAATGACATCACCATGAGACCAATTTTTCACCAAATTTTGAGTGTCTCCTTTATGATGAGCATTCTACCATGAATTTTACATAGCCACAAAATTTTCCATTCCACTGTGATCATTACTAAACATTTAACATTTAATTAATCATAAAAGTAACTATAAATTACTTATGCATGCTTTCAACTTATCAATAAATAATGTAATAAAAAATGGGTAGACAAATGTTTTATAATACTTTAAAAGGTTCATGATAATGAATGATAAAATTTAAAGAGATGATCTTGATTTTAAGTTGAAGGGAATTTATTCATCCAACCCTTCCATGATGAAAATTTCCAAGAAATAGTTTCACTTTGATTGATAAGATTAAATTAAGTACACACTTCATAAAAATTATGTTAAATAAAATATTATTTTTTACTTCATATCTATAAGAATTCTATGTTGTTTTTATATAAGAATCTAGAATTTCAAGACTCTAGAAATTATTTTATAATATATCATGTGAACATATTTTGAAAGATCAAGTCATGTCAAGCCTATCCCAATTTAGTATTGTTAATATGTGTATGTAATTTTGCATTCTACATAGCAGTTATGGTAGACAAAAAAAGACAACCTTGTAATAATCTTATATCATTAAAAGGATGCTTTATAATTTTATGTGAAGGAATTAATGGAAGAAGTAATAGGAGGGGTGAGTGGAGAGGAAAGGGAAGTCAAGGCAAAATGCATTAAAGAGAGAAACAAAGTATGGAAGAGCCAAAAATATGGATCCTATGTCAAATAGAGAAAAATACAAAACTACAAATAATCTAAAAGTATAATTCATAGACAAAAAAGTAGAAGATGAATAAATAGTGGCAGTTTGAAAAGATGGAGCATAACAAAACATAGAGCTGAGTGTTGAGGAGACTCCATAGACAATGGTAGAGTAGTGAAGTACCATCAAGGGAGACCAGAACCCCATTTAAATTTAATAGGATTACAATAGTTCCATAAAACATGTTTTATAAACTTAGCATCCTAAAGGCAATGATAGACATGTTACACCACTCCAGTTATGTTGTTAAATAACTAATATGCACTACACATAAAAATGCTTAGGATTACATGTAAACAACATGTTAGAGAAGATTATGGTTTGAGTAGACAAACTAAAGTTGTGAAAAATGTATATTTATCAAAGACTTGAACATTAATACTTCCATGTGATTAAGCATTATCTCAAATGTTTTAGATGTCTTATGAGATTGTCAGGTTATATAACTCTAAAGATATTTAATAACTTGATTCTCCATTGTAGGGTAAACATAGATAAGATGTTATTAAAAGATAAAATTGGGTATTTTTTGTGGGGTAATTACAAAATATTTTTAAACACAATCTTATAATTAAATGAATATTAATTGTACCTAATTAAATGTGTTATCATAATAATTACAACCACCTTGTATATTCCTTATACTACAACCTTGTTAAGTGAGTTTAGAATTACATCACATGTTTCACATAAAAATATATAAATATATAATTAGTCCTTGTAAAGGTAGGGTATTAATAGTTTCACTTTTGAAAATAATCCATATTTTTTCAGTTGATCAATTTTCTTAAAATGCATATGATTTTAACAATTATAAAGTTTTTACAAAGTTTTTTCATATACATATTGGAATATTCCTAGGGTTATTATTTGAAAATATTAATATGGTGAGATCATAATAATCAATTAAAATGACAACTCATATCATTATTAATGTATTCATTTTTTTATGATAACTATTTGTCATTATTATTTTATTATTGTGAATAATATTTAATTGAATACATTTCAACAAACAAAATCAATAAATTCTAAAATATCAATAAATTATTGAGCATGTCAAATCTTATCATAAATTCTATTTAAGAATTATTTTATCAGAAATGCTACTTATTTTCATAAATTATGAATTTATGTTTTTTCTAATATTAATATTAAAATATTCAATTGTACCATTAATACTTAAAAGTGTATAATTTTTTAAATTATTAGTCCTTGCCAAGGAAGGACTATATGAATTAATTTTCAAATAATTGATTTTTATTCTTCCAATGAAAGATTTAGAATACATATTATTCTATTAAATTTAATGTTTATTATAAATTTTGTTAAATAAACGTTGGAATATTCTATGCATGTTATTTAAGCATATTACGGAGCCAACATTATCAATAATTATTAAAACTAACAACATATATCATCATTAATTACTACATTCATTATTTTAGCCATACTAAATGATAGCTAGCATAGGCCCAATCTATTAGACAAATTTTATATAGCTAGCTATAAAACATTTCCCATTGACCATAGTAATTATTTTTCATTACCGATCACATAGGCTGATAACTTATGAGCATGGGGGAAATTAGTTAGCTAAATCAAGAGACCATGTCACCTTCTATGTCTCACTCCATTCCAAAGTTAATTCCATAAAAATTGGGTCCTTTCCATTTGTCTCATAAGTAGGTATCTCTGTTAAACTATAAATTATATTTTATATTAAATTTTAAAAATCATAAACAATGATTGGCATTGGCATTTATAGGGTGGTTTTAGCATAGTTAAATATATGAATATCATATAATTACATCCCCCTACCTCATGTAATTATTTACTACTCTAAAATATCCAACCTTAATGTCTTCTTCATTACAAAAGCCATTTGCTTCTCTCCCATTGCCTAAGGGTAAAATGATAGATCATTCATTCATCTAGTTATTCTAATCTAAATGATTAATATGAATGGGTTACATTTGATTATAGGTATCCAAATATGTCTATAATATTAAGGGAGGAACAAGTGGATGCATGGAAGCCTATTGTGAATTTTATTCACAACAAGGGAGTTATTTTATTCTATCAAATTCAAGGTGTTAAAATGGATTTTCATGTTAGAAAGTGCTTTCTTTTTCCTTTTATGGACTTCAATGTCTAGAAACTCCAAGATTATGCAATCCAAAATGTTAATAATATAAATTGCATTCACATGTTTTGAAGCATATCCTTGATGAGCCACACTATTTTTTTATTTGGTTTAAATCATGGTTCATCTAGGACATATTGATCTACTAATTTTAGCTATTGGTAATTTCCTTTCCATTCATTTTAAATCATTATTGCATAGAAATGATTAAGTATATGCTAATATAAATGATAATACTATGACTTTAACAACACATTGCATTTGAATGACAAAAATTCCAATATATTTTAAACCTCACATACAAGTGTACTGATATCTTGATTTTTATTGTTGTTTTAGTATGAAATATTTTAGCCTTTTCATATCACATGGTGAACTGATCAATGATTTGGTTTTATGTTATTCCCATACAAACTATTATTCATGGTGAAATATTTTATGATGATTTGGTGCTTATATTATTCACTTACTCTTGTAGAAACTACTATTTGCAATGGTGAACTATTTTAAGTTATAAAAATACAATTAATTTATAATTTACATTTAAGCTTAAGTAAAAACAATTATCAATACAAAAATAGGGACTAGCCATTATGCAGCCCTTGTTTTTATGATATTAACTATTAAATAAATTTAAAATTCTTTCTAAGACTATTTTTTATATTTTTAATATTAAATATTAATTAAGGATAAGGTATTCACATTTTATATTATTAATAAGAGGGTTTTAAAAAATTTATGTGCAAACTTTTTAATTAATATTATTAATCACATCTTATCATTCATATATATATATAAGAATAATAAAATTGAGTTTATTAAATAAATAATTATAATTTAATATAATAATATTTAATTAGTTATTATTACTATTAATTAATATAAAATTTATGGTTAAATATATTAATTGATTGTTATAGTCATGAATTGTAAAAACTTTAAATGTTCCTCTCTTAAATTAATTAATATCCATTAATTTATTAGTAATTCATCCTTAAACATAATTGAAATCCAAACACTCGTTCCTTTTCAAAATTTGAGCTTGCATTTTAATCTCAATTACCTCTTTCAATAGATACTTATATTAATTTTCCACCATAACTACCTTAACATCCTCGATTCTCATAAGTACTTATATGTCACTAGTGTATTCCTTGACAATAACATTGATAGAATTAATTATTTCCTAACGTAAAGGATGCCATAAAGCACTCATTATTACTAAAAAAAAAAAAAATAATAATTATAATAAAGTTAATTCCAAAGTGGTCTTTTGACAAATATCAAATATTTATGAACTTGTCTTTTCAGAGGAAAGTGTTTTTAATATTATATTGCCTCATTATTATAGATATATTATGGGGAAATATTTTGATATAAAGTAAAAATGTCATTATAATTCACATTGAATATTAGAATTTTTGTCACCTATTTTAACCCTTTCTAGATTGTTTGAGATCAATTGTAATGATCCTGAATACTATCAAAGAAAAGATATCAATAGGCATAGTATTTATAAAATAATCACTTCTATTGTTTCCTATTCAATGAATAAAATAATTAAATACACATGCATAAATAAACATCACCTCAGAATTGTACTTGATATGTAAAATTTTAAACTCTAAAAAATCAATAAATTCAATCTATTATTTTTTGTAGTTGTTATTTTTAATAAGTTTTACATGTAAGCATGTGCATCCCTAAAAATATCCAAAAAATATTCCAAACACTAAAAATAACTTATCAGATGAATTTAAACTTATGTTCGCATACAGTTACAAAAATATACAATTTATAAAAATAGAAAAAACCTAAAACAATATTAAAATACATTTTTCAAACCCTTAAATGGTCATGTATGACCTCCAAAAAATATCAAAAATGTCCATAACTAGTTATGGTAGGTTATTTCTAGATTGATTTTTTTTTTTCAGATAGTCATTTTGACATGAAGAAAATCTCAAATGAAGATATAAATCAAAATTATGCCCTCTAGTTATTTGAACTCATTTTTCAAATCAAATTTATAATACATATTTTTGAAAATTGATTTCAAGAAATCAATTTCTTTCTCTATGTTATTTTAAAATTATGAAGTAAAAAACATACACACATAACATGTAGTATTTGATAGCTAAACTCATTATAATCAATTTAAAAAAAAAAACTTAGACGGTGTCTTAAGAATCTAAACTTTTTGTGTAGGTTTTCAGAATCCATTCATTTTGAATAGGTTGATGGTATGAAGATGCATAGAATAAATTTTTTATATAAATACCTCTCATATAAATTCAAGGAAAAAAATAATTTTAAATATTAATAATGATAAGAACTACCAACAAGGATAATCTTCCATCCTCTTAAATTTTTAAAATCATCTAATACTTTAAAATAAAGGATTTTGAATAAAAACATGTAAAACTTCAATGTGATAAAAATGTAAGATTACATTTGATAATCCATCATCAGGATGTAGAAATCATATATGTATGCATTTTATAATAAATATTATTATGTTTGATAACCTTATGAAGTAAAATATTCCTATTAGTGATGAAAACATGCACTAAGTAAATTACCAATAGGCATAAAACTCAAAAATTTCATGATAAATAGTCTTCTCTATTGATTCTTCATGAATGAATAAAACATTACATAATAGCATTTAAATAAATATCAAATCAAAATTGGATTTGGAATCCATAATTAAAAAACTAAATAATAAAATGCTACATAAAACTAACTCACCCATGTTATTGTTACCAATTACTATTTTTAGTAATTTCCACCTTCTAGTAAGTTTTTTAATTGCTATTTTTATTAAATTTTTCATGCAGCCTTGAATGAGACTAAAAATATCGACATAAATAATAAAATTAATCTAATGAATGTATTTAAACTCAAGTTGAAATTTGGTTACAAAAATATTCTATTTATAAAAATAAAAAATCATAAAAAAACTTTAAAATATATTTTTGGACCTTTAGATGGTCACATATGGTCCCCTGGGTAAGTGCGTAGAGTTGGAAGATAATTTCATGGACATTTACCCTAACAGGTATGCATTCTATACATTACACATATGGTTAATATCTATAACACATATGTGTTTTATAAAGTCAAGCTCAAAAATAACATGCCACAATGTGTATGCCTTATAATATGTATGCATTATATAGACAAAATAATGCATGTATTATAATTAGTACATGTTATTTGTACTTTACATAACATGTACATGTTATAATGTGTACACATTTTGTGAACATGAAAAAAAGTAACAAGGCCAAACTTGCATTATATTTTCATTCTCTCTCAATTTACTATTTATTTTTCCCTTCTCTACACTAAACTATGTTTGTGTTGTGATTTAAGGAGGATAAAACATGTTCAATATATATATATTTTTAATGAATCGATAATGTCACTATAGATGGGAGATAAGAAATAAAAAACCAAACCTATTAGCACTAGATTTTAGCAATTTTTTTATATTACACTATTTTAATGTTAAAACATTTTTGTAATTACCCATTAAATTACAAGAGAAAATTATGATAATAATCATCCTAACCCTACTATCCCTCCTAACCACCATAAACCTCATATCCACCCTATCCCTCCTATAGTTCCATGAGAAACCTAAGGTAGTCAAAAGGATTTGGCTGCACACAATGGAAATAAAAATAAAAGTTGAACAAATAAATAAGATAATGAGGGACCCCACTTCAACCAACACCCATCACACCTATTTGGCCAACAACCTAGAGTCAATATTAGGTCAAGTTGACTTGATAACAAGTCAAATTGGTTGATGTAAATCATATAGGATAGATGTAGGGATTACTATGATGATAAATTGTAAAAACATGATGTGAAGGATAAACAAACATTAAAATACATAATTTATGCCTTTTTCATTGACCTAAAAATGAATGCACCCTTTACACTATTAAAAAATGATTCTTGATCCACTAATGTCAGCATAATTTGATTCTAAATTTTTTTTGGGACTAGTGGTGGATGGTGTTTGATTACCCATTATGTAACAACCATGAGTTCCAATTTAAATTTTTAGTAAACTCTATTTTGAGGTTATCCCAAAGAGATTCCAAATTATTTTGAATATTCATTGTTTTAGGGATGAGGGAAAGGCTCTGGATAGGATATCTGATAAATGAGGTGCACATTCTCTACCTAATCACCTTGAAAGGGCCCCTATCCAGAAGCCACTTGAGACAAAGATTTATTATATGGTGAAAGAGGTCATGTATATTAACATTATGCATGTGCTTATTGCAATTAATGACATACTCACTCAACATATGAATAGGTTTTCTGTGACTGATACCAGAAAAACTCCACCCAATGTGCATACCTAACCTCACAATTACAAATTTTGTGGTGCTATATACATTAGACCTTCAGATGATGATGATCTTTATTTTTATGGATTGTATGATATAATTTTAAGAGATGAGTTTTTGGCATGTACATTTGATGTGAACACGTTGGTCCCTACATGTATGCAAGTATATTTTATGTTTGACATGTTAAAATTTAGTTATAATTATATCTAAAATCTAGAAATTAATTTATACTAAAATTGAATAATATACATGAAAGTTTTTATGTCTTAGGAGGATTTGGTTCCATCATCTTCATGGTCCATTACCACATTTTTGGCCCAATTGATGTTTACATATGGAAAGATAATTTTTGGGTCATATACTACTATGTATAGTAAATTTACTAGGCCAATGATCACATATACAGTGGTAATTTTGATTTAATATTATACTCTATATACATGTTTTTATTTATAAATCTCTATGAACTTAATCTATGCCCTTGACTAAGAGACGTTGTTTGTTTAGTTGATGTCCATAGTGAAGACTTCTCCATCTCTATGAGATAATACATACACATGATTTATAGTTGTAATATAATCTATGAAGACACTCTTTGAGGTACTGTAGACACCAAAATAGTGTCTAACCCTTGGTCACATTCCCCCCCTTGGTCCATTCCTAACCCATTCAATTACTAATTTAAAATAATTCACTTATTTTGAATTAACCCCCCCTCCTTGGACACATCACCCATGACACCTCGCCTAGGACACCTCACCTTGGACTATTTCCCACCTTATGACTCACCCAAGACCTATTCTTACTCCTCTCCAACCGCCTGACCAACTCTCGTGCGTATTTATCCTTACCTTCGACATATCTCCAACGAATTATGCACCTGGCGGATGTAGAACGGGCTTGTTGGCCCTTTTACTCGTTCTGCACCCGCCGACGTCAGTCAACTATCGGCCGATGCCGGCGGGATCGCCGACGTCGGTTTACTTAAACTGGCATCTAACCTCTTTCTTGGCTAATCACAATTTCTCGCCGAATCACAAAAATTACAAAAATCACGCGTTTAATCACGAATCCTTCGACCATCCGCCAATCTGCTAATCTCTCAACCAAGCCTCTCACTCTCTCCCTCAGGTGCAGTGACAGGTATTATGCATCAGGTTTCTGCAACATCAAGCACAACAAGGACTCAGCATCAGGGTTCTATGTCAACAACAGGTATGACATCAAAAACACTCTTCCAGCAGGCACAGGTATGTATACTGTCTGTGTTTTCATTATCTTTTGAGTTATAGCTTTCAGGTAATATCTCCCCCCTTCAACACTTCTATGACCCTAGACCAGACCAGAGCCGAATCCCATCTCCCTATTACCTCTGTCCTCTTTGGGACCATATACTCTGCCCATTCAACCAGACTCTCAGACCCAGATCTTAGACCATTCAACCAAGCCTAAAACAAGACCCTTTCAGACCATTTAACCAAGTCCAAACTTTATCTCAGACCCGTCCACAGACCATTCTGCACAACTAGACCCTGTCCACAGACCAAAGCCCTGACCAGACCCCGTCGAAGCCTACTGCCCCGATCGACGCCGGTTGCTACCTCCACCGACGTCGGCAGCCTAACTGACGTCGGCACCTTGATCAACCGACGCCGATAGGACCACCGACGTCGGTGAATGTGACCAGGCCGACAACATCTTTCAGGTAAGCCTTTGCTTCCCTTTTGCTTTTCAGTCTTTTATCATTATTTTGACATTCTGTCTTTTATCAGACTCTTTTTCTATTGACTAGTGGGTTGACCTCCCTTAAGGAAGTTTTCATGCTTCTGGGATCAAGCTTTTGCTTGGCAACCCACCATCTCCTTATCTAACACCTCCTTTGTCCAAGTTTCTTTCTTTGCAGGTGTCATTCCTCCACAACCAAAGAGGAGTTCTCACAGCGTCTGGATTACGGTGCGCAGACTATATCCAGGTACACATCAAACCTTGACCATCTCTTAGTTTCTTAATTCTTCTCTTGAATATAGAAAGTGAAATTTGAATAGAAACATTCTGGCATGCCCAGTGAGACCCTTGGGTCTCCCTTAGGTTTTCTTTCCTTCTTTTCATATAGGGTGCATTTAGGATCCTCCCTTTTCATCCCTTCCTTCTTTTCTAAATGACATTATAAGCAGGAATAAAAAGAACCTTTCTTCTTTTCTTGCATTTCTAGACTAGTCCAAAAATCATTTTCTTTAACCCTTTCTCAAACTTGTCTTCATTCCAATTTAATATTTTGATTTGGGGCTTTAAAACTTATTGCATTGCATTTCTGCTTGTGCTTGCATTTCTTAGACCACACTTAGTAATTAACAAACCACATATTGAATTAATCTAGTCCACTTGATGTTACACAACCTAAACCACTTGCACAAAAACAAACATCTTAACTTACCTGAGACAAGGCCCGACTGAGATTTGATCCCCCAGCGGATACCTTACCCCTACCTGACAATCCCACTTGGATTTCACCACCAAGGGGAAAGCCCACTCCGTTCTCTAGCGGAGGTTAATCTCTAGGCAAGGTATATTTTGGCTAAGCGAGACCAGCTTATCACTGGTCTCGTGAAGTGAGGGGAGCTTGCTCCTTAGCACCAGGCCACGTACCGAACCTAATACAGACTTCTTGAGCGCCTAAACAAAACCTAAAACCATCCATAGACTACCTTTTCTAGGACCCTTCTAACATCCAACCTCCCAAACATCACTTTAAGGCATTAGCCACAGGATTCTAAAAAGTTGATTCTTAGGATTTAACGCTTAGGGCCTGTCTGTCTCTCTCTCTATTTTTCTGTTCTTATCTGGTTTTTTCAGCTAGTGAGGATGTTCTATTCCTTTTTTTTTCCAAGAATCTTCAAAATTTTCTGAGTTTCTGGAAACCACAGTCACCGGCATCGGCTTTTCCACCGACGTCGGCCACCTTCCTCAATCGGCATCGGTTATATGACCAGCGTCGACCATTTTCCCTTACCGACATCAGTTTTTAAACCAACGTCGGTCACTGTCACAATCCTTTTTTCCAAAACAGCAACTTAAAACCCGACCCCTTTTTTTGCCAAACCTCATTCTGAGTTTCTAAAACTGACAAGACACAGTCTTTGGAACCTGCCCCTCTTCTTGACCACGCTCTCTCATCCCTAACCAATCCTATCATGGAGTTCCACTCGGAGACTGAAAGAACTCCTATAGGACCGACCCTGACTCAGACTCCCATCATCCCTGAAGGGGACCAAGATTTTGAAAGATTCTTGGACCTCAACGTCACAGCCCTCCAAAACTATCTCGCAAGAGACCCAATGCAAGACCTTTCGGGTGAAGCGGTGATGACATTAACACCATCTGCTACCCAACCTTTTGCCTCAACCGTTTACCCGACCATGGCCAATATGCAAAGTTTGGCCTCCCCATCCATTTTTAGACCAACCTCCATTAGGGTTCCATTACCCCCTCAACCACACGCAATTCAACCAAGTTCTACGTCATACCAGAACTTGATTGTCTCGACCCCTCACACTCTTGCGCCCATGAATGCAGGAGTGCCAACCTATCCTTCTACCAGTGCCGTCACGCAACCACCCTTGGTGGTATCTAGTCAACTTATACCCTCGACCTTCATAACTCAACCACTTTTGGCCTCCACTTATGTCCCTGCGACTAGTCATCCGTACGTTGCCCCCTTACTGGTACAACCAGCTACGTCGTATACCTCCTCTAGCCTCTTTCAAGCGCCCTACAACCTAAGGGGCACTCCATCCACCAATTCGTCAGTAGATGTCATTAAAATGCTGATGGATAAAATGTCCAGTCTCAAGACCTCTATCTCTGGTTCATGCAATGCTCTCTCGTATGAACAAATTTGCAACGAGCCCATTCATCCTTCTGTCCCTATCCGACCATACCGCAACCAATGGGAGCTTCCTAAATTCACTCACTTCCAGAGTAAGGAGGACCCGCAAAAACATCTATGGGCATTCAGACATGCCTGCTATCTTATTACCCACGATGATGCGTTACTTTTACGCACGTTCCCTATGTCCCTTTCTGGGTCCGCCCTTGACTGGTATAGCTCTCTTGCCAGACATTCTATCTTTTCATTCATTCAACTTGCCCAATTATTTATCGACCATTTTTCTATCAACATCACCAAACAAGTCTCAATCACAGACCTTTACTCCATCAGGCAATTCGATGACGAATCAATAGTCGATTTTGTCACCCATTAGAGAGGCTTGATTAACCAGCTCTCTTTCTCCTTACCTCAACCTGAGCTCATCGAGCTCTTTTCTTGAGCATGTGCCAGGCACATCTCTTCTACCTTGCAAATTCAGACATTTTGCACTTTCGACGAAGCTTTCACCATGGCTCGAAAGCTTGAACTTCGCACCATTGAGGAGGATAAGGTCAAATTGCGTAATACCAACGCAAAAACCAATGACCATTCTTCTTCCAGACCTTCTTCTTCTGCCAACTCCAAACCCAAAGGAGTGGCCAACACTGTGGTCGTTAGATGACCATCCTCGACAACAACTAATCAATCTCAACCTTCGATATCTCATAGCATCACCAAACAATTCCAACAACGGTACATCCAGCGTTCATACACTCCACTTGGAGAATCATACGCTTCCATTTTGGAAAAACTACTCAAGCAGGGGGTCCTCAATCTCCCTCCAATCCGACCACCTCAATTCGACCCTTCAAAAGCCCTCCCTACATGGTATAAGGAGGCCGACTTCTGTCACTTTCATCGCATCCACGGACATGACATCGACAACTACCGAACCTTTAAAAACATCATCCAAGACATGATCGATAAGGGGGATCTTATTTTAGATAACCCGAATGCCCCACCAAATCAAAACATTGACATCTTTGAACAACCATTTCCAAACCATCTACCTACTCAAAACAACATCCAAACCACGACTAATGACCCCCAAGACCATAATATTCACACAATCAACACTATTTTGCCTCTTGTCCTTGACCAACCTCCTCCATCACAGGATGAAGAACTTTCTTCTCCTATTAGTCCTCCATCTACCTTTCTCATACTAGAGGACGCGTCGACCATGCCTACGCCATTAGCCTTACCTTCATCCGAAGACCTTACCTTGCCTACTCCTCAAGCACAAGCAGAAGGCACGATCATCCCTGCCTTCTTCTCTCTTGAGGAGCCGCACTCTCCTATTTCTTCTCCACCAAGAGAAGACCCAGTCTCTCTGCCCATTTCAACCGAAGAAGACCCAATCACGGTTTCCTCTTGCCTTTTGTCTGAGATTGTTACATCTCACTCACCTCCATCCACATCTAAGCCCAAACCCGCACAAGCACCCACCTTACCAAAAGAGATTGAACCTCTTGGTGTTCGCCCCACATCTAACCTCGCCTCTCACAATAATGGCCCTCAAACCATATCAAAGAAGGCCACTAGACCACACTGGAGGACTCCTCCCCCACCTTCTTCATTACCTTCAATTTTGGGCCCGCATCCGTCCACTTCAATAGGAGTTCTTCCTACTCCCATACTTCACAGAGGCAAGTTGCCTCCATTACTCCCTCAACCCCTCAGACATATATCTCTTCCAAACCATCGATCTATGCCTCTTACGCCTCTCAAACCAAAGTCATCAATCCCCACTGCAAGAAAACATCTAGACCCATTAGCAGGTTCTTATACCTTGCTCTTACAACAATTGTTGCAGTCATCTCGCATTAACCTCCCGCCTCTTAAACCATATCAATTTCTCGGACCTAAACCACCCTGGTTCGACGACACTCACATTTGTGCGTATCATCGCACGCTTGGACACGACACTGAGCATTGTTGTGCCCTCAAGGTTGCCATTTGCCAATGTCTGGGGAATGACACCCTTCTTCTCGACCATGTTATCAGCAAACCTTCAACACCACCCCACTCATCAACTCTCGGATCAAGGCCATCTTGGTTCGACAATTCTAAATTCTGTCATTATCATCACACTCTGGGACATGACACTGAGCGTTGTTGTGATCTCAAAGCAGTCATTCGTCAACAACAGAGAAAGGATTCCCTTCTAATCAAGGACCCTCTTGACCACCTCTTCAACAAATTATCAACACCGACCCATGCCTCTCAAACCTCATCGCCTAAATCGGGATCTCCACGCCAGACTATGATCCCTTTGCCGCCTTTGACCCCATTATTCGACATCCACACAGTCCATTTAGCCACCAAGCCTCAATCGACCTTGACCAATTTATCCAACATTCTCCCTAAGCGACTGGGGGAATCCAACCTTATCATGACCTCGACCAAACAGTCAACCAAACATTCGACCAACTTTGACCAGACATTCAACCAAACTTCGACCAAGTCTCGACCAACCATCAATCAACCTTCTTATCATGACCCCGACCAGCACCAACCAAACCTCGACCAAACTTCAATTATCAAACATCGACCAACCAAACACCTATCATTTCTTCAAGCTGTCATCACCCATCATCGTGACCAATCTGGAAAGAGGCAAATGGGGCAAGTCCACTCCTAATTGACTCGGACCTTATCATAATGCACACGCATGGCCCAGGGACTTATCAGACCTTGAGCCCCCTTTTATGCTTTGTGTCTATGACCATTCTACTATTAGTCGAGTACTCATCCACTTGACATTTTACTTGAGCTCGTCCCTTGAGCAACCCTGTCCTCTTAATCCCTATTCCTTTCAACCCTATTCCCCTAAACAAGTTCTGTCAACCCCTTTTGGCAAGCATGAATGCTTTGTCCTAATAAAAGGGAAACCCTCTAAATCTCTATAGTCAAGTCCATGACCAAAAGTTCAGTCAACAAATCAATCAAATATATATAAAAAATGGGATGCATATTCCAAGATCATAAAACTATAAATGTAGACTGCTCCCTCGAAGGATAGCTGCATCATCATTGCTGCATTTACTAGACTACTCCCTTGAAGGACAGCTAGGCCAAAGTCATATCAAAAACATAAAAAGCAGAATATAGACCACTCCCTCAAAGGATGGCTATGCATAAATTTTGCTACATACACAGCACTATCTCTGAAGCTTCCCGCATCGATCAGCTTCATGACATGACCATAAAGCAAGACAACATCCCTATGTGGACTTCCTGCATTGATCAGTTCACCGTAAAAAAAAAAAAAAAAAAAAAGAAAAAAATGACTGACAAACTATCAAGTCATGGACATGCCTATAGTCGTTCTTGGGTCACCTATAAAAGGGGCAAGATTCTTCCTGCCACAAATAGGGTTACCTCTTCCTCTCCTATCATATCACCCGCTCAAGGGACTTCAAGTTCACTTATTATCAAGTGTTTCGATTACTTCTCTAGCACAACTCACTGGTCCACGACGTGATGCATACATGGGGCTCTTGGTTCTACCAACCCCTGTCCATGTTGTCATTTTGGTCCTTGTCAATAAAAGGGCACTTATGCCTTTTACTTTTTGCCTACACTTTGGTCACATTCAACCACATCGTTTGTCAAGACGATTCGATCCGACTCTTTTCAAACCACTCACATAGCCTAATCATTATGGTTTCCATAGACATCAATACACATGGAAAATATCGACCTGGCACAATTTATGTTAAGAATAAACCATTACTTGCTGAAACATAAATAAACCTCAATTCATTTTTAGCATACATCCATCACGAATATGGAAAATTGCTAGGGATGAAAGACCACTCAACCAATGTTACAGAATACATTATTGGAAAAGGCTGTAGCATCATTTTCTTCTCATCATTTCGACCTTGATCTTGACCAAAACCAGTCTATCGACCTCTTTGACCCTCTGTTCGAACTACATTGGTCTGAGGGCCTTCACACATGGGCTATGTAGGCAGCACTCAGTCTTCTGAGGTTAGCTCGGCCATTTCCTTTGTCCACCCATTTTCTCATTTGTCTCTCTCAAGACGTCGACCTTTCATCTTCCATCATGACCAATCAACCAACCCTGCCAATGTTGAAGTCATTTCTGACTCCTCATGGGGCACATTTGAGATCAACCCAACCAGTGACCATGGAGATCATGCATATCTCCTTAGACCCTGACCACTTTCGAGACAACTCTGTCTTGGTTTTGTTTACACGCATGATACCTCACGAATAGATAGCAAAATTGTTCGCAGACCATATTTTTGGACCCTCACAAGTATAGGATCACAAGCCGGTTGATCCGCACTACTTGTGACTTTTTTCGTGTTTTCGGGAGCACTTCTTGAGCCTGAGATACCTGGAACATGACGACCATTTGGAGCTACAGCTTAAATTGAATAACCCGATCAGCTACGACTAATGCTAGGGCCCAGTTATTTAAATTTTGGCAATCCTCAACCTTTTGACTGCGATCATTTGACCTACCTATCCCGTGAAGTGGTATGCACGCAATCACAACTTTTACAGCGTTCACCCTCACTCTCCTTCTCATCCACCTTTTGTCAAATCGGCACCCGACATCAGGTTCCCTTCCCTTGACTCCCACTTTGAGGGGGAATACCTCATCCATACCTCGGGGCAATCCACATCATCCCACACTTGGGGCAACCAACTCCTATTTTTGTCTTGTAGTTCGTCCAGAACAACTAACAAGACAAAAAGGGGCTAATGTAGACACCAAAATAGTGTCTAACCCTTGGTCACATTCCCCCCTTGGTCCATTCCTAACCCATTCAATTACTAATTTAAAATAATTCACTTATTTTGAATTAACCCCCCCTCCTTGGACACATCACCCATGACACCTCACCTAGGACACCTCACCTTGGACTATTTCCCACCTTATGACTCACCCAAGACCTATTCTTACTCCTCTCCAACTGCCTAACCAACTCTCATGCATATTTATCCTTACCTTCGACATATCTCCAACGAATTATGCACCTGGCAGATGTAGAACGGGCTTATTGGCCCTTTTACTCGTTCTACACCAGCCGACATCGGTCAACTGTCAGCCGACGCCAGTGGGATCGCCGACATCGGTTTACTTAAACCAGCGTCTAACCTCTTTCTTGGCTAATCACAATTTCTCGCCGAATCACAAAAATCACGCGTCTAATCAGGAATCCTTCGACCATCCGCCAATCTGCTAATCTCTCAACCAAGCCTCTCACTCTCTCCCTCAGGTGCAGTGACAGGTATTCTGCATCAGGTTTCTGCAACATCAAGCACAATAAGGACTCAACATCAGGGTTCTACATCAACAATAGGTACGACATCAACATCACTCTTTCAGCAGGCACATGTATGTATACTGTCTGTGTTTTCATTATCTTTTGAGTTATAGCTTTCAGGTAATATCTCCCCCCTTCAACACTTCTATGACCCTAGACCAGACCAGAGCCGAATCCCATCTCCCTATTACCTCTGTCCTCTTTGGGACCATATACTCTGCCCATTCAACCAGACTCTCAGACCCAGATCTTAGACCATTCAACCAAGCCTAAAACAAGACCCTTTCAGACCATTTAACCAAGTCCAAACTCTATCTCAGACCCATCCACAGACCATTCTGCACAACCAGACCCTGTCTACAGACCAAAGCCCTGACTAGACCCCGTCGAAGCCTACTGCCCCGACCTACACCGATCGCTACCTCCACCGACGTCGGCAGCCTAACTGACATCAGCACCTTGATCAACCGACGTCGGTAGGACCACCGACGTCAGCGATTGTGACCAGGCCGACATCATCTTTCAGGTAAGCCTTTGCTTCCCTTTTGCTTTTCAGTCTTTTATCATTATTTTGACATTCTATCTTTTATCAGACTCTTTTTCTATTGACTAGTGGGTTGACCTCCCTTAAGGAAGGTTTCATGCTTCTGGGATCAAGCTTTTGCTTGGCAACCCACCATCTCCTTATCTAACACCTACTTTGTCCAAGTCTCTTTCTTTTCAGGTGTCATTCCTCCATAGCCAAAGAGGAGTTCTCACAGTGTCTGGATTACTGTGCGCATACTATACCCAGGTACACATCAAACCTTGACCATCTCTTAGTTTCTTAATTCTTCTCTTGAATATAGAAAGTGAAATTTGAATAGAAACAGGTACATGTTAACTTATAAATTTTAATTATAAATATATATTTGTTTAATAATTTTATGAGATAGTAGATAAAATATAACTTATGTGAATGTATTGTGTATGAAGGGTTATCCATGATAAATGATAGTCCCATTCAGATGATTAGTAGGGAACCTTCTCATTATTTATCCCCATTTCACATGCTTGTTTTTGCATTTTTAACTATAACTAACCCTATTGAGTGTTAGATGTAAATTGATCATGACCAAGAGATTATAGTAAGTTTATGTTTAAATTATTTTTCTATTCTAGTTTAAAATTAATTTTTGAACTTGGTTGCATGTATAATATGTATATTTTGTAATAATATTTGTATTTGAACAATTTTAACTAAAAGTGAGCTATGAGAATAGAAGGATCCACAATCAGACTTTGGAGGAACCTAAGCTATATAAGGGCACTCCATCTACATGCAGGGCATCCCAAGGAGAGTCTTATTTAGAGAAGGAAAATAGAAGGAAACTATTTTGATGAGTAGGATGTCTTATATAATGTAATTATTTATATGCATATATGGAAATGTTCATGTTTTTGGCATTGTATACATATATGACATTCACCTGACATTCTATTATATTTTTAGATGATGTAATTTTATATACGCCTATATGGCAATATATTCGTTGTTGTCATTATATGCCTATATGGAATTCACTTGAAATTATATTATGTTATTATTTTTAAGACTTTATGGCATACATACATACATACATACATACATACATACATACATACATACATACATACACACACACATACATACATATTTTCTCACATTTTATGGTGATCATATTTCAGTATACAATTTGACTCACATTATTATTGAAAAAGTAAATTTGATGGTTGTATGGCCATACTTAGACATGATAATATTTAATATTTACTTTGTGTGATTTATCTAAACTAAATTAAAATATTTCAATATGTGTTTTAATTAAAACTATATCATAGAAAATATTATAATGTTTGAGATAGAGTCATATATTACTATGAACTTCCTCTCATGATTGGGCTAAACCATTTAGGCTACACTATTTATCACTATTTTAATGTGGATACCCTTGCCTCATTGGTTTAATATAATTTAGGACTTGATATTCACATTCTAAATTAATTAAATTTATATGAATATTGTGATTCTATTATAAGTACAATTGAAACAAATAATGTAATACTCATCTCTTCCATACCTTATTCAGATGCCTTTATACATTTTAGTTATGCAAGTTTGATAATTTTTTTATGTTCTACCTCCTCCTTTGGGATGTTCTCTCTTTAGATATATCCTACATTCTTGATTTATGATTCCACATTTATTTAAATGTTTTCCTCTTCTAGGATTCAATTTTAATTCAACCATGTAGTCATGAAGTGATGTTTTTCTATCTCCTTATCCATAGAGTTTCTTCCATTATTTCATAGACTCTTCTTTGGTCCTTTGAAGTAATGCAAGATTGTAATAATCATGTCTCTTGAGGCCTTAGAATATTTTGATGATAATATATTTTTTTTCACAGTCATATATTACTATGAACTTCCTTTCATGATTGGGCTAAACCATTTAGGATACACTATTTATGACTATTTTAATGTGGATACCCTTGCCTCATTGGTTCAATATCATTTAGGACTTTATATTCACATTCTATATTAATTAAATTTATATGAATATTGTGATTCTATTATAAGTACAATTGAAAGAAATAATGTAATACTCATCTCTTCCATACCTTATTCAGATGCCTTTATACATTTTAGTTATGCAAATTTGATAATTTTTTTATGTTCTACCTCCTCCTTTGGGATGTTCTCTCTTTAGATATATCCTAAATTTTTTATTTATGATTCCACAATTATTTAAATGTTTTCCTCTTCTAGGAGTCAATTTTAATTCAACCATGTAGTCATGAAGTGATGTTTTTCTATCTCCTTATCCATAGAGTTTCTTCCATTATTTCATAGACTCTTCTTTGGTCCTTTGAAGTAATGCAAGATTGTAATACTCATGTCTCTTGAGGCCTTGGAATATTTTGATGATAATTTTTTTTTTCACTTCATAAAAATTGTTCTCTCCATCTCCAATACACTTATCTTGTCCATTTATTCTCTCCTCATCATATATCCACTCCACTATTTAGGAACACAAAAAGACTAACAATAAATTTTGTCAAACTTGAAGTGATAGTTAGAGAACACTACTTCCATTATTTTATCGATAAATAATGGCACATAAAACATATTATAGGTAGTGTATAAAATAGAAGATTAGGTTCTTAGCCTCATATCATGATTAGTCAAGAGACCTGCCACCCATTACAACCTCAAGAATGCCCTTTTCAATACAATAAAAATATATCCTTTTAGCCTAGTTTTAGGTGTGCATAAGAAATAAAACAATATGTCATTTTTATTAATTAAAATAACCCATGCATGCATGTATAATCACTCTAATTTCATTTCATATCATGTCTATGTAACCTTTGAGACTAATATGTGGTATAAGTTGTAGTAATGGGTCCTAAAATGCCATTTTTTTAGTCAAGAGACAAGTTTTTGATATATAATTGTCATAAATGCCTCTATAAACCTCAAAGTGAAAATTAATCACTTTAATAATGTATAAATAGGTAAAATACACCTACTCCTTTGACCTTCATGTTTAAATCAACCTTAAATCATGTTTTCACTTACGTTCATGAGTGTAGAAACACTAATAACGAATGTTGTGAATGTTGAAGTGATAGTTGGAGAATTCCACCTCTGGTGCTTCATCACTCAAAATATAAGATTTAAAAAAATATAGGGTGGTTTATAAATTCTATCACTAATTTATTTAATTCCCATCATACCTAGTCGAGAGACCCACCACCCATTCCGACCACAAGAACGTCATTTCCAATACAAGAAAAATGTAGTTTTTAGCCTAATTTCACGCGTGCATAAAATAGAAACCATATGTCATTGATATGAACCAAAATAACCATCAAATTTATGAAAAATATTTATAACTAAGATATGGATTATTTAATGTAACTTTAAATACCAATCTATGGTACAAGTTGCAGTAATGGGTCCTAAAATCTAGCTTTTTTTTATTGGGGAGATAAGTTCTTGAACTCCAACAAGACTTTATGACTCTGAGACATATAAGTGAAATTTAATCACTTAAATAAAATAAAAATAATAAAATTAAATGTTATACCATGAAATTTATGTCCAAATCCATCTAAAATCATATTTTCATTATGATTCATGAGCATGGAATCACTAATAAAAAATGATGTCAAACTTGAAGTGTCAATTGGAGAACTTTACCTCCAATCATTTATGGCTAAAATATGTCTGTTTAAAAAACTTTAAGGTGATATATAACATATATTAATAGTATATTGGCCTCCCATCACATTTTATTGAGAGACCCACCACCCATTTCACCCTCAATAAACCCCTTCCTAATACAAGAAAAATGCAATTTTTAGCATAACTTCAGGCATGCATAAAACAAAAAATGCATGTATTTTAGATTAAATAAAATAAACATAAAATTAATGTTTAATACCTATAATTTTATCCTATATAATATCAATATAAACTTCAATCTAAATCTGTGGCACACACTATAATAATGAGTCTCGAAATGTAACTTTTTTAAAGTGAGGAGAAAATTTCTTGTCCTCCAATTGCCATTTCCACCTCTAATATCTTCAGGTGATATTATATCACTTATTGAGTTTATGGATAATAAAATTAAATTTTATTCCATGGCTATGACCTCCAATTTCACACACAATCATGTTATCACTATTGTTCAAGAGCACATAAACATAAACAATAAATTTTGTCAAAGTTGAAGCTATAGTTGGATAACTTCACCTTTGGTGCTTTATGGATCTAAAATGTCATTCAAAACATAGATAAAGTAGAAGATAACATATATAAAAAATTTATTTTTATACCATCATTCTCTATCAATAGACCCACCACCCATTCTAGCCTCAAGAATGCCCTTCCCAAAATAAGAAAAATGTTGTTTTAAAACCTAACTTTAGGCATGCATAAAATAGAAACCATATGTCATTTGGATGAAAAATAAGAATATTAACATGAATATATAAACCATATAATTTCACCATAGATAATTTGTATTTATCCTTTGATACCAATCCATGGGATAAGTTAAAGTAACAGCGCTTAAAATTTATCTTTTTTATAGTGAATAGACAAATTTTTGAACTCCAACTAGCATTTATGCCTCTAAGACCTCCATGTAAAAGTAAATAAATTTTAACACATTTATATATAAAAATTAAACATGATCCCATGACCAAAACTTATAAATTAAACTATATGTGTGTTTTGACTACTTTTAAGGAGCACATAAACACTGATGACAAATGTTGTCAAAGATGAAACTGTAGTTTCATAACTTTGGCTTTAGTGAGTTTTGGATAAAAAATGGATTTTACAACACATTTGGAGTGGTGCATAACATTTAATACCAAGTTATTTTCCTCACATAATGCCTATTATAGAGACCCATGACCCATTTTGACCTCAAGAATGCCCTTTCCAATAGAAGAAAAGTGTACTTTTAAGCCTAACTTTAGCTATGCATAAAATAGAAACTATATGTCATTTTTATGAACTATAAGAATCATATTGTGCATGTCAAATGTATATAGTTCCACACTAGATCAAGTTTATGTATCCTGCAACTGACATTTCCACCTCTAGGACCTACATGTGCAATTCCATCACTTAAAAAACATTTGGAGAGGAAAACTATATACAATCCCATGCCCATGATCTCCAAATCCTCTTGAAAGCATGTTTTCACTACTATTAACTAACATGGAAACACTAATAATAAATGTTATCGAAGTTGGAATTGCAATTGGAGAACACCTCCAGTGTTTCATGACTCAAAAATGACATTTACAACATGTATAAGGTAATGGATAAAATATAATACCATGTTATTATCCTCTCATCATTCTCGATTGATAGACCCACTACCCATTTTAGTCTTAGGACTGCCTTTTTTAAATAACTGAGTACTTATATTAAGCCTCTCTTAGCTTCAAGAATATAAAATTATTTACTTACAATGCAAAATGCATGAAAGTGGAAGCTCTTGGAACCACTAACCTATAAAAAAATTGTTAGTAACTAAAAATGAAATTTATATATAATACTATAAAATAAATGAAAAAATATAAAATTAAATACATATACATTTGATAAGTCAACATAATATATAATTTCAATCAAATGAACCATTAGGATATGCTCAGATCTTTATAGTATCAATAATAGCTTCATGGTGTGTCTCAAAAACTTTCCATAGATTCATGTTTAATGGTCTCGCATGATATTTGACTAATTGAAAATTTGTTGCAAGAACCAAACTTGAATAATTTATTATCATCATATGTGTTTCAAACTCTTCAAATAATCATATATCTAAATTTTTAATAAGATATCATTGAATCCAAATTCTAATGACTACCATAGATCTAGTGGAATAATCAAAGTTTTTTCCATCTATGACTATGGAGGTCAATTTTGCCTTTTCCTATACACACTACCACAATTAGTAATGCACTCCCTCTTCATTATATTCATCAGTAATAACTAAAAAAAATGCCTTGTATCATAAAAACCAACTTAATAATGACACTCTCAAGATAGATAATGAAAACAAATAGTACATAACGATTAAGTTTCTACCTGGTTTCACTAGATTAGATACATGGTTAAAGTCATTTAATGATGTCATATTTTTACATTGTAATGTGGGAGGAACTTGATATGTTTATATTGTAATTAAAGGTAAACAACTTCATTCATCCACCCACTCTTATGAATCATACTCATTCCAAATAAATTCCACACACTCATAACAAATACATACCAAGTGTCTCATATGAATAGTCCAAGAATTTGTATTTGAGATATGAAATGAATGGATCTCACTTGATCTTCTTACAATCATACAATCTAAATATTTTCCCAAGTTCTCTTCCTTCATCAACCAAAAATATCTATGAATAATAGAATATTATTTATCACGATAGCCCATTTTCTCATTACACCATTCAACAATGGTTTTTGCATTACTTAAACCAACACCATCTTCAAACATTAACTCATCTCTTGTAACTCTTTTTACACATGATCAAGAACTATCATGCTTCCCTTTTCTATTGCAAGCCTAAGTGAAACTCCAAATTTTTTATATTCTAGTGGTAACGTGCATCTTAGTTGACCAATAAAACATCCATGTATTATTATATAATGATGCATAATTATATGACCAAATGTAATGTTGATAGAAAATAATATTCATCTCAATCAACTATTAATAGAATATCTCAAAAACACCTTGCATGTAATCTATACAATGTGATCTGTCATCACTGACATAGAAATTATAATACCTTAATATTTTTTGATCTTGATCTATACAATTAGGTGCATACATGAAAGTCATATTCACACATATCAAAAATCATATTGGATTGTAATATTGTGACTAAAATTCCATCTATGGTTTGAATGTGTAATTATCAGCAAAGTCAAATACTAAAATAATAGAACCAAGTGGGAACGTGTCATTACTTAGCATGAAATGTTCATCCAACCATCTAGTCCTGCATGTTCACCTTACATAATCATAAATAATTTAATCCATAAAATTGACTATAAATTACAAAATAGGTATATTTTTTAAACAAAATCACACGTTAGATATTATTTGCCATATTTTTATTGAGAATTCATATATTTGTATTTTTTAAACCCAACTAATTCTTATCTAATTGAACTTGTACTCTTTATTTTATAAAACCAACTAATTATTATTTAATTGAAATTTTACTCTCATGATGGATACAAATTTGAAGTTTCAAAAATACACCATAAATGTTTAAATTTTCATCTAAACATGTTTTTTTATAAAATAACTATCTATCTAGTCTTTGAAAAAAATGGTTGGAATAAATTCCCTAGTTGATTTTGGTAGAAATTATATGCTACATTCTTAAAAAATGTTGTTAATATGCAATGTACAATGTAGATGGTATAAAAATTCATAGTGCATTGAAAATTCAACATGTTCTCTACAACTACAAGTGGTGCATGTGTGATTTATTTTTATATAAAATGGTCTGGCATTCTAAAAATATATTTGATTAATAGAGATTTTTGGACATTGTTCCAAAAAAATAGAGTAAAATTATATTTAGGTATTATCTAATAAATATTTTAGATGCAATTCATGATTACAAGAACCAACTCTTCTTTTCACTACATCTCTTATATTAGGTGAAACTCTTTTATTATATTTCAAAAGTTATGTAATAAAATATTTGAAATCATCATATATATCCTTGTCCTTTCATGGAAGTCTACTAGATAATGCCTATATCTCAGTGTTATTGGCATCATTCAATCTTTGGCATAATCCAATTAATTTCATTAATGTTTTTATATTTATGTCTAGTGCTCAACTAGTTTTTGAAATCAATCATTCTTCCCCATTTGATCACTTAATGTATAAGTTGTATGTATATACTAGGTAACATTACAATCTTTGTTACATGATTTCAAGCCTATAGTATGATATGCATAATGTAGATTTTAAACATTGTAATTATTTTTAGCATCCATTTTAGATGTTCTTAGTCCTATTGTATACATTGTAGGTCTCATCTTAATCAATTTCATTAATGAAACAAAAAATTAACATTTCTCACTATCAAAATCCTATTTATTAAAGAAATTATCCAAAAAAAATTAACTAGTTTTATTGAATGGTGGTTAGATGTTTTTTATCCATTGGTTTCAAAATGTTTTCATCAACTTCAATTAAGTACTTTAATTTTATACACACAATTCCTGGAGGTGTTTTTAATGTTGGAATTTGTTGAGGGTTTGCTTCAAAATTATTATGTTCACTAGTAGTTTCTTCATTGTCAGTTTCATTATTTAGTTGTGGGATGCCATTTTATTCATTGTTACTTTCATCTTTATGTGTTTCCATGAAATTATATTCATTGATAGGTTTAAATAATCATGCATAGATTATATCACCAACAAAATAAAAATATTTTTTATTTTATTTGTAACATAATTTGGACTTCTAGGTAAATATTAATCATTACCTATGGCATTTGTTTAATCAAGGATAGTGTTTGTAACTTTTCTAAAGAAAAATGATTGCATTTGTACATTTTGATTTTTTCTCAACTCTTAAAATTGATCTATTTTTTTTTTATTTAACTTATTCCTCTTATTTGAATGACCTCTATTACCCGTGACTATACAAAGAGAAATTTGATTCATGTTTATGGTGGGGACACAAAAAAAACTGATTCCTTTTGATGGTGGGAGACACAAAGAATAATTTTATTCCACTTGAATTCACCATGGAAAAATGTATAATGATGCAAATAATGTATGTGTCATCAAAATTATTGAAATAACCTAAATATAAAAGGTGGATAATGTCTTGTTGTCTATTGATTTGGATTTATTATTCTTTAGATTTAGCATATGACTGCTCCTATTATAGTTTTGAAATTTGTAATAGTATGGTAGATTTTCTCGATGTGCAATATTGTATAAATATATATCCAATAAGTACCATGTATTTTTTCCTAAACTTCAATTGAGTGCCACTGTGAGTTCTCTTATGAGTTCCATGGTGAGTTACACTCAATCCCATGATGAGTTATCCTGTGATTTCACTACTTCTACTCCTATGTATTCCTCTTCACCAAGCTCTTGTAATAAAGTAAGCAATTGGTAAGAAATGCAATTTAATACAATACAAGTAATTATTTCACATCTTATTTCATATTTATAAATACAATCAGGGTCATTATTATCATAGAATTATCATGTGCTCACTCTAACATAAGATCACCTATTGGCGAATTTTATCAAACACACTCCACTTTAAAATAAAAATATAACATCATGAATGTGAAAATTTCTAAACATAAACATAAATACGTATAAATAGATCTTTTTTTATGTGTGTGGTGTCAACATAACATGTATGTGTTATAATGCACACATGTTATGCTTTGTTTGAATTCAAAATCTAAGACTTTTGGTTCAATAATGGCTTGGATTCCCAAGACAAAGGCTTAGACCTATCAACACACATCCAAATACAAGATATTTAACAAAAATTTAGAAAATTCAACATACATCATCAAATACAATATGATTTCAAAGATCTAATTCATAAAATTATTACCACAATGATGAGCATGCTTTCATATTTCAAAATATATTATTTTTTAAAGTTTTGGACTATTTTAAGGTTTCTACATATGTTGATTTCTAATTATGGTTTTTTAAAATACACTACATGCCATAAATATACATTCCTATATATGTTTAATTATTTTTTGAGCCAAATAAGAAAAAAAAGTATATGGTCACATATTAGGTCTAATTCTATATGCATTAAAAATTATTTTTTATTTTTTAAGGTAGTTATGGAGTTTATATGACCATCTATCCATTTTTTTGTCATTTTAAAGATATATTTACTTGTAAAATTTATTAAAAAAACTATTAGTTTTATTTTATAAAGTATACCTCACAAACTAGATGATATTATCTAAATTTCCACAAAAGGGTTTCAAACACTATTAAACTTTACTATAGAAATTTTGTGTTGTGCAAATGATTCCTCTTCAAATTTTATGTGTTTGACCTACTCATATTTAATTAGTTTAAAAAATAATTATTGTTTTGGAAACTAGAATCGAAATGCTATAATTCATGTTCTTTTACCATCTCCAAATTTTGAATATAACCATCTCAAATAATCTACAAAATTTAAAATTATTTAATTTTCAAGAAAAACCATGTTCACAAGGAGGCCCCCTTTTATCACCCATCTTCTTATAGTTCATAACTTAAAATAATATATTTTATTTAAGGTAAATATCATTTATGTTGCATTTCACCATGACACTCGAAATTTGACATCATTTTTAGATGTTTGGATTAATTGACCAACACCTCTCGAAGTGGGACATAAAGGTGGCTCTGAGTCCATAATATTTGGAGTGTATTTTGTTTAAAACATATGAAAAAATACACTCCCTATATTAAGGTGTCATCATACCTATTTATTGAAACTTTTTTTAATAAAGTTGATAAAAATGAAGCACTTATTTCTCACCCCTAACTCGAACTCTTACATACATTAAAAACTGTCAAAATTAAAAATTATAATCCTAAAAATTACCATGTTCTAGACATTATAATTAAATAACTACATGGTCCCATACAAATTATTATGAGTTGTCACCATTGTAAATAGGTAGCCACCTGGTCTTCAAGTAGATACAATATGAATTGTCAACATCGCAAATAAGAAGGTACATGGTTCCATACAATTTACTGTTTTGAGTTGTTAACATTAGAAATTGGTAGGTACATGGTCCCAATCAAAATAGACACGTCAAGTGGATATGTACATATGATATTTGATTGTATACATATTTGTGATAGATGCAACAAATACATTGTTTTTTCATAATGAAGTATGAATAAATTAGAATTATTCCAACATAAACATACACATGTTTTTGAATGCAACATACACACCACATGTTATGACATTGCAAAACATATTCCATGGACACCGCCAAAGTCTTATAATTGCATTTTGTCTCTGCTCTCACCTTTTTATTGCCTATGATATTATCGTCCTTCTATCCTTGTAGATAATTATTTTGTGGATAAAAATACTTCAACTACACTAATACTAAATAGTGAGTTTGTTCTCTAAACTCACTATTCCACATCAGCGGGAAACACATGTTTTTGAATACGATGTACACACCACATGTTTCGACATTGAAAAGCATATTCCATGGACACTGCCAAAGTCTTACAATTGCATTTTGTCTCTGCTCTCACCCATTTATTGGCTATCAGTTTATTGTCTCACACATTCTTATTGCCTATGAGCTTATCGTCTCTCACCTTTTTATTGAATTATCATCTTATCATCCTTCTATCCTCATAGATAATTATTTTGTGGATAGAAATACTTCAACTACAGTAATCCTAAATAGTGAGTTTGTTCTCTATTTAAAAATATATACGATTTTAATAATAATAATAATATAGTAGTAGTACTAGTAGTAGTAGTTGTTGATGTCAAAAACATTATTTTTAAATAAAAATATATAAATATAAAAATAAAAGATTTTTTATATTTTAATTACATTATTATTATATAGTGATCGAATAGTTTAATTTGTTTTTAATTTAAAAAATATAGGAATGTTTTTTTATAAACGTAAGTATATTATCATCAACATTTCAAACTATATTAATTAATTTTTTTATTTGATTGGGTAAATCAATTTTGATTAAAGCTATGAAACGGTATGGAACATAAATGAGGGTCCATTCCCTACATCAAAATGGAAGGAAGAAGAAAAAAAAGAGCACAAATGACACCACTTCCCAAAAAATTAAGAAATATGGGACACAAAAGATGTAGAAAATCTAATGAAAGGGGTAACAAAAAGAGAGGATACAGATAACTGAACACCCAAACACCCATAAAAGGGAATAGAATAATACATCACTCAAGACCAATCTCCACTAAATGTCCACTAAAGGGGCTTATTTATTGGAACAAAACTAACTTCTGAGAGGGGGGACGTAATCAATAGATTGAATAAATTAGTCCTTTAATACTTTTCATGTAGATTAAAACATATATGCAGAGATCACACATAAATATGCATAACACCAATGTACATGGAAAACCCAATATGAGAAAAACCATGATAAAAAACAACTTCTAGAATCTACCATTCTAATCTAACCTCACAATCACAACCTCACTGGTTACAACATTTAAGGGCACCAACCCTAAGGAGACACCAATGCCTTGGTTTAAGAGCACGTACTATCAGGAAGCACCAACTCCCTAACTGAGCACCAACTCAGCATCTCTGATGGCACCCACCAATTAGATCTATATTAAAAATATGGAGCTACAACCCCATATTACAATATTGATTCATAAATGAATCCAATTCCAATTCTCTATTACAAGTCTATTATGTAACTTCTCAAACTTTGCTATTCATCTCTTGCTTCTCTTCCACTCTACCCCTTTATCTTTCTATATCTATATTTTCTATTTGACACAATTAAACCACTTCAACCTTTTCATCCTATATCTTAGATGACATACATATAAGCATTGGATCTAGGTTTTTGAATCTTCTTTATGTTCATACTTGTTTGCTAACACATCACACCAATTCTAGACTCGGTTCATGTTTCTTTAAACAACAATTTTCCCACGTCTTGAATTCATGCTCTACCACCATGATTCTTGGTCTCATTACTATTTTTAGCATATATTGGGATCTAGTTTTGATTCACATGCTATCTTACACAAATTTGATTGATCACCATCATCTATTTCATTATATTGTCGTATTCTATGGCCTACTTGCATGTTTCTCGAATTGACCATTGTGATGACCAAATATTTAAATATTCACTATTGATTTTAAGTTTCATACCATGATCTAATGATCCTTATTCAATTCTATTAACTTTAAAATATGTCTATTAGATTAATTTCTGACAGGCTCACACACTTTGCTGGATCCTTACACTTTTGGACTTTAATGTTTCGTCTTTAAAATACATTTATTAGATATTTTGATCCAAAATCCCATGTGCCATTGGATCTTTAAAGATGCAAGAACTTTACCTCTGTCTAACATTAAACATCAAAATTTTAATCTCATGTCATTACTTCCTAAGTCATTAGAATGAATACATTCCATCGATCTCATCAAACTAGCTCAGTCTTTAACTCGCCTCTATGTCATTAAACATTGAGCACTTGATCTCATTGAGTCTACTTGCTCTATTAGATATTCATTGAATGATCACACACTCACCATTTGATCCTCTAATAATCTCAAACTTTATCTCTAACAAGCTCTCATGAATGTGACACTTGGCACACTTGCATGGCTTCTGTATATTGTTGTAAGTCCCCACACTTTTAATACTTAGAATCCTCATGTGCCTTCTATACATTATTTTTAGTGCCCATACTTGTGACACTTGGCACCCTCACATGCCTTATATACCTTTTTTGTTAGTTTTTATTATTGAGACACTTGGCATTCTCATGTTAATCCTTGACTATTTCACTTTAAACCACTTTGTAGATTTACTGTACAAGCTTTGTTATTGTGACACTTGTCACTAGCATGTTTATTCAGAAGTGATTTTGATTAATTAACTTTACTACACTTCATTGGATCTTCAATGTATGATTAAGCAATATGCATTGATTTAGTTGGGACAAATCTTAAGTCGAGGACTTAGGAAATATAAAGTCTTAGAACATTGCTCAAACCGGTAATTACTAGTTCGAAGGGACTGATTGCATAATGATGAGGAAGACTTAATTTATAACATAAGTAATTGGTTCATGTCTACAGCTACTCAACATAAAAATATAACATGCTTATGAATGCCATGGCTTAAACACTTAGGTTTTAACTAGAAAACCATGTAATATTTGAAAGTAAAGATAAATCATTTCTAAGCTCATTTCTCTTCATCTGAACCTATGGACCATATATCTAGGATGCACTCAATAAACCCATAACAAATATTCAATCAATTGGTCTTTAATCCTCCAAAAACGGTCTTTATAAAAGCATGAAAACTTTACACTTTATAACTGTAAAACATGTTATTCTCTCTAATCTCATGTAGATAATCTCATTTTTGACATCAATAACAATAATATTTCCAACAATCTCCCCCTTTGTCGTTGATGGAAAAATAAATGCTCTGCTCCTCTTGAATTGCTTGCATTGGTTTCTGATGAACTTGAACTGAAACTATTAATACCAAACTTGCTTCCCCTTAGGCAATAAAACATTTAGCTAAACTCAACTTGGAAATATGTTGTACTCTTTCAAAATTTTACAGAGTGTATTTGCACCTTTTCTCCCCCTTTGACATCAATAGCAAAGGGAATCTAACTTTTTCATAGTTTGTCCAAATTTTTATCCCCCTTTTATCAGATAAAGGAGTTTCTCCAAGAATATGTAACCATCAACTCATTATAAAATTATAAAAATATGCATACCTGAGTTGGCTTTTCTCACTTATTCTAGGGATTAACAAGACTTTTGTGATATTCTCCTAGACTCATGCCCTATCACTAGGATTTAGTGATATGATATAAGAGCCACGACTCCCAATTTTTATCTCAAATACTCAAATTTTTCCTTGGGAAGAGGTTTGGTGAATATGTTCTACAAATTGATCTTGAGTTGGCACATACTCCATTGTGACCTCTTGAGATACAACTTTTTCTCTTAAGAAGTGATGATTGATATGTGATTAGTTCTGGAATGCATCACTAGATTTTTTGATATGTTAATAGCACTTGAATTATCACAAAGAATAGAGATAGGTGATTTGTAATCTACCTTGATGTATTTAAGTGTTTGATTATCCACAATTCTTGAGTGTAACATGCCACTGCTATACATATGCTACTTATGCTATAGAAAAAGTAACTGACTCTTGCTTCTTGCTTAACCATGAAACAAGTTTGTTTCCAAGGAAAAATGCACCATCATTAGTGCTTCTTCTATCACCCACACTTCCTTCCAAATCAGCATTTGTATATGTTGTCAAAATGAAATCTGCACTTCCAAGATACCATAGGCCATAGTTAATTATGTTCTTGATATATCTAAAGATTATTTTCACTACATTGACATGTGATTCTTTAGGATACTCTCCAAATATTGTAACCATGCATACTTTTTGCATGATATTATATCTTGATGTAGTTAGGTATAACAATCTACCCATCATATATTTGTACATAATCTTATTTGCATCAACAGACTCATCCTCTTTACTCAACTTACTTAGTAATCATGGGAGTATCTACTAGTTTGTTATCTTCCATTCTAAACTTCTTGAACATTTCCTTAGCATACTCAGTTTGGGATATAAATATCCCTTCATCAGTTTGTGCTATCTAGAGTCCAAGGAAGAAATAATGTTCTCCAAGCACAAACATCTCAAACTCATTTTGCATTTGAGTAGCAAAGTCTTTGTACATTCTATTGTTATTGCCTCCAAAAATGATATCATCAACATAAATTACAATAATCAACATATGTTTAACTTCTGATTTGAAGTACAAATTGCTATTTACACATCCTTTATTAAATCTTTATTGTTTTACGTACTGGTCTAATCTTGAATACCATGCTCTATGTGCCTATTTTAGACCATACAAAGCTTTCTTCAGCCTGCGCACATAATCTTCTTCCTCTAATAGATGAAAACCTTCAGGGTGTTCTATGTAGACTTCCTCTTCTAGGTTCCCAATCAAGAAAGCGTACTTAACATCAATTTGATAGACTTTAAATTTGTTGTATATAGAGAATGATAGAAATATGCTTATAGCTTCCAATATAGAAATTGGAGCAAATGTTTCCTCAAAATCTATGCCTTCAACTTGTATATATCCTTTGCACACTAATCTTTCCTTATTCCTTATAATAGTTCCATCCTCATTGAACTTGGTTCTAAAGAACCATTTTGTACCTATTACATTCTTGTTTGAAGATCTTGGAATTAATTCCCAAGTTTTGTTCTTTTCAATTTGGCTTAGTTCTTCTTCCATGGCTTTTCACCAATTCTCATCCTTGCTAGCTTCAACATAGCTCTTAGGTTCAATTTCAGACATTAGATCAAAACTTACTTGCTCCTTTCTCATTGAAACTCTTTTCTTTGTCTGAATTCCTTAATTTTTATTGCCAATGATCTACTCTATAAGATGATCCTTTTGAACAAATATTGTAGGGGCCTTTTCATTTAATTCCTCATACTCTTCATTAGATGCTTCCTCTTCATAATCTTATTCTTTAATACAATTTTTTTTGTCAGGTTTAACATGTTTCAAGCCTTCTTCAACCTTGACATTGATGTTTTCTACAATTCTGTGTAAAATTTTATTGTAACATATGTAGACTTTGCTTTGGGTGAAATAACCAATAAATATTCCTTTATCACATATTGATTCAAAGTATCTTCCCCTGATGTAGCATTTGTTGCCAAACACTCTAAAATACTTAACAGAGGCATATTTTCCATACCATCAGTTCATAGGGAGTTTTATCACTATTTACCCTTAGTTGAACTCTATTAAAGATATATACTATTGTTTAGACTACTTCTCTCTAGTATCCATTAGGTAACTTGGCCTCTTTTAACGTTGTGTAGGCCATTTCCTTGATTTTCCTACTCTTTTTTTCAACAATTCCATTCTAATATGGAGTCCTTACTATAGAGTAATGCCTTTTGATTCCATGCTTCTCAAAATACTCAATAAACTCATTTGAAGTGAATTCTCCACCTCTATCAAATCTTAAGCATTTGATTTTTTGTCCAATCTCATTCTCTATCATGGCCCTAAAGATCTTGAATCTTTCAAATGCCTTGAGACTTATCCTTCAAAAAGGTTACCCATGTCATTCTTGAGTAATCATCTAAAAATCACATGAAGTTTCTCTCTCTTTTATATCTTCTTGTCTTAGCAGGACCACAAAGATCACTCTAAACTTTTTCTAAAGGCTTTATAGTTGCATATGCCTTTGTTTGAAATCAAACACTTGTCTATTTTCCTTGTTGATATTCCTTGCAAGTAGTGTCTATAGGTTTGTTTATATTAGGCATGTGTCAAACACACTTATTTGAGCTCACCTTTATCAGGTTGTCAAAATTGACATGGCCCATTCTTCTATGCCATAACCAAATCTCATCAATCTTTCCTATCAAGAAGCTATTACCATTCACTTCACTAAGATTATAGATATTGCTTTCAGCTATCTTCCCTTCTACAAACAAACTTCTATATCTCCTTATCTTATAGCCTTATGCATTAAATGTGACCTTATATCCATTGTCACATATTTGGATGAAACTTAGCAGATTATGCTCTAATACTTCAACATAAAAGACATCATGTGTAGGTAGTTTTCCATCTATGTTCAAAGTTTCATTACCTCAGATCTTTACTATAGCATTGTCTCCCAAGATGATAGATCCTTCATTACATTTGATTAGTTTTATTAACTTTCTCTTGTCACAAGTCATGTGTTTTGAGAAACCACTATATATTACCCACAAATTATGCTCCTTGGCATGTAGTGCAGTTTGAGAAATCATAGATTGATCTTCCACTTTCTAGACATCCTTGGGTTTATTATTTAGATTATTTCCCCCTTTTTTAGAGACTTGTGAACCTTTGTTCACACTAAGAGGCATGATTTTTTTTCATGTTATATTTTTGGTCTCACAAAGTTTGTTCTACATTATTTAGTTATGTGACCAAAATTATTGCAAGTATAGCATATTGCATTTGTATCTAAAAAGGGTGAAAATGAATTTTTGATTACAATTTTTTCCCTCCTTTTAGGTACAACTCTATAATCACTATCCCTATGACCTAAATGACTAGAGGTATAACAATAACCATAGAAAGATGAGGAATACTTGGTCATGTCATTTATTTGTGTAGGATGAAGAAATATTATTAAATTTGGCTTCTTCAAATATTTCACCCTTATTAAACAATATGCACCAGTGACCTTTTTCTTCTTCTTTTCTTCAGTCTTCTTTTCTCCTTCAACTTTCTTCACATTATCAACGCTTGTGTCTATCTTTATATTCTTACAAGCTTTCTCTTTTTTTACTCCTGATTTTTATTTTGCTTTGAAGTTGTCATATAGGTTAGCATATGTACAAGTTGTGACAATTTTACTTTTTTCATAACCAAGACCAGATCTTTCTTTTGATGGATTTTGAGAGTTGATTAACTCATCAAGAATTAATGAACCTCCTTTCATCTTTAGAAATTTGTCTAATTATTCTTTAGCTTTCTCACGTTCTTTTCTCAAATCCATTATTTTTAGTTTTAACTTCATGTATTCATCATATTTAGATTTTAGTTCAAGTCGGAATACTTATTATATTATTTTGTCCTCTTCAACTTGTGTCTTTAAGCAAACCACCATCTGATCAGATTTTTCAAGATTTTTGGACATTTTTTCAATCTACTTTTATCTAAGCCTCTTTTGTTTTGAGTTATCTTTTCTCAACTTGTCAATTTCATCTAGAGAATAGATGTTTTCACACTCTAGATCCACTTCTCCTTCTTCATATAAGTCCTTAACTTCTTGTTGATCCATAGAAGCTAATCCTAATGTTATGAATAGGACATCTTTTTTCTCAACCACAAAGGCACAATCATGGTCATCATCAAAAATATCACTATCATCCAATGAATCATTATCTTCTTTTGTCTAAAGGTCTTTCTTATTTTTGAAGAAGTTCTTCTTGAAATAGTGGGGTTTCATATTTTTACTATCCAATTCTTGCTCAGATTTATCCTTTTTGTTGTAAGGTCATTTAACAAAAAAATGTCTTACTTTACCACATTTAAAGCATTTAAAGGGTAACTTATTTTTGTATGATTCCAGACCCCCTTCTTAATCTTCTAACAAATTTAGCTTCTTCTTCATTAGTCCCCTCAGATCTAGATGTAGGTGATTCTACCTTTACTATTCTAGATGTTTTGAATGTAGTTTATCTCTTGAAGTTACCTATTTATCCCATTCTCATCTCATAGGTTATGAATGTTCCATGCAACTCATCTACAATGAGCTTATCTAGATCTCTTGATTCATCTATTGCATAGAATTTAGAGTCATACCTTGATGGAAATAATCTTAGGACATTTTTTATAATGACCAAATCTTTTATCTCTTCTCCAAGGCCTCTGATTGTGTTGACTATTTTATCTACTCTGAGTAGGTAGTCTACAAATTTTCTTGATTCTTCTTGATTCATTTTAAGGATTTCAAACTTACCTTTGTATGTTTATAGCTTGGCCTAATTTAACTTATCATCACCTTCATAGATGATCTTTAGTTTTTTTCCAGATATCTTATGTATTTTGACAATGAATCACTTCAACAAACTCTAAATTTTACAATCCATAAAGGATAGCATTCTTGGCCTTGAAATTTCTCTCATAGGCATTCTTTGAAGATTGATTAGTATGAGTTATAGCAGGGAATGTATATCCATTTAAAATAGGCATCCATACATCAAACCCTAGGGAATATAAATTTGCTTCCATTCTAGTGCTCTAAAATGCATAGTTTGATACATAAAATAGAGGTGTTTTGTTTGAGGAAGAGCCTTCTTGATTAGCCATTTGTGTTCACCATCTAAGATCTACATGAGCTGATTAAGATTCTTCTAAGGAACTAGGGATTTAATACTGGTTATTAGAACATAAATATCTACTGAGAGGTGGGGGTGAATCAATAGATTGAAAAAATTAGTCCTTTAATATTTTTAATGTAGATTAAAACATATGTGCAGAGATCACACACTCAAAAATATTCATAACACCCAATGTACGTGGAAAAACAATTATGGGAATAAACATGGTGAGAAACAACTACTAGAGTCTACCATTCTAATCTAGACTCATAATCACAAGCTCACTTGTTACAAAATTTAAGGGCATAGACCCCAAGGAGACACCAATCCCCTAGTTTAATAGTACCTACTCTAAAGAAGCACCAATTCCCTAATTGAGCACCAACTCAGCTTATTTGATGGTACCCATCAATTAGATCTATATTAAAAATATGAAGATATAACTCTAGATTATAATATTGATTCATAAATGAATCCAATTACAATTAGCTGTTACAAGTCTATTATGTAACTACTCAAACTTTGCTCTTCATCTCTCTCCTCTCTTCCACCCTGCCCCTCTATCTCTATGTCTCTATATTTTCTATTTGACATAATTTAACCACTTTAGCATTTTCTACTTGTATCCTAGATGACATATATGTAAGCATTGGATCCAAGTTTTTGCATCTTTTATATGTTCATACTTGGTTACTAACACATCATGTCAATTCTAGACTCCGTTCATATTTATTTGAACAACAAGTTTCCAACATCTTGAATTCATGCTCTACCACCATGAGTTTTGGTCTCATTACTATTTTTAGCATATACTGGCTTTGGTTTTGATGCACATACCATATTACACAAATTTGATCCATCACTGCCATTTATTTCATTATCTATGTCATATTTTATGGCTTACTTGCATGTTTATCCACATAACCATTGGGATGAACATATATTGAAATATTGACTATTGATTTCAAATTTTATGCCATGATCAGATGATCCTCATTAAATTTTTTAACTTTAAAACGTGTCTGTTAGATTAATTTTTGACAGGCTCACTCACTCTGTTGGATCATTGTATACTTTTGAAATTTAATGTTTTAAATTTAAAACACATTCATTGGATCTTTAAAGATGCAAAAGCTTTACCTTTTTCTCATGTTAAATATAGAGCTCTTAATCTCATCTCATTATTTCTTAGATCTTTAGAATGAATACACTCCATCAATCTCATCAAACTAGCTCAATCTTTAACTAGAATCAATGTCGTTAAACATTGAGCACTTGATCCCATTGAGTCCATTTGCTCTGTTAGATCTAGATTACATGATCACATAGTTACTATTTGATATTCTAACAAGGTCAAACTTTATCTATGACAAGCTCCTGTGAATGTGATACTTAGCACCCTCACATGGATTCTATACATTATTGTCAGTGCCCACGCTTATGACAACTGGCATCCTTGCATGCCTTTTATAAATTGCTATCAGTGCATATGATTTTGACACTTATCAACCTCACATGCCTTTTATACCTTTGATATCAATTTATACTATTGAGACACTTGGAATTCCGACGTTACTCCTTGACTATGTAAACTCCATGATTGTGATACTTGTCACTAACACATTTACTCAAAGGTGCTTTTGACAAATTGACTTTGCTATGCTTCATTGGATCTTTGATGTATGATTAAGCGCTAACTATTTATTGAGCTAGGATAAATCCTAAGTGAAGGACTTAGGAAATATAAAGTCATATAACATTGTTTGAGCTAGTAATTTCTAGGTCAAAAGGGTCGATTGTATAATGATGAGGAAGACTTAATTTATAACTTAAGTAACTAGTTCCTGTCTATAGCCATTCAACATAAAAATATAACATGCCTGTGAATGCCATGGATTAAACCTTTAGGGTTTAACTGAGAAACCATATAATGTTTGAGAGCAAAGATAAATAATTTTTGAGCTCATTTCTCTTCATCTGAACCTAAAAACCATATATATAGGATGTACTCAAAAAACCCATAATAGATCTTCAATCAATTGCTCTTCAATCCTCTAGAAATGGTCTCTATAAAAACATGACAACTTTGCACTGTAACTGTAAAAATAGATCTTCTCTCTAATCTCATGCCAATAATCTCCCTTTCTACATCAATGACAATCATATTGCCAACATTATCCAAAAGGCAATACTACCCATCACCCTTGTTTAAAAAGGAGGTCTTCCAGGGTCCAATGAGATCCATTGGATATGAGAGAGTGCACTTTCACCCTCAGTAATTCTACCTCTGATCTATGTCAATTCTTCTTTGAAGGGACTCCAACATTTGTGTGTCATGTAGAAGTTTTAGACGGGGGAGATCAAGGAGGGTACATTTGAGGAGGGATTGAATGGGAGGTCAAATTCCCTTGAAAGGGATCTTCTATGAAGGGTAAGGTACAGGGTGGGGAAGGGGGTCCTTAGTAGGTTAAGAGGGGAGGGGGAAGGGGTAGGGAAGTAGGCCTAGGACATCCCACAATAACATCCATCATCATCACTGAGTGAGAGAAATAAGAGTAGTAAAACCTTTCATGACTCTACCACTTAAAAAAAAATTAAGATGCTATGATCATCGAAACCCATGATTTTTGTGTAAGGTGCTAATATGAATATATATAATTAAAATTTATATGTTTTTTTTTTATAATTTTAAGAATAAAAAATAATTATAAAACAATAAGTGATAATTTTTTTAAAATAAGAATGAGCTCCCATCCTAATCAAAATTAAAAAAATATTTAATATTTTAAAAAAATGTTTTTAAATAAAATATTAAAATTTAAATGTAATCAACATTTTAAATGTCATGAGGTAATCTATCATTTAAAATATATAAATTATATGTACAAATTATCTATCATAACTTCTTATATAAATAAATATATAAAGTACATTATTTTATTTAAAAAATAATAAATACACAAATAGTTAATAAAATTAATTAATTAAATAAAATAATACAAAACTTTAAATGTAAAAATCCTATTTTAACATTAAAAAATTATTTTGTTTTAGGTTCTAAAAATGATACTAGTAAAAGAATGGCAAAACTCATGGTCGTAGCATCATTTAAGGAAGGTTGCCCATGTAAAAAATTATTAACATTTTTAACACAAACTTTTTCAAGAAACAATATACTAGTTAAAGAAATCCCATAAGTTAAAGAATTGAGGTTATTGTAGTTGATAGTAGTTAGAAAAAACATACTAAATAAAAGTTGTATAAAATATTATTGCCATCGATGTAAAAAGAATATCTATAACTTATAGACCATATCTGTTTATGTAGATAATCCTTTGAAGTGATACCTAGTAGATATAATTTAGAAAATCATAAATATAAAATATACTAAATAAAAGTTGTATAAAATATTATTGCCATCGATGTTTTGAATTATGATATGTAATTCATCATCGTGATGTAAAAAGAATATTTATAACTTATAACTTATAGACCATATCTATTTAAAGTGATACCTAGTATATATAATTTAGAAAATAATAAATATAAAAATATTTAATTTAATTAATAAATGAAAATAAAAATGATTACAATTTACAAAATAAAATTATTAAATTTTGATGTAATGGTATAATGTTTTGTTGTTTTGGGTTTAAAAAATTAATTTTGGTCCTAACATCTATTGTAGATAATTATTTTAGCATTTTAAACTTTAATAGTTTTAAAGGTTTAACTTTATTAGTAATGTTTTACCTATATAAGGTATAAATTAAAGAACTATGTTTTTTTGGAGTGCATATCATCCGGAGAAAAACTTGTTGATGAAGTTGTGTAGAATTTTGTTGCATTCAAAGTCTTAAAATACATCAAATAATGAATTATTAGGTTGTAGAAATCATATACGTGAATTTCAGACTAAAATTACTTATATAGATAATTTTGTGAGGTCCAAGAAATGTATTAGGGATACTTTAAAAAATAATTTATATAAAATCAGTGATTGACATTAATTAAAATAAAAGAAAAGGTTTTGTAAAAATATAATATAACATCTTCTTGTGCTACTCCAAAATTAATTATATTTTTAAAATTTATTTAATTTTGTTTAGATAATGCATATAAATTCATAGGTAAATGAACATACAGAAAAATATAAACATGCAAATACAAAGTATCAATCTTAAAAATTCATCTTTATATATATGGATAGGTAACCAAATTATTCCTAACTCAACTTAAATACATGCCAAAGTATGATCCTAAGGCCTATGAATTATTAATTTGTAAGTAAAACTAAACCCACACAAATCAAAGTCACAACGTCTTAAACATTGTTTTCTAATGCATCGAATTCATCTCCTTATGATACTTACATATAAACTTGTGCTCACTATACAAACATGATTAGGACTACTATAACTCTCTCAAAATCTTAGAGAGTGGTATCATATATAAAAGACTTATTTATCCTAAGGATGGTTGATTATATTATTTATTTAATTTGATTACAACCCTTAATAAATATCACCTTTTAATTTAATATTTATATATTCACTCGGTAAAAAATAAGTATCACCTTGAGTCTTAAAGGGCATAGTCAAGTAGTTTAATAATAGTGTAGGATTGTCTTCTATACATAAATACATTTAATTTATATCATAATATTATCATCCACACTATTATATTTCATATAAATCATGTGACCACTAAGTCAAGGATGGAGTCCTTTAATCTTACTATTATAGAGAATGATGCTTACATGATTCACACTTTAATATATATGTAATTATAAGGAGTAACCAGAATTGTTTAATTGGACTGACATATTAAATATAATGATGCGGTGATGATCACATAAAGAAACAAGAGTCAAGTTGTGGCTTGAATACCTATCGGATACAGTTAAAAGTATGATATCTAGATAGATCTAGAGGTGCCTACTAGACTTTAAGGCTTTGAGGAAAAAAGCCTCTAAACAAATGTCATCTCATGGAAGGACATGGTAGCTAGCTTGTAAAGAATATTTAAATAAAATAAGTGCTTAATATAACTACTAAATTTGATAAACATACAAAACAAAAATTTGAAATTTATCTTCAACCAACATTCCCCCTTATGCTAGATATGTATCTTCAAAATAGAGCAGCCAAGCTAAAACAAGAGAGCAACTACAACTTGGAAACAATAAATATACTATCTAATCAACAACTACAAGGTTGAGCATACAAAATTTACCAAAGGAGACACAGGCACAAGGCCAGATAGAATATCATTGTCTAAGAACTAGATGAAAAAGTGGGAAACTAACATGAATTAAAAAATAATAGACAATACCAAAATTTAGAGTGTAGAAAGAGATTATAAAGACCCAAGACATGTTTTAATGTAATGCAATAAATTATTTTTTCATCTACTAAATTTTATATATAATGTTAAGTTAATGTCCCGCGCATCTTTAGTTATAAGCTTACAATTTAATGTCATGTAATAGATAGTTGATATGCTTGTTGGGGGAAAACATTCCACCTAGTTTTGGGGATGAAAAGAGAGACCCATGAAATTTTAGAACATGATATAAGATATATGGGACCCAAAATATATAGGGAAAATATTACTTTATATACAGTGAAACTGGTTTTCTATCATTTTGTTTAAAACTACCATCCATCACCAAATAAATCTATTAAAGACTCAAATATGTTCAGGATATATATTTTTCAAAATATAACAATTGGTAATTTATTTACCTCAATGGACAAGGGTAATTATCCCTAACAAAATGATTTTTTTTAGATTAATATGGAATTCAATAGACAATAATTTCAAAGTCATTTTATAAAATGAAAAAGTGGCCAATGCATCATCAACAAAAAAACATAATAAAATTATTTGAACAAGTAAGACAGAGGTAAAATTCTCATAAGCACACATGCAAGAGTAGAGGTAGAAAAACTACTTGCTAGAAGAAGGGGGGATAAATAAATTATAGTCTCACTCTACCTATTTTTGTGCATTCAAACCAGGTCCTCTATTCTTCTTTTCATCCTTTCTAACCATAACATCCTATGCCCCTTAATCTATTATGTGAATTTGTATGAAATCACTAGAATTGCCTTGCAGTGCAATGACATCACCATGAGACCAATTTTTCACCAAATTTTTAGTGTCTCTTTTATGATGAGAATTCCACCATGAATTTTACATAGCCACCAAATTTTCCATTCCACTATGACCATTGACAACTAGAGTGATACCACTTTTGGTGGTGACATTAAAATCACCATCGACCATTGTAGGTTCTTTGAGTCATTCACCACCAATCATTACTTTTGCTTCTAGAGTACTATGATCTTCCTCATTGATAATCTCCCCTTCAGAGTTAATCATCTCATCCATATTTCCATTATTCATGAGTGGTTTCCCATAGAAAAAGATATTTTCTAGGTTAAACAACCAAGTGGATTGATAATTACCATGAAGAAAAAAAAAACGCAGTTGCTTCCCATGTAATTTGATGAAGCAATTACTAAATTTCCATCCTGATACTAGATTCACACCATATGGTTTTTTTGGTCTTAAACATCCAACATGAAAATTGGTGTGGCCTTTTTCTCATCCAAACTAGCCAATTCAGTCCACCATTTATTATGTTCTACAAGCCAATGTTCATTCACAGCCTCAAGGTATAATGATTCATCCTTAAGCATATGAAAAAAATGTCCATCCTTAGTTTTATGGAATACCTCACCATGAACATTTAAAATATTGGAGATGAGTAGAAAATTCCCACCTTGTTGGCTTCCCTATGCTGAAACAAGTGGTTTTGCCATGTCAATGATAGTGACACCTACACAAAACAATTTTTTGCAATACTTGATAAACATTTCCATTTGACATTATGATTATCGTAATAAAATACTAATTTTTTAGCATTTTATTGGGTATCAACCATGTAATTAATCCTTAATTAATGATAATTGGGGAAATCAATAAATTATTTGGTGGTGTCCTTAAATGTTGTGAAATGAATTCTGCTTATAACCAACAATAGCCTATGATTGGTAGTCAAAGGTTATCAACATAGTTTAATATCAATAGGAATAAATAATAGTACTTGGGGGATAGGTATTAATAATTCACTCTTAATACATTTAAGTAGCTATCACCATTACTTGATCATGAACATAACCCAAACTATAAACTAGATTTTATTGAATAACGGGTGAATAGACTTTGAGAAGTTGGAAAATTTCAAAAGGAAAAATGAAATGCATTCAATGTCATACATATGGACACCAAACAATTAATACCTTGTAGTCCTAAAATGATGTGATAGACTTTAATAGTTTTCATAGAGTTCACATAAAGCATATACATCACATTCGATGTATAAGGCATCTGAACACCAGCTATCAATGGTAATGATATGTATTTTTTGAATAATTACCACAAGTCCCTATAAGGCATCAGGTAAAAGAACCTTGTCTAAGAGGATAAAGAAATACTTGATTGGATTCTAATTGGGTTAATACCACATTTCTAATAATTTTTAGATAAGGATAATTTATTGGGTAGTACACTCACCAAAATCATTTCGAATGCAAAAAGAGGCTAAAGAGTGAGAAAACCGAAATGGTGAATTACATTAATCATTCCTCCCCCTATTTATAAAAACTTACAATGTTTGTGTGCTAAAATATAACTCTTTTTCTTAAAATTATTACTAATTATTTAACATTTAATTAATAATAAAAGTAACTAAAAATTACTTGTGCATGCTTTCAACTTAGCAATAAATAATGTAATTAAAAATGGGAAGACCTATGTTTTATAATACTTTAAAAGGTTCATGATAATGAGCGATAAAATTTAAAGAGATGATCTTAATTTTAAGTTGAAGGGAATTTATTCATCCAACCCTTCTATGATGAAAATTTCCATGAAACAGCTTCACTTCAATTGACAAGATTAAATTATGCACACACCTCTTCAAAATTATGTAAAATAAAATATTATTTTTAACTTCATATCTATAAGAATTCTATGTTTCTTTTATATAGGAACCCAAAATTTCAAGACTCTGGAAATTATTTTATATTATATCATGTGAACATATTTTGAAAGATCAAGTCATGTCAAGCCTATCCCAATTTAGTATTGTGAAGTAGTTAATGTAAGAAGTATTTTGGGGGGGGGGGGTGTGGAGAGGAAAGGGAAGTCAAGGAAGAATGCATTAAAGAGAGAAACAAAGTATGGAAGAGCCAAAAATATGGATCGTATGTCAAATAGAGAAAAATACAAGACTACAAATACTCTGAAAGTATAATTCATAGACAAAAAAGTAGAAGATGGATAATTAGTGGTAGTTTGAAAGGATGGAGCACAAAAAAACATAGAGCTAAGTGTTGAGGAGACGCCATAGACAATGGTAGAGTAGTGAAGGACCATCAAGGAAGACCCGAACCCCATTTACTTTTAATAAGATCACAATAGTTCCCTAGAACATTAAACTTAGCATCCTAAAGACAATGATAGACATCTTACACCACTCCAGTTATGTTGTTAAATAAATAATATGCACTACACATAAAAATTCTTAGGATAACATGTAAAGAGCATGTTAGAGAAGATTATGGTTTGAGTAGACAAACTAAAGTTGTGAAAAATGTATATTTCTCAAAGACTTGAACATTAATACTTCCATGTGATCAAGCATTATCTCAAATGTTTTAGATGTCTTATGAGATTGTATAGATTATTGGTTATGGGCTTCCTAAAAACCTAATATCTCAAACGTTTCCTTAGTTTTCTCCATATATAGTTTATGGAAGTTCCAAAGTGGATTTTGCATATTTATGTGCATTTATATTTGTTTCTACTAACCTACATTAAGTAATTCCTTTTTGTTTTTAGTTTCTCCAATTTGGACATTTTGGTAATGGATTTTATACCCATTGATACTTTTCAAAGGTGGTGTACCATTGTAAATATTTGGGCTCATACTTGTTAACGTGAATGATACTATTTTGACTTTATCATAATAAAAACATTGAAAACATCTTAAACACATAAATTTACTTTCACTAGAAAATGAGTTATAAGGATTTAAGGTAAGTAAAGATTAATTAGAAGCACAATTGAAGAAAAAACAAATGGAGACATAGATGGGATTTCATAATTCCCTGAAATAACAAAAGGATTTTTCATCACTCCTTTTGCATCCCTATACATACTAGGGGTGTATAATAATATAGACAAAAAAAATAACTTGAACAAACATGGAACATTAAGGATGCATTGGCATTGACATTGTCATTAAGATTCACCATTCACATACAGTGGTATGCATACATAATATCTTGCATGCCAAATAAGAAACGATGTATTATAGCTTTTTCCTAGCCTAAAACTAGTCTCTGCTCTTTCAAAATTATGTAGTCATCAATTATTTCCACCAATCTAAACCTAATTTTTGGGTCTAAAAAAATAAAAATAAATGTTAGACCAACCCAAATGAAAAATTTAAGTTCAAATTCAAAATAAAATAGTACAGAAAAACCCATTTGTGTACATGTATAGGGTGTAGTTATCTTGATCAATGATGTGGCTTTGGATATGAAGTGGGAGATTGTGTTGTTATACTATTTTATGCAAGATATCTCTCCACTATAAATGCCACTTGAATTGTTGTTACCTCGTCACTCCCAATACCAATTTCTTATAAGCCATCTGCAATGCCCAACATCAACAAATATAAAAGTGTCCCCAATTAATACAAATGAGTGTTGGAGGGAAGATCTAATATGAAACTAATTTTAAAATTTTCTAAACAACTATAAAATTTAAATGGCACCAACCACGTAACATATTTTCATATAAGTTCCTTAACAATGTTGAGTGGATGGATAATCTCCCCCATAATTTATAAATCTTGTTGTATTTTAACTTCAAAACTATATACCTAAAATCCTAATCCCATCACCATGTCAGGGTTGGCACACTCGAGTGAATATTCATGATTTATCAATACAATACATAGATAGCATGATAGGGTGTACCAACCAACACTATTTTGACAACTATTTAAATAAAAATCCATTATTTTATCATTTATTAAAAAAATATTATTTTAATAAAGTAGGCTATTTTGATAAAGTAGGCAATTGGTAAGCAATGCAATTTAATACAATCTAGGCAATTATTTCATATTTATAAATATAATCAGGGTCATTATTGTTATATAATTATCGTGTGCTCACTCTAACATAAGATCACCTATTAGACAATTTTCTCAAACACACTCCACTTTAAAATAAAAATATAACATCATGAATGTGAAAAGTTCTAAACATAAACATAAATACGTATAAATAAATATTTTTTTATGTGTGCTGTGTCAACATAACATGTATGTGTTATAATGCACACATGTTATGCTTTGTTTGAATTCAAAATCCAAGACTTTTGGCTCAATAATGGCTTGGATTGCCAAGCCAAAGGCTTGGACTTATCAACACACATCTAAATATGACATCTTTAACAAAAAATAATAAAATTTAACTTACATCGTCAAATACAATATGATTTCAAAGATCCAATTCATAAAATTATTACCACGATGATGAGCATGCTTTCATATTTCAAAATATATGATTTTTTAAAATTTTGGACTATTTTAAGGTTTCTACATATGTTGATTTCTAATTATGGTTTTTTAAAATACACTACATGCCGTAAATATGCATTCTTATATATGTTTATGTATTTATTGAGCCAGATCAGAAAAAAAATTATATGGTCACAAATTAAGTCTGATTCTATATGCATTAAAAAACTATTTTTTATTTTTTAAGGTAGTTATAGAGTTCGTATGACTATCTATCCATTTTTTTTGTCATTTTTAAGATATATTTACTTGAAAAAATTATTAAATAACTATTATTATATTTAAATAAAGTATAACTCACAAATTACATGATATTATGTAAATTTCCACAAAAGGCTTTCAAAAAATACTGAAATTTACTATAGAATTTTTTTGTCTTGCAAATGACTCATCTTCAAATTTTATATGTTTGACCTACTTATATTTGGCTCAAAAATGGCTTGGACCTATCAACACAGAACTGAATATGAAATATTTAACAAAAAAAAGAAAATTCAACTTACATCGTCAAATACAATATGATTTCAAAGAGCAAATTCAAAAAACTATTACCACGATCATGAGCATGCTTTCATCTTTCAAAATCTATGATTTTTTGAAAATTTGGACTATTTTAAGGTTTCTACCTATGTTGATTTCTAATTATGGTTTTATAAAATACACTACATATCATAAATAAACATTCCTATATATGTTTAATTATTTATATTTTCATTGAGCCAAATTCAAAAAAAATTATATGGTCACAAATTAGGTCTAATTCTATATGCATTAAAAATTATTTTTTATTTTTTTAAGGTAGTTATGGAGTTTGTATGACCATCTATCCATTTTTTGTCATTTTTAAGATATATTTACTTGTAAAATTTATTAAAAAAATCATTTAAAAAAAATGAAGTATAGCTCACAGGTTAGATGATATTATCTAAATTTCCACAAAAGGGTTTCAAAAACTATTAAACTTTACTATAGAAATTTTGTGTCGTGTGAATGATTCCTCTTCAAATTTTATATGTTTGGCCTACTTATATTTAACTATTTTAAAAAATAATTATTATTTTAGAAACTAGAATCAAAATTCTATAATTCATGTTCCTTTACCATCTCCAAATTTTAAATATAACCATCTCAAATAATCTACAAAATTTAAAATTATTTAATTTTCAAGAAAAACCATGTTCATGGGGAGGCCTCCTTTTTATCACCCATCTTCTTATACTTATCCTATAGTTCATAAGTTAAAAGAATATATTTTATTTAAGTTAAATATCATTTAGGTTGCATTTCACCATGACACTCTAAATTTGACATCATTTTAGATGTTTGGATTAATTAACCAACACCTCCCGAAATGGGACATAAAGGTAGCTCTGAGTCTATATTATTTAGAGTGTATTTCATTTGGAACATATGAAAATGTACACTCCCTATCTTAAAGTGTCATCATACCTATTTATTAAAACTTTATAATAAATGTAATAAAAATGAAGCACTTATTTCTCACCCCTAACCTAAACCTTTACATACATTAAGAACTCTATTCCAAACACACACACAACCCTAATAATGAAGTATGAAGATATCTGTTTGTTTTTTTTATTTCTTTCCTTCCTATCCATTGTTTGTATATAAGCATGTAGATATCTATTTGTTTCCTTTTGTTTCTTGCTTTATTGATTTTGTTGTGTGTTTTTCTTTGGCCCTTATTTCAATAAGTCCTTTTAGACAACCCTGAGCTCAAAGTTTATTTATTTTGATTAAACCTCTAAAGTTAAAGAATGTGGGTGTGAACCTAATAACATATGTTGATCATGGTTTTTAAATGTGAGCCCAATGTTGTAACTTGAAGAAACTGGTAAAGACTAATTAAAGAGGCCAACTATTCCATGAGAGCCTCAACATTGTCTTGACCTAAATTTTCTTTTAAGAAGAGTTTCACTTATAGGATGAAATCTTAATATATTGAATAATATTCATGCTTACAATTAATAAACATCCTTGTGTAGGATAATGGTTGTATTCATGGGTACTTTTCTAAGGATCAAACATATGGCCAAATCCTTAAACCTGGCTACCTTATTTCCCAACCTTACTGAAAGCATAAAAGATCTAAAAAGTGCAAAAAATAAGAATGCAATGAAAAATCAAAAGCTTTTAAAGCATAGGTAATTTTGGTAATCTCCACTAGGGCTATGGATGCCTGGCTAGCAATAAAGCAAGGCCATGAATGGAGCTAAATGCATCTCTATCAGGGCTATGGATGTCTGGTTGATAGCAAATCAATGCCCAAAGACTTCCCTAAACTAGAAGCATGGTTATTAATGAATATCTAAACATGATCCAAGTCAGTGTTAATGATTAAAGATATGAAACCTAGAAGTTATCCCCTGAATCCCATGAAAAATAGTAAGTGGAATCAAAACACACACACACAACTATAATATTGAAGTACAAAGAAATTGGAATTATTCCACGTCAGCGTGAAACACATGTTTTCAAATACGACGTACACACCACATGTTTTGACATTGAAAAATATATTCCAACCACATGTTTCGACATTACAAAGCATATTCCATGGACACCGCCAAAGTCTTACAATTGCATTTGTCTCCTCTCTCACCCATTTATTGGCTATGAGCTTATTGTCTATCACATTTTTATTGCCTATGATCTTATCGTCCTTCTATCCTAGTAGATAATTATTTTTTGGATAGAAATACTTCAACTATAGTAATACTGAATAGTGAGTTTGTTCTATAATTAAAAATATATACGATTTTATAATAATAATAATAATAATAATAATAATAATAATAATAATAATAATAATAATAATAATAATAATATACAAATCTAAAAATAAAAGATTATTTATATTTTAATTATATTATTATTAAATAGTGATTGAATAGTTTAATTTGTTTTTAATTTAAAATATATAGGAATGTTTTTTTATAAAGATAATTATATTATCATCAACATTTCAAATTATATTAATTAAGTTTTTTTTGATTGGGTAAATCGCTTTTGATCGTAGTTATGAACCAGTATGGAACATAAATGAGGGCCCATTCCCTGCATCAAAATGAAAGGAAGAAGAAAGAAAAAGAGCACAAATGACACCACTTTCCAAAAAATTAAGAAATATGGGACATAAAAGACATATAAAATCTAACGAAAGGGGTAACGAAAAGAGAGGATACAGATAACCGAACACCCAAACACCCATAAAAGGGAATAAAATAATACATCACTCAAGACCAATCGCCACTAAAAGTCCACTAAAGGGGCTTATTTATCGGAACACAACTATCTTCTGAGAGGGGGGGACGCAATCAATAGATTGAATAAATTAGTCCTTTAATACTTTTAATGCAGATTAAAACATATATGTAGAGATCACACACAAATATGCGTAACACCAATGTATGTGGAAAACCCAATATGAGAAAAACCATGGTAAAAAACAATTGCTAGAATCTACCGTTCTAATCTAGTGTCACAATCACAACCTCACTAGTTACAACATTTAAGGGCACCAACCCTAAGGAGACACCAATCCCTTGGTTTAAGAGCACATATTATAACGAAGCACCAACTCCATAACTGAGCACCAACTCAGCTTATCTGATGGCACCCACCAATCAGATCTATTTTCAAAATATGGAGCTACAACCCCATATTATAATATTTATTCATAAATGAATCCAATTCCAATTATCTATTACAAGTCTATTATGTAACTTCTCAAACTTTTCTATTCATCTCTCTCTTCTCTTCCACTCTACCCCTTTATCTTTCTATCTCTATATTTTCTATTTGACACAATTTAACCACTTCAACAGTTTCATCCTATATCTTAGATGACATACATATAACAATTGGATCTAGGTTTTCACATCTTCTTTATGTTCATACTTGTTTGCTAACACATCACACCAATTCTAGACTTAGTTCATGTTTCTTTAAACAAGTTTCCCACGTCTTGAATTCATGCTCTACCACCATGATTATTGGTCTCATTACTATTTTTAGCATATAATGGGCTTTGTTTTTATGAACATGCTGTCTTACACAAATTTGATCGATCACCATCATCTATTTTGTTATATGTGTCAAATTTTATGGCTTACCTGCATGTTTCTCTAATTGACCATTGGGATGACTGTATATTTAAATATTGACCATTGATTTTAAGTTTCATACCATGATCTAATGATCCTCATTCAATTTTATTAACTTTAAAATATGTCTATTAGATCAATTTTTGATAGGCTCACACACTCTGTTGGATCCTTATTCACTTTTGTACTTTAATGTTTCAACTTTAAAATGTGTTTGTTCGATATTTTAAGCTGAGATCCCATGTATCGGTGGATATTTAAAGATGCATGAACTTTACCTTTGTCTAACACTAAACATCAAAATTTTAATCTCATGTCGCTACTTCCTAAGTCTTTAGAATGAATACATTCCATTGATCTCATCAAACTAGCTTAGTCTTTAACTCACCTCTATGTCGTTAAAAATTGAGCACTTGATCTCATTGAGTCTACTTGCTTTGTTAGATCTTCATTACATAATCACACACTCACCATTTGATCCTCTAACAAGATCAAACTTTATCTCTAACAAGCTCTCATGAATGTGACACTTGGCACACTCGCATGCCTTCTGTATATTGTTGTAAGTCACCACACTTGTAATACTTGGAATCCTCATGTGCCTTCTATACATTATTTTTAATGCCCATGCTTGTGACACTTGACAACCTCACATGCCTTATATAGCTTTGTTTTCAGTTTCTATTATTGAGACTCTTGGCATTCTCATGTTAATCCTTGACTATTTGACTTTAAACCACTTTGCAGATTTATTGTATAAGCTTTGTTATTGTGACACTTGTCACTAGTATGTTTATTCAGAATTGATTTTGATAAATTAACTTTACTACGATTCACTGGATCTTCAATGTATGATTAAGAAATAAGCATTGATTTAATTGGGAGAAATCTTAAGTTGAGGACTTAGGAAATATAAAGTCTTAGAACATTGCTCAAAATGGTAATTACTAGTTCGAAGGGACCGATTGCATAATGATGAGGAAGACTTAATTTATAACATAAGTAATCGGTTCCTATCTATAGCTACTCAACATAAAAATAGAACATGCTTATGAATTCTATGGTTTAAACCCTTAGGTTTTAACTAGCAAACCCTGTAATATTTGAAAGTAAAGATAAATCATTTCTAAGCTCATTTCTCTTCATCTGAACATATGGACCATATATCTAGGATGCACTTGATAAACCCATAACAAATATTCAATCAATTGGTCTTTAATCCTCCAAAAATGGTCTCTATAAAAGCATGACAACTTTACACTTTACAACTATAAAACATGTTATTCTCTCTAATATCATGTAAATAATCTCCCTTTTCACATCAATCACAATCATATTTCCAACAATCTCCCCATTTGGCATTGATGGAAAATTAAATGCTCTGCTCCTCTTGAATTGTTTGCATTGGTTTCTGATGAACTTGAACTAAAACTATTAATACCAAACTTGCTCCCCCTTAGGCAATAAAACATTTGCCTAAACTCAACTTGGACATATGTTGTACTCTTTCAAAATTTTATAGAGTGTGTTTGCACTTTTTCTCCCCCTTTGACGTCAATAACAAAGGGACTCTAACTTTTTCATAGTTTGTCCAAATTTTTCTCCCCCTTTTATCAAATAAATGAGTTTGTCCAAGAGCCTTCAACCATCAACTCATTATAAAATTGTAAAAATATGCATACTTGAGTTGGCTTTTCTCTCTTATTCCAAGGATTAATAAGACTTTTGTGATATTCCTGTAGACTCATGCCCTATCACTAGGATCTAGTGATGTGATATAAGAGCCACCACTCCCAATTTTTATCTCAAATACTCAAATTATTCCTTGGGAAGAGGTTTGGTGAATATGTTTTAAAAATTGATATGGATTTGGCACATACTCCATTGTGATCTCATAAGATACAACTTTTTCTCTTAAGAAGTGATATTTGATTGATATGTGATTAGTTCTGGAATGCATCACTAGATTTTTTGATATGTTAATAGCACTCAAATTATCACAAAGAATAGAGATAGGTGATTTGTAATCTACCTTGATGTATTTAAGTGTTTGATTATCCATAATACTTGAGTGCAACATCCCACTACTCCACATATGCTAGTTTTCCTATAGAAAAAGTAACTTACTCTTGTTTCTTGCTTAACCATGAAACAAGTCTGTTTCCAAGGAAAAATGCATTATCATTAGTGCTTCTTCTATCATCCACACTTCCTTCCCAGTCAACATCTGTATATGTTGTCAAACTAAAATCTTCATGTTTAGGAAACCATAGGCCATAGTTAATTATGTTCTTGATATATCTAAAGATTATTTTCACTACATTGACATGTGATTCTTTAGGATTATCTTGAAATATTGTAGCCATGCATACTTTTCACATGATATTAGATCTTGATGTAGTTAGGTATAACGATCTACCTATCATGGAATTGTACATAATATGATTTGCATCAACAGACTCATCCTCTTTACTCAACTTACAACTAGTAATCATGGGAGTATCTACTAGTTTGTTATCTTCCATTCTAAACTTCTTCAACATTTCCTTAGCATAATTGGTTTGGGATATAAATATCCCTTCATCAGTTTGTGCTATCTAGAGTCCAATGAATAAATAAAGTTCTCCAAGCAGAAACATCTCAAACTCATTTTGCATTTGAGTAGCAAAGTCTTTGTACATTCTATTGTTATTGCCTCCAAAAATGATATCATCAACATAAATTACAACAATCAACATATGTTTAACTTCTGATTTGAAGTACAAATTTCTATTTACACATCCTTTATTGAATCTTTATTGTTTTAGGTACTGGCCTAATCTTGAATACCATGCTCTATGTGCCTATTTTAGACCATACAAAGCTTTCTTCAGCCTACACACATAATATTCTTCATCTTCAGATGAAAACCTTCAGGGTGTTCTATGTAGACTTCCTCTTCTAGGTTCCCATTCAAGAAAGTGTACTTAACATCAATTTGATGGACTTTGAATTTGTTGTATATAGAGAATGATAGAAACATGCTTATAGATTCCAATATAGAAACTCGAGCAAATGTTTCCTCAAAATCTATGCCTTCAACTTGTATATATCCTTTGCACACTAATCTTTCTTTATTCCTTATAATAGTTTCATCCTCATTGAACTTTGTTCTAAATAACCATTTTGTACCTATTACATTCTTTTTTGAAGATCTTGGAACTAATTCCCAAGTTTTGTTCTTTTCAATTTGGCTTAGTTCTTCTTCCATGGATTTTCACCAATTCTCATCCTTGGTCGCTTCAACATAGCTCTTAGGTTCAATTTCAGACATTACATCAAAACTTACTTCCTCCTTGTTCATTGAAACTCTTTTCCTTGTCTGAATTCCTTAATTTTTATTTCCAATGATCTACTCTATAAGATGATCCTTTTGAACAAATATTGTAGGGGCCTTTTCATTTTCTTCCTCATACTCTCCATTAGATGCTTCCTCTTCATAATCTAATTCTTTAATACAAATTTTTTTGTCAGGTTTAACATGTTTCAAGCCTTCTTCAACCTTGACATTGATGCTCTCTACAATTCTGTGTAAGATTTTGTTGTAACATATGTAGCCTTTGCTTTGGGTGAAATAACCAATAAATATTCCTTCATCACATATTGATTCAAAGTATCTTCCCCTGATGTAGCATTTGTTGCTAAACACTCTGAAATACTTAACAGAGGCATATTTTCCATACCATAGTTCATAGGGAGTTTTATCACTATTTACCCTTAGTTGAACTCTATTAAAGATATATACTATTGTTTAGACTACTTCTCTCTAGTATCCATGAGGTAACTTGGCCTCTTTTAACATTGTGCAGGACATTTCCTTGATTGTCCTATTCTTTTTTTGAACAACTCCAATCTACTCTGGAGTGCTTGCTACAGAGTAATGCCTTTTGATTCCATGTTTCTCAAAATACTCAATTAACTCATTTGAAATGAATTTTCCACCTCTATCAAATCTTAAGCATTTTATTTTTTATCCAATCTCATTCTCTATCATGGCCCTAAAGATCTTGAATATTTCAAATGCCTTGAGAATTATCCTTCAAAAAGGTTACCCATGTCATTCTTGAGTAATCATCTACAAATAACGTGAAGTATATCTCTCCTTTATATCTTCTTGTCTTAGCAGGACCACAAAGATCACTCTAAATTTTTTCTAAGGGCTTTATACTTGCATACTCCTTTGTTTGAAATGTAACACTTGTCTATTTGCCTTGTTGATATTCTTTGTAATTAGTGTCTATAGGTTTGGTTATATTAGGCATGTGTCCAACACACTTATTTGAGCTTACCTTTATCAGGTTGTCAAAATTGACATGGCCCATTCTTCTATGCCATAACCAAATCTCATCAATCTTTCCTATCAGAAAGCTATTACCATCCACTTCACTAAGATTATAGATATTGCTTTCAGCTATCTTCCGTTCTACAAACAAACTTCTATATCTCCTTATCTTATAGCCTTCTACATTAAATGTAACCTTATATCCATTGTCACATATTTGGATGACAGTTACCAGATTATGCTCTAATACTTCAACATAAAAGACATCATGTGTAGGTAGTTTTCCATCTATGTTAAAAGTTTCATTACCTCATATCTTTACTATAGCATTGTCTCTAAAGATGATAGATCCTTCCTTACATTTTATCAGTTTGATTAACTTTCTCTTGTCACAATTCATGTGTTTTGAGCAACCACTATATAGTTCCCACAAACTATGCTCCTTGGCATGTAGTGTAGTTTGAGAAATCATAGATTGATCTTCCACTTTCTAGACATCCTTGGGTTTATTATTTATATTATTTTCCCCTTATTTAGAGACTTGTGAACCTTTGTTCACACTAAGAAGCATGATTTTTTTTCATGTTGTATTTTTGGTCTCACAAAGTTTGTTTTACATTATTTAGTTATGTGACCAAAATTATTGCAAGTATAACATATTGCATTTGTATCTAACAAGGGTGAAAATGAATTTTTGATTACAATTTTTTTTCTCCTTTTATGTACAACTCTATAATCACTATCCCTATGACCTAAATGACTAAAGGTATAATAATAACCATAGAAAGATGAGGAATACTTGGTCATGTAATTTATTTGTGCAGGATGAGGAAATATTATTAACTTTGGCTTCTTCAAATATTTCACCCTTATGAAACAATATGCACCACTGACCTTTTTTTCTTCTTCTTTTCGCCTTCAATTTTCTTCACATTATCAATACTTGTGTCTATCTTTGTATTCCTACAAGTTTTCTCTTTCTTTAATCCTGATTCTTATTTTTCTTTGAAGTTGTCATATAGGTTAGCATATGTACAGGTTATGATAATTTTACTTTTTTCATAACCAAGATCAAATCTTTCTTTTGATGGCTTTTGAGAGTTGATTAACTCATCAAGAATTAATGAACCTCCTTTCAGCTTTATAATTTTGTCTAGTTATTCTTTAGTTTTCTCAAGTTCTTTTCTCAAATCCATTATTTTTAGTTTTAACTTCATGTATTCATCATATTTAGATTTTAGTTCAGGTCTGAATACTTCTTATATTCTTTTGTCCTCTTCAACTTGTGTCTTTAGGTTAACCACCATCTGATCAAAATTTTCAAGATTTTTGGACATTTTTTCAATCTACTTTTATCCAAGCCTCTTTTTTTTTTTAGATATCTTTTCTCAACTTGTCAATTTCATCTAGAGAATAGATAATTTCACACTCTAGATCGACTTCTCCTTCTCCTTATTCATATAAGTCCTCAACTTCTTCTTGATCCATAGATGCTGATCCTAATTTTATGAATAGGAATTCTTTTTTCTCAACCACAAAGGCACAATCATGGTCTTCATTAGAAATATCAGTACCATCCAATGAATCACTATCTTTTTTTGTGTAAAGGTCTTTCTTATTTTTGAAGAAGTTCTTCTTATTGGAATAGTGGGGTTTCATATTTTTACTATCCAATTCTTGCTCAGATTTATCCTTTTTTTTTAAGGTCATTTATAAAAAAAATGTCTTACTTTACCACATTTAAAGCATTTAAAGGGTAACTTATTTTTGTATATTCTAGACCCTTTTCTTAATCTTATATCAAATTTAGCTTCTTCTTCATTAGTCCCCTCATATCTAGATGTAGGTGATTCTACCTTTGCTATTCTGGATGCTTTGAATGTAGTTTCTCTCTTGAAGTTACCTATTTATCCCATTCTCATCTCATAGGTTATGAATGTTCCATGCAACTCATCTACAATGAGCTTATCTAGATCTCTTGCTTCATCTATTGCACAGATTTTAGAGTCATACCTTGATGGAAATAATCTTAGGACATTTTTGATAATGACAAAATATTTCATCTCTTCTCCAAGGCCTCTAATTGTGTTGACTATTTTATTTACTCTAAGTAGGTAGTCTACAATTTTCTCTTCTTGATTCATTTTAAGGATTTCAAACTTAACTTTGTAGGTTTGTAGCTTGGCCTACTTTAACTTATCATCACCTTCATAGATGCTCTTTAGTTTTTTCCAGATATCTTATGTATTTTGACAATGCATCACTTTGGCAAACTCTAAATTTGACAGTCCATAAAGGATAGCACTCTTTGCTTTGGAATTGCTCTCATATGCCTTCTTTGAGCCCTGATTAGTAGGAGTTATAGCAGGGAATGTATATCCATTTAAAATAGGCATCCGTATATCAAACCCTAGTGAATATAAATATGCTTCCATTCTAATGCTCCAAAATGCATAGTTTGATACATAAAATAGAGGTGTTTTATTTGAGGAAGAGCCTTCTTGATTAGCCATTTGTGTTCACCATCTAAGATCTACTTGAGCTGATTAAGATTCTTCTAAGGAACCAGGGCTTTAATACTAAGTATTGGAACATAACTATCTACTGAGAGGTGGGGGTGAATTAATATATTGAAAAAATTAGTCCTTTAATATTTTTAATGTAGATTAAAACATATGTGCAGAGATCACACACTCAAAAATATGCATAACACCCAATGTACGTGGAAAAACCAATATGGGAAAAAACATGGTGAGAAATAACTACTAGAGTCTACCATTCTAATCTAGCCTCACAATCACAAGCTCACTATTATAAAATTTAAGGGCACAAACCCCAAGGAGACACCAATCCCCTAGTTTAATAGTACCTACTCTAAATAATTACCATTTCCGTAATTGAGCACCAACTTAGCTTATTTGATGGTACCCACCAATTAGATTTATATTCAAATATGAAGATACACCTCTAGATTATAATATTGATTCATAAATGAATCCAATTAAAATTCTCTGTTACAAGTCTATTCTGTAGCTGCTCAAACCTTGCTCTTCATCTCTCCCCTATCTTCCACTCTGCCCCTCTATCTCTATGTCTCTATATTTTTTATTTGACATAATTTAATCACTTTAGCCTTTTCTACTTGTATCCTAGATGACGTATATGTAAGCATTGGATATAGGTTTCTTCATCTTCTCTATGTTCATACTTGTTTACTAACACATCATGTCAATTCTAGACTTGGTTCATATTTCATTGAACAACAAGTTTACAGCATCTTGAATTCATGCTCTACCACCATGAGGTTTGGTCTCATTACTATTTTTAGCATATACTAGGCTTTGGTTTTGATGCACATGCCATATTACACAAATTTGATCCATCACCACTATTTATTTCATTATCTAGGTCATATTTTACGGCTTACCTACATGTTTATCCACATAACCATTGGGATGAACATATATTTAAATATTGACCATTAATTTTAAATTTTGTGCCATGATCAAATGATCCTCATTAAATTTTTTTAACTTTAAAATGTGTATGTTAGATCAATTTTTGACAGGCTCACTCACTCTGTTGGATCCTTGTATACTACTGAACATTAATGTTTTTAATTTAAAACACATTCATTAGATCTTTAAAGATGCAAAAGCTTTACCTTTTTCTCATGTTAAATATAGAGCTCTTAATCTCATCTCATTACTTCCTAGATCTTTAGAATGAATACACTCCATCAATCTCATCAAACTAGATCAATATTTAACTAGAATCTATGTCCTTAAACATTGACCACTTGATCCCGTTGAGTCCATTTACTCTGTTAGATCTATATTACATGATCACATATTTACTATTTGATATTCTAACAAGGTCAAACTTTATCTATGACAAGCTCCTATGAATGTGATACTTGGCACCCTCACATGGATTCTATACATTGTTATCAGTGCCCGCACTTATGACAATTGGCATCCTTGCATGCCTTCTATAAATTTCTATCAGTGCATATGATTGTGACACTTAACACCCTCACATGCCTTTTATACCTTTGATATCAATTTATACTATTGAGACACTTGGAATTCCCACGTTAATCCTTGACTATGTAAGCTCCATGATTGTGACACTTGTCACTAACACATTTACTCAAAGGTGATTTTGACAAATTGACTTTTCTATGATTCATTAGATCTTTGATGTATGATTAAGCGCTAACCGTTGATTGAGCTAGGATAAATCTTAAGTGAAGGACTTAGGAAATATAAAGTCATATAACATTGTTTAAGCTAGTAATTACTAGGTTGAAAGGGTCGATTGTATAATGATGAGGAAGACTTAATTTATAACTTAAGTAACTGGTTCCTATTTATAGCCATTCAACATAAAAATATAACATGCCTGTGAATGCCATGGATTAAACCTTTAGGGTTTAACTGAGAAACCATATAATGTTTGAGAGCAAAGATAAATAATTTCTAAGCTCATTTCTCTTCATCTAAACTTGGAAACCATATATATAAGATATACTCAAAAAACCCATAACATATCTTCTATCAATTACTCTTCAATCCTATAGAAATGGTCTCTATAAAAACATGACAAATTTACACTGTAACTGTAAAAAAATATCTTCTCTCTAATCTCATGCCAATAATCTCCCTTTCTACATCAATGACAATCATATTGACAATGTTATCCAAAATACAATACTACCCATCACCCTTGTTTAAAAAGGAGGTCTTCCAGTGTCCAATGAGATCCATTGGATATGAGAGAGTGCACTTCCACCCTTAGGTTTTCTACCTCTGATATATGTCAATTCTTCTTCGAAGGGACTCCAACATCCATGTGTCATGTAGAAGTTTTAGATGGGGGAGACCAAGGAGGGTACATTTGAGGAGGGATTGAATGGGAGGTTAGATTCCCCTGTAAGGGATCTTCTATGAATGCGAAGGTATAGAGTGGGGAAGGGGTTCCTTAGTAGGTTAAGAGGGGAGGGGAAAGGGGTAGGAGAGTAGGCCTAGGACATCCCACAATAACATCCGTCATCATCATCGAGTGAAAGAAAGAAGAGTAGTAAAAATTTTCATGATTCTACCACTTGAAAAAAAATTAAGATGCTATGATCTTCAAAACCCATGATTTTTGTGTAAGGTGCTAATATGAATATATATAATTAAAATTTATATGCTTTTTTAGTAATTTTAAGAATAAAAAATAATTATAAAACAATAAGTGATAATTTTTTTTAATAGGAATGAGCTCCCATCCTAATCAAAAAAAAAAAAAGTTAATAAAAAAAATGTTTTTAAATAAAATATTACAACTTAAAGGTAATTAACATTTTAAATTTCATGAGGTAATCTATCATTTAAAATATATAAATTATATGTAAAAATTATTTATCATAACTTCTTATATAAATAAATATATAAAGTACATTTTTTTATTTAAAAAATAATAAATACACAAATAGTTAATAAAATTAATTAATTAAATAAAATAATACAAAACTTTAAATGTCAAAATCCTATTTTAACATTAAAAATTTATTTTGTTTTAGGTTTTAAAAATGATACTAGTAAAAGAATGACAAAATTCATGGTCCTAGTATCATTTAAGGAAGGTTGCCCATGTAAAAAATTATTAACATTTTTAACACAAACTTTTTCAAGAAACATAGCCTTATAAGAAATCCCATAAGTTGAAGAATTGAGGTTATTGTAGTTGATAGTATTTAGAAAAAATATACTAACTAAAATTTATATAAAATATTATTGCCATCGATGTTTTAAATTATGATATATAATTCGTCATCGTGATGTAAAAAGAATATCTATAACATATAACTTATAGACCATATCTATTTAAAGTGATACCTATTATATATAATTTAGAATATTATAAATACAAAAATATTTAATTTAATTAATAAATGAAAATAAAAATGATTATAATTTAAAAAATAAAATTATTAAATTTTGATGTAATGGTATAATGTTTTATTGTTTTGGGTATAAAAAATTAATTTTCGTCCTAACATCTTTTGTAGATAGTTATTTTAGCATTTTAAACTTTAATAGTTCTAAAGGTTTAACTTTATTAGTAATGTTTTACCTATATAAGGTATAAATTAAATAACTATGTTTTTTTGGAGTGCATATCATATGAAGAAAAACATGTTGATGAAGTTGTGTAGAATTTTGTTGCATTCAAAGTCTTAAAATACATCAAATAATGAATTATTAGGTTGTATAAATCATATACATGAATTTCAGACTAAAATTACTTATATAGATAATTTTTTGAGGTCTAAGAAATGTATTAGGGATACTTTAAAAAATAATTTATATAAAATTAGTGATTGACATTAATTAAAATAAAATAAAAGGTTTTGTAAAAAAATAATATAACATCTTCTCATGCTACTCCAAAACTAGTTATATTTTTAAAATTTATTTAATTTGGTTTAGATAATGCATATAAATTCATAGGTAAATGAACATATAGAAAAATATAAACATGCAAATACAAAGTATCAATCTTAAAAATTCATCTTTATATATATGGATAGGTAACCAAATTATTCCTAATTCAACTTAAATACATGCCAAAGTATGATCCTAAGGCCTATGGATTATAATCTATAAGTAAAAATAAACCCACACAAATCAAAGCCACAACATCTTAAACATTGTTTTCTAATGCATCGAATTCATCTCCTTATAATACTTACATATAAACTTGTGCTCACTATACAAACATGATTAGGACTACTATAACTCTCTCAAAATCTTAGAGAGTGGTATCATATATAAAAGACTTATTTATCTTAAGGATGGTTGATTATATTATTTATTTATTTTGATTACAACCCTTAATAAATATCACCTTTTAATTTAATATTTATATATTCACTCGGTCAAAAATAGTATCACCTTGAGTCTTAAAGGGCTTAGTCAAGTAGTTTAATAATAGTGTAGGATTGTCTTCTATAAATAAATACATTTGATTTATATCATAATATTATCGTCCACACTATTATATTTCATATATATCATAATAATAGTATCACCTTGAGTCTTAATGGGTATATAGACTTTGAGAAGTTGGAAAGTTTCAAAAGGAAAAATGAACTGCATTCAATTCCATAGATATGGACACCAAACAATTAATACCTTGTAGTCCTAAAATGATGTAATAGACTTTAATAGTTTTCATAGAGTTCAGATAAAGCATATACATCACATTCAATGTATAAGGCATCTGAACACCAACTATGAATGGTCATGATATGTATTTTTTTGTATAATTACCACAAGTTCCTATAGGGCATTAGGTAAAATAACCTTATCTAAGTGGATAAAAAAATACTTGATTGGATTGTAATTGGTTTAATACAACATTTCTAATATTTTTTAGATAAGGATAATTTATTGGGTAGTACACTCACCAAAATCATTTCAAATGCAAAAAGAGGCTAAAGGGTGAGAAAACTAAAATGGTGAATTACATTAATCATTCATCCCCCTATTTATAAAAACATACAATGTTTGTGTGCTAAAATAGAAATCTTTTTCTTATAATTATTACTAAACATTTAACATTTAATTAATAATAAAAATAACTAAAAATTACTTGTGCATGCTTTCAACTTAGCAATAAATAATGTAATAAAAAATGGGTAGACATATGTTTTATAATACTTTAAAAGGTTCATGATAATGAGCGATAAAATTTAAATAGATGGTCTTAATTTTATGTTGAAGGGAATTTATTCATCCAACTCTTTTATGATGAAAATTTCCAAGAAATAGTCTCACTTCAATTGACAAGATTAAATTAATTACACACCTCATCAAAATTATGTTAAATAAAATATTATTTTTAACTTCATATCAATAAGAATTCTATGTTGCTTTTATATAGGAACCCAAAATTTCAAGACTCTATAAATTATTTTATATTATATCATGTGAACATATTTTAAAAGATCAAGTCATGTCAAGCCTATCCCAATTTAGTATTGTTAATATGTGTATGTAATTTTGCATTTTACATAGCAGTTATGGTAGACCAAAAAACTTAGCCAACCTTGTAATAATATTATATCATTTTCAAAAAGGATGCTTTATAATTTTATGTGAAGGAATTAATGGATAAGTAGTGGTAGTTTGAAAGGATGGGACACAACAAAAAGCAGGGCTGAGTGTTGAGGAGACTCCATAGATAATGGTAGATTAGTGAGACCCAAACCCCATTTAATTTTAATAGGATCAAAATAGTTCCCTAAAACATGTTTTATAAACTTATCATCATAAAGACAATGATAGACATCTTACACCACTCCAATTATGTTGTTAAATAAATAATATGCACTATGCATAAAAATACGTAGCATAACATGTAAAGAGCATGTTAGAGAAGATTATGGTTTGAGTAGACAAACTAATGTTGTGAAAAATGTATATTTCTCAAAGACTTGAACATTAATACTTCCATGTGATCAAGCATTATCTCAAATGTTTTAAATGTCTTATGAGATTGTATAGATTATTGGTTAAGGGCTTCCTAAAAACCTAATATCTCAAACGTTTCCTTATTTTTCTCCATATATAGTTTATGGAAGTTCCAAAGTGGATTTTGTACATTTATGTGCATTTAAATTTGTTTATAATCACCTACATTAAGTAACACCTTTTCATTTTTAGTTGCTCCAATTTGGACATTTTGATAATGGATTTTGGACCCATTGATACTTTTCAAAGGTGGTGTACCATTGTAAATATTTTGGCTCATACTTGTTAACGTGAATGATACTATTTTGAATTTATCACAATAAAAACATTGCAAACATCTTAAACACATAAATTTACTTTCACTAAAAGTTGATTTATAAGGATTTAAGGAAAGGAAAGATTTCTTAGGAGCACAATTGAAGCAAAATCAAATGGAGACGTAGATGGGATTTCATAATTCCCTGAAATAACAAAAGGATTTTTCATCACTCCTTTTGCATCCCTATACATACCAGTGGGGTGTATTATAATATAGACAAAAAAAATAACTTGAACAGACGTGGAACATTAAGGATGCATTGGCATTGACATTGTCATTAAGATTCACCATTCCCATATAGTGGTATGCATACATAATATCTTGCATGCCAAATAAGCAACGATGTATTATAGCCTTTTCCTAGCTTTAAAATAGTCTCTACTCTTTCAAAATTATGTAGTCATCGATTATTTCCACCAATTTAAACCTAATTTTTGGGTCTAAAAAAATAAAAATAAAAATTAGACCAACCCAAATGAAAAATTCAAGTTCAAATTGAAAATAAAATAGTAGAAAAATACATTTGTGTACATGTATAGGGTGTGTTATCTTGATCAATGATGTGTCTTTGGATATGAAGTGGGAGATTGTGTTGTTATGCCATTTTATGCAAGATATCTCTCCACTATAAATGCCACTTGAATTGTTGTTACCTCGTCACTCCCAATACCAAATTCTTATGAGCCATTTGTAGTGCCCAACATCCACAAAGATAAAGTGTCCCCTAGTTAATACAAATGAGTGTTGGAGGGAAGTATTATATGAAACCAAATTTTAAAATTTTCTAAACAACTATAAAATTTAAATGGCACCAACCACGTAACATATTTCCATATAAGTTCCTTAACAATGTTGAGTGGATGGATAATCTCCCCCATAATTTATAACTCTTTTTGTATTTTAACTTCAAAACTATATACCTAAAATCCTAATCCCATCACCATGTTAGGGTTGGCACACCTGAGTGAATATTCACTATTTATTAATACAATACATATATACATGATAGGGTGTACCAACTGACACTATTTGACAACTATTTAATTAAAAATCTATTATTTTATTATAAATTGACATTGCAAAGCATATTCTAAAGTCTTACAATTGCATTTTGTCTCCACTCTCACCCATTTATTGGCTATGATCTGATCGTCCTTTTATCCTCATAGATAATTATTTTGTGGATAGAAATACTTCAACTACACTAATACTAAATAGTGAGTTTGTTCTCTAATTAAAAATATATACAATTTTAATAATAATAATAATAATAATAATAATAATAATAATAATAGTAGTAGTAGTAGTAGTAGTAGTAGTAGTAGTAGTAGTAGTAGTAGTAGTAGTAGTTTTTGTTGTCAAAAACATTATTTTTAAATTAAAATATATAAATCTAAAAATAAAAGATTATTTATATTTTAATTACATTATTATTAAATAGTGATCGAATAGTTTAATTTTTTTTTTTTTTAATATAAAATATATAGGAATGTTTTTTTATAAAGGTAAGTATATTATCATCAACATTTCAAACTATATTAATTAATTTTTTAATTTGATTGGGTAAATTTCTTTTGATTGTAGCTATGAACTGGTATGAAACATAAACGAGGGTCCATTCCCCACATCAAAATGGAAGGAAGAAGAAATAAAAAGAGCACAAATGACACCACTTCCCAAAAAATTAAGAAATATGGGACACAAAAGACGTAGAAAATCTAATGAAAGGGGTAACAAAAATAGAGGATACAGATAATCGGACACCCAAACACCCATAAAAGGGAATAGAATAATACATCACTCAAGACCAATCTCCACTAATGATAAGGAACTCTATGCCATTATGCAAGCTTCCAAATAATGGAAACACTACATCTTGGGGAAAGAGACGGTCATCCACACTGACCACAAACCATTAGAATGCATCTAGACATAGAGCAAGCTATGAAATGAGAGGCACCAAAATTGGGCCACATAGCTACAACAATTACATCTAGAAATCAAACTCAAAAAGGGGAGCTCAAATATGGCCATAGATTCTCTGAGCTGCCCACCAATTACTACCCTCACAACAATTTTTGACCTATGTAGACATGAGACTACCACTTGGGGTGCTCTATATGAAGTAGATCCTACCTTTGCTGATATATATTAGGTGCTTCAAGAAGGTAAACATGTTTCTGATTTATATTTGTAGGATAATGTCCTCTATCATATGGGGCATATCTATGTTCCAACTGTAGAGCAACAAAAGATGATGTGGGAAGTACATTTCAACAAGATAGTTAGACGCTTTGGTGTAGAAAAGACATTGGTAGTTATTATAAAACACTTCTACTAGCCCCATATGTGAAACTATGTGGAAAGGTACCTTAAATATTTCACCCCATGTGTGATAGCTAAGCCAACAAATAAGAAGTAAAGATTTTACATGCCATTTCCAGAACTAACCAGGCCTTGGGAATCTATCTCAATGGATTTTATATTAGGTTTTCCCACTTCAAAACATGGTCAGGACTCTATTTTTGTTTTAGTTGATCATTTTCCAAAAATGGCTATAATGATTGCTTATAAGAAAAATATATTTGCTAAAGAAATCGCTTAACTATATTTTAGTCATGTATGCCTCTATTTTGGTCTCCCCAAGTCCATTGTCTCAGATCAAGATAGAAAGTCCTTGAGTATCTTCTAGTCCACTCTATAGAAGATGATGGATACTAAGCTGATGAAGTCCATAGCCTTCCATCCACAAACTGATGGTCAGACAGAAGTGGTGAACCGCTTGATTTTTCACATGATTCAGATGTATCACTCCAAACATCCATGCACATGGGATAAGGGGATTCTTTTCATACAATATGTATATGATTGGGCCCTGCACAACTCAACCAAGCACAGTCCATTCTACATATGCTTCAGGTTCCAACCCATGGCACCAATTGATATAGTTGTTCCATTCTCCACCATGGAATACACACCTCATGGGATATCTGAGGTAGAAAAAGTAACAAAGTTCATTGAATAAATGCAACACATCTAGTCTCAAGTTCATGACATCTTGGAGAAGATGAATCAAAAGTATAAGCAATGCCATGACAAACATAGGATTGCACACCATTTTGTTATGGGTGATAAGGTTTGCTTACAACTTCAAAAGGAATGACTTGTAGGCCCACACAGAAAAAATAAGCCTTTGTGATATGGTCCCTACACCATCACTAGAAAAGTTGTATAAAATGCTTTTGAGTTGAACCTACTAGCCTACCTTTGTCTACATCCAATATTTAATGTAGATCTCCTCAAACCATATCATCCACCTCTATTAGACACTTCATTCATAGAAAAACAACTCAAAATTAATGAGATTTATCTGTAGAGTTTTTCTCTCGTGGAAGAGGATTAGATTGTGGACACCTAGATGAAGATAAGAGGATGCTCTAATCTACTTTATCAGGTGGTCAAAAGGGGCCAGCTTAGCCACCAAGGTGAGTGGCTCATAGAGAATCAAATTAAGACACAACTACCACACTTGATGAGGAATATTGATGTAATGGGGACCATTTCTTCTCAAGGATGGAGGAATGATTCAGGCAATAATTCAGGGGATAATTCAGGTAGCGGTTCTACCCTAATTGATGAGTGAACTTTTGGGAGCCATAACTTTTGCATCGTAGCTCTAATTGACTAACCGCTTGAACTGTTGAAAAATATAATAATGAGGAGAACGTGGAGAGATGGCACAAAACTTTTCTTAGTGGTATTGAACCTCCAAAAACCCAATAGAAGTGCCCCAAATTTCAATTTTAGTAGTGTAGTCTAAAAATAGTAAGTTTCTAAAAATAGTAATTCCTCAAATTTTGTATTGTTTTAAATCTTGTAATTTTAACCACTTAATCTACCTCAAGATTGGTGACCTTCCACATCCTCCTCATAATTTAAAAATGTGTATAAATTAATATGTAACCTGAAATGCAAATTAGACATCTTTTCCCAGAGATAAGCATATAGTTGTATTGTGATCTTGAGTAATAAAACATGTCTTCTTAGAGAAATCATATTTACTGTGTTATTTTTGTGTTTTTAAAATATTTATCAATCTAAACTTCTTAGTTTTGGATCACTTTATCAGAGAAAGGAGTTTATCCAAGAATTTGAAACCATCAACACATTAGAAATTTGTAAAATAATGCATACCTAAGTTTCCTTTTCTCTCTTATTCTAGGGATTAATAAGACTTTTGTGATACTCCCCCAGAATCATGCCCTATCACTAGGATCTAGTGATGTGATATAAGAGCCACCACTCCCAATTTTTGTCTAAAATACTCAAATTATTCCTTGGGAAGAGGTTTGGTGAATTTGTTTTGCAACTTGATCTTGTGCTGGCACATACTCCATTGTGACCTCTTGAGATAGAACTTTTTATTTTAAGAAGTGATACTTGATTGATATGTGATTAGTTATGGAATGCATCACTAGATTCTTTGATATGTTAATAGCACTTGAATTATCACAAAGAATATAGATAGGTGATTTGTACTCTACCTTGATGTCTTTTTAAGTGTTTGATTCATCAACAAGACTTGAGTGCAACATGCCACTGCTACCACATACTCTGCTTCTGCTATATAAAAAGTAACTAACTCTTTCTTCTCAATCAGGCATGAAATAAGTCTATTTTCAAGGAAAAATGCACCATCACTAGTGCTTCTTCTATCATCCACACTTCTTTCCCAATCAACATTTGTATATGTTGTCAAAGTGAAATCTTCACTTTTAGGATACCATAGGCCATAGTCAATTGTGTTCTTGATATATCTAAAGATTCTTTTCACTACATTGACATGTGATTCTTTAGGATCATCTTGAAGTATTGCAACCATGCATACTTCTTGCATGATATCTAATATTGATGAAGTTAGGTATAAAAATCTACCTATCATAGATTTGTACATACTCTGATTTGCATCAATGGACTCATCTTCTTTACTCAAATTCCAATTAGTAATCATGGGAGTATCTACTAGTTTTCTATCTTCCATTCCAAACTTCTTGATCATTCCTTAGCATACTTGGTTTGGGATATAAATATCCCTTCATCAGTTTGTGTTATCTATAGTCCAAGGAAGAAATAAAGTTCTCCAAGTATAAACATCTCAAACTCATTTTGCATTTGAGTAGAAAAGTCTTTATACATTCTATTGTTTTTGCCTCCAAAAATGATATCATCATTATAAAAAACAATAATGAACATATGTTAAACTTCTGATTTGAAGTACAAATTGCTATTTGCACATCCTTTATTAAATATTTATTGTTATAGGTACTGGTCTAATCTTGAATACCATGCTCTAGGTGCCTATTTTAGACCATACAAAGCTTTCTTCATCCTGAACACATGATCTTCTTCCTTTGACAGATGAAAAACTTTAGGTTATTCTATTTAGACTTCCTCTTCTAGGTTCCCATTCAAAAAATCTTACTTAATGTCAATTTGATAGACTTTGAATTTCTTAGAAATAGAGAATGATAGAAACATTCTTATAGCTTCCAATGTAGAAATTGGAGAAAATGTTTCTTCAAAATCTATGCCTTCAACTTGTGTATATCCTTTGCACACTAAGCTTGCCTTATTGTTTATAACAATTCCATCCTCATTGAACTTGTTTCTAAAGACCCATTTTGTACCTATTACATTCTTGTTTGAAGATCTTGGAACTAATTCCCAAGTTTTGTTCTTTTCAATTTGGCTTAGTTATTCTTCCATGGTTTTTCACTAATTCTCATCACTGCTAGCTTCAACATAGCTCTTAGGTTCAATTTCAGACATTAGAGCAAAACTTACTTTCTCCTTGTTTGAAATACTTAATTTTTATTGCTAATGATCTACTGTATAAGATGATCCTTTTTAACAAATATTATAGGTGCCTTTTCATTTACTTCCTCATACTCTTGATTAGTTGCTTCCTCTTCATAATCTGATTCTTTATTATAGATTTCTCTGTCAGGTTTAACATGTTTCAAGCCTTCTTCAACCTTGACATTGATGATCTCTAAAATTATATGTAACCTTTTATTGTAACATATGTAGTCTTTGCTTTGGGTGAAATAACCAATAAATATGCCTTCATCACATCTTGATTCAAAGCTTCTTCCCCTGATGTAGCATTTGTTTCCAAACACTCTAAAATACTTAACAGAGGTAGGTTTTCCATACCATAGTTTATAGGGATTTTTATCACTATTTACTCTTATTAGAACTCTATTAAAGATATATATTATTGTTTAGACTACTTCTCTCTAGTATCCATTAGGTAACTTAGCCTCTTTTAACATTGTTTTGGTCATTTCCTTGATTATCCTATTCTTTCTTTCAACAAATCTATTCTACTCTAGAGTCCTTGTTGCAGAGTAATGTATTTAGATTCCATGCCTTCTACATTAAGTGTGACCTTATATCCATTTTCATACATTTGGATGGCACTTAGTAGATTATGTTGTAATCCTTTAACATAAAAGACATCATGTATAGGTAGTTTTCCATCTATGTTCAAGGTTCCTTTACGTCAGATATTTACTATAGCATTGTCTCCCAAGCTGATATATCTTTCCTTACATTTTCTCAGTTTGATTAACTTGCTCTTATTATAAGTCATGTGTTTTGAGCAACCGCTATCTATTACCCACAAATTATCATCCTTGGCATGTAGTGCAATTTGAGAAATCATATATTGATCTTTCACTTTCTAGACATCCTTGGGTTTATTATTTAGCTTATTTTCCACTTTTTTAGAGAGTTGTGAACCTTTGTGCACACTAGGAGGCCTGATTTTTTTTCATGTTGTATTTTTGGTCTCACAAATTTTATTCTATGTTATTTATTTATGTGACTAAAATTATTGCAATTATAACATATTGCATTTGTATCTAACAAGGGTGAAAATGAATTTTTGATTACAAAATTTGTTCTCCTTTTAGGTACAATTCTACAATCACTAACACTATGACCAAAATAATTATAGGTATATCAATAATCATAGAAAGATGAGGAATATCTAGTCATGGTATTTCTTTGTGTAGGATGAAGAAATCTTATTAACTTTGGCTTCTTCAAATATTTCACCCTTATGAAACCATCTACATTTGCTACCTTTGTCTTCTTCTTTTATTAAGGCTTCTTTTCTCCTTCAGCGTTCTTCACATTAACAATGCTTGTGTCTATCTTTATATTCTTGTATTTCTCTTTCTTTGCTCATGATTCTTCTTCTACTTTAAAGTTGTCATATAGGTTAGCATATGTACAAGTTATGAGAATTTTCATTTTTTCATAACCAAGACCAGCACTTTCTTTTGATGGATTTTGAGAGTTGATTAACTCATCAAGAATTACTAAACCTCCATTTAGCTTTAGAATTTTGTCTAAATGTTCTTTAGCTTTCTCAAGTTATTTTCTCAAAGCCATTATTTCTAATTTTAACTTCATGTATTCATCATATTTAGATTGTAGTTCAAGTTTGAATACTTCTTATATTATTTTGGCCTCTTCAACTTGTGTCTTTAGGATAACCACCATCTGATCAGATTTTTTAAGATTTTTGGACATTTTTTCAATCTACTTTTGTCGAAGCTGTCAATTTCATTTCAAACATAGATGAGTTCACACTCTAGATCCACTTGTCCTTCTCCTTCTTCATCCACGTCCTCAACTTCTTCTTGATCTATAGAAGCTAATCCTAATATTATGAATAGTACTTTTTTTTTGTCAGCCACAAAGGCACAATCATGGTCATCATCAGAACTATCACTATCATCCAATTCACTATCTTCTTCTGTGTAAAGTCCTTTCTTATTTTTTAAGAAATTATTATTCTTATAATAGTGGGGTATTTTTACTATCCAATTCTTTCTCAAATTTATCTTTTTTCTTATAAGGGCATTTAACAACAAAATGTCTTACTTTACCACATTTAAATAATTTAAAGGGTAATTTATTTTTTTTACTTTTTAAACCCTATTCTTAATCTTCTAACAAAGTTGGCTTCTTCTTCATTAGTCCCCTTATATCTATATGTAGGTGATTCTACCCTTACTAATATGGATGCTTTTAATGCAGTATCTCTCTTGAAGGTACCTATTTATCCCATTGTCATCTCATAGGTTATGAATGTTCCATGAAACTCATCTAAAATGAGCTTATCTAGATCTCTTTCTTCATCTATTGCATATATTTTAGAGTCATACCTTGATTGAAAAAATCTTAGGACCTTTTTGACAATGACCAGATCTTTCATCTCTTCTCCATGGCATTTGATTATGTTGACTATTTCATCTACTCTAAGTAGGCAGTCTATAATTTTCTCTTCTTCATTAATTTTAAGGATTTAAAACTTGCCTTTGTATGTTTGTATCTTGGCCTACTTTAAATTAACATCAAATTCATAGATGATCTTGAATTTTTTCTAGATATCTTGTGCATTTTGACAATGCATCACTTTAGCAAACTCTAAATTTGACAATCTATAAAGGATAGCATTCTTTACCTTGGCATTGCTCTCATATGACTTATTTTAAGCTTGATTAGTAGGAGTTATAGCAGGAGATGTATATCTATTTAAAATAGACATCCATATATCAAACCCTAATGAAGATAAATATGCTTCCATTCTAATGCTCCAAAATGCATAGTTTGATACATAATAAAGAGGTGTTTTGTTTGAGGAAGAGCCTTATTGATTAGCCATTTTTATTCACCATCCAAGATCTACCTAAGATAATTAAGCTTCTTATAAGGAACAAAGGCTTTGATATCAATTATTGGAACATAACTATCTACTGAGAGGTGTGGGTGAATCAGTAGATTGAATAAATTAGTCCTTTGATATTTTTAATGTAGATTAAAACATATATGCATAGATCACACACTCAAAAATATTCATAACACCCAATGTATGTAGAAAAACCAATATGGGAAAAAACATGGTGAGAAATAACTACTAGAGTCTACCATTATAATCTAGCCTCACAATCATAACCTCACTGGTTACAAAATTTATGGGTATCGACCCCAAGGAGACATCAATCCCCTAGTTTAATAGTACCTATGCTAAAGAAGCACCAATTCCCTAATTGAACACCAACTTAGCTTATCTGAGGGTACCCACAAATTAGATATATATTTAGAATATGGAGCTATAACTCTAGATTATAATATTGATTGATAAAAGAATCCAATTCCAATTCCTAGTTACAAGTCTATTCCGTAACTGCTCAAACTTTTATCTTCATCTCTCTCCTCTCTTCCACTCTACCCTTTTATCTCTATGTATCTATATTTTCTAATTGACACAATTGAACCACTTTAGCCTTTTTGAATTATATCCTAAATGACATATATATAAGCATCAGATCTAGGTTTTTGCATCTTCTCTATGTTCACACTTATTTACTAACACATCATGCTAATTCTAGACTCGGTTCATATTTATTTGTATGAAAATTTTACCTCATCTTGAATTCATGCTCTAACACCATGATTTTTGGTCTCATTATTATTTGAAGCATATATTGGGCTTTGGTTTTGATGCACATGCCATATTACATAAATTTGATCCATCATTGCCTTTTATTTTGTTGTCTATATCATATTTTATGGCTTGCCTACATGTTTATCCACCTAACCATTAGGATGAACATATATTTAAATATTGAACATTGATTTTATGTTTTATGCCATGATAAAATTATCCTCATTAAATTTATTTAAATTTAAAATGTTTCTATTAGATTAAGTTTTGACAGGCACACTCGCTCTGTTAGATACTTGTACACTTTCAAACTTTAATGTTTTAACTTTAAAACACATTCATTGGATCTTTTGATCTAATCTCCCACATGTCATTGGATCTTCAAAGATGCACAAACTTTACCTTTGTCCAATGTTAAACATAGAGCTCTTAATCTCATCTCATTACTTCCTAAATCTTTAAGACAAATACACTCCATCAATTTTGTCAAACTAGCTCAATCTTTAACTTGAATCTATGTCATTAAACATTGAGCACTTGATCCCATTGAGTTTATTATCTCTATTAGATCTAGATTACATGATCACATAGTCATTGTTCGATCTTCTAAAAATTTCAAACTTTATCTATGAAAAGCTCCTATGAATGTGATACTTGGCACCCTCGCATGGATTCTATACATTGCTATCAGTGCCCACACTTATGACAATTGGAATCCTTGCATGCCTTCTATAAATTGCTATCAGTGCCTATGATTGTGACACTTGACACCCTCACATGCCTTCTATACCTTTGCTATCAATCTCTACTACTGAGACACTTGGAATCCCCACGTTAATCCTTGCCTATGTAAGCTCCATGATTGTGACACTTGTCACTATAACATTTAATCAAAGGTGCTTTTGACAAATTGACTTTGTTATGCTTCATTGGATCTTTGATGTATGATTAAGCACTAATCATTGATTGATCTAGGATAAATATTAAGTCAAAGACTTAGAAAATATAAAGTCTTATAACATTCCTCGAGCTAATAATTACTAGGTCAAAGGGGCCGATTGCATAATGATGAGGAATACTTAATTTATAACTTATTTAATTGGTTCCTATCTATATCTAGTCAACATAAAAATTTAACATGCCTATGAATGCCATAGATTAATCCCTTAGGGTTTAACTTAGAAACCTTGTAATGTTTGAGAGTAAATATAAATCATTTTTGAGCTCATTTCTCTTCATTTGAACTCGCAAACCATATATATAGGATGTTCTCAACAAATCCATAATAAATCTTCAATCAATTGTTCTTTAATCCTCTAGGGATGGTCTCTATAAAACCATGACAAATTTTCACTGTAACTATAAAACAAGATCTTCTCTCTAATCTCATGCCAATAATCTCCCTTTTGACATCAATGACAATCATATTGCCAACATTATCCACAAGACAATACTACCCATCACCCTTATTTAAAACAGAGGTCTTCCAGGATCCAATGAGATCCATTGTATATGAGAGAGTGCACTTCCACCCTTAGTAATTATGCGTCTGATTTATGTCCTTTCTTCTTCGAAGGGACTTCAACATCCGTGTGTCACTTAGAAGTTTTAGATGGGGGAGAACAAGGAGGGTACATTCAAGGAGGGATTGAATGGGGGGTCAAATTCTCCTGTAAGGGATCCTTTGTGAAGGGGAAGGTATAGGGTGGGGAAGGGGGTCCTTAGTAGGGTAAAAAGGGAGGGAAACAAGGTAGGGGATTAGGCATAAGACATCCCACAATAGCGTTTGTCATCATCACCAAGTGAGAGAAAGAAGAGTAGTATAACTTTTCATGATTCTACCACTTGAAAAAAAATTAAGATGCTATGATCTTCAAAATCCATGATTTTCATGTAAGGTGCTAATATGAATATATATAATTAAAATTTATATGTTTTTTAAATAATTTTAATAATAAAAAATAATTATAAAACAATAAATGATAATTTTTTTTAATAAGGATGAGCTTCGATCCTAATCAAAATTAACAAATATATTTAATATTTTAAAAAATATATTTTTAAATAAAATATTAAAATTTAAATATAATCAATATTTTAAATTTCGTAAGGTAATCTATCATTTAAAATGTATGAATTATATGTACAAATTATATATCATAAATTATTATATAAATAAATATATAAAGTACAATTTTTTTAATTTAAAATATTAAAAAAATAAATAAATACACAAATAGTTAATTAAATTAATTAATTAAATAACATAATAAATAATATAATACAAAACTTTAAATGTCCAAATCCTATTTTAACATAAAAAATTTCTTTTGTTTTAGGTTCTAAAAATGATACTAGTAAAGGAATGACAAAACTTATGGTCCTAGCATTATTTAAGGAAGGTTGCCCATGTCAAAAATTATTAACATTTTTAACACAAACTTTTTCAAGAAACATAGCCTTAGAAGAAATCCCATAAGTTAAAAAATTGAGGTTATTGTAGTTGATTGTAGTGAGAAAAAATATACTAAATAAAAGTTTTATAAAATATTATTGCCATCGATGTTTCAAATTATGATATGTAATTCATCATCGTGATATAAAAAGAATATCTATAACTTATAGGCCATATCTAGTTATGTAGATAATCCTTTGAAGTGATACCTAGTATGTATAATTTAGAAAATAATAAATATAAAAATAATTATTTTAATTAATAAATGAAAATAAAAATGATTATAATGTTAAAAAAATTAAATTATTAAATTTTGTTGTAATGGTATAATGTTTTATTGTTTTGGGTTCTTAAAAAATTAAATTTGATACTAATAAAAGAAGGAAAATCCCATTATTTTAGCATTTTTAACTTTAATAGTTTTAAAGGTTTAACTTTATCAGTAATGTTTAACCTATATAGGGTATAAATTAAAGAAATATGTTTTTTTGGAGTGCATATCATCAAAGAAAAAACTTTTTGATGAAGTTGCATAGAATTTTGTTGCATTCAAAGTTTTAAAATACATCAAATAATGTATTATTGGGTTGTAGAAATCATATGCATGAATTTTAGTCTAAAATTATTTATATAGATAATTTTGTGAGGTTCAAGAAATGTATTAGGGATACTTTAAAAATTAATTTATATAAAACTAGTGATTAAAATTAATTAATTAAAATAAAATAAAAGGTTTTATAAAAAATAATATAACATCTTTTCATGTTACTCCAAAATTAATTATGTTTTTAAAATTTATTTAATTGTGTTTATATAATACATATAAATTTATAGGTATATGAACATACGGAAAATATAAACATGAAAATACAAATTAACAATGTCAAAAATTTATCTTTCTATATATGGATAGGTAACCAAATTATTCCTAATTCAACTTAATTACATGCCAAGTTACGATCCTAAGGCCTATATATTATTAATCTGTAAGTAAAAATAGACCCACACAAATTAAAGTCACAACATCTTAAACCTTGTTTTCTAATTCTTCGAATTTGTCTCCTTATGATACGTACATATAAACATGTGCTAACTATACAAAACATTTTTTTGCAATACTTGATAAACATTTCCATTTGACATTATAATTATCGTAATTAAATACTAATTTTGTAGCATTTTATTGGCTATCAACAACGTAATTAATCCTTAATTAATGATAATTGGGGAAATCAATAAATTATTTGGTGGTGTCCTTAAATGTTGTGAAATGAATTCTGCTTATAACCAATAATAGCCTTTGATTGGTAGTCAAAGGCTATCAACATAGTTTAATATCAATAAGAATAAATAATAGTACTTGGGGGATAGGTATTAATAATTAACTCTTAATACATTTAAGTAGCTATCACCACTACTTGATCGTGAACATAACCCAAACTATAAACCAGATTTTATTGAATAACATGGATATAGACTTTGAGAAGTTGGAAAATTTCAAAAGGAAAAATGAACTGCATTCAAGGTGATACATATTGACACCAAAAAATTAATACCATGTAGTAAAATGATGTGATAGACTTTTATAGTTTTCATAGGGTTCACATAAAGTATATACATCGCATTTGATGTATAAGGCATCTGAACACCAGCTATCACTGGTAATGATATGTATTTTTTGAATAATTACCACAAGTCCCTATAGGGCATAAGGGAAAAAAACTTATCTAAGTGGATAAAAAAATATTTGATTGGATTGTAATTGGGTTAATACCACATTTTTAATAATTTTAAGACAAGGATAATTTATTGGGTAGTACACTCACAAAAATCATTTCAAATGCAAAAAGAGGCTAAAGGGTGAAAAAACCGAAATGGTAACTTACATTAATCATTCCTCCCCCTATTTATAAAAACTTACAATTTTTGTGTGTTAAAATAAAACTCTTTTTCTTATAATTATTACTAAACATTTAACATTTAATTAATCATAAAAGTAATTAAAAATTTCTTGTGCATGCTTTCAACTTATCAATGAATAATGTAATAAAAAATGGGTAGACAAATGTTTTATAATACTTTAAAAGGTTCATGATAATGAACGATAAAATTTAAAGAGATGGTCTTAATTTTAAGTTGAAGGGAATTTATTCATCCAGCCCCTCCATGATGAAAATTTCCAAAAAATAGTTTCACTTTGATTGATAAGATTAAATTAAGTACACACCTCATAAAAATTATGTTAAATTAAATATTATTTTTTACTTCATATCTATAAGAATTCTATGTTGATTTTATATAGGAATCTAGAATTTCAAGACTCTAGAAATTATTTTATATTATATCATGTGAACATATTTTTAAAGATCAAGTCATGTCAAGCCTATCCCAATTTAGTATTGTTAATATGTGTATGTAATTTTGCATTCTACATAGCATTTATGGTAGACAAAAAAAATTAGGCAACCTTGTAATAATCTTATATCAATTTGAAAAAGGATGCTTTATAATTTTTTGTGAAGGAATTAATGGAAGAAGTAATGGGAGGGGTGAGTGGAGAGGAAAGGGAAGTCAAGGTAGAATGCATTAAAGAGAGAAACACAGTATGGAAGAGCTAAAAATATGGATCTTGTGTCAAATAGAGAAAATTACAGGACTATAAATACTCTGAAAGTATAATTCATAGACAAAAAAGCAGAAGATGGATAACTAGTGGTAGTTTGAAAGGATGGAGCATAACAAAACATAGAGCTGAGTGTTGAGGAGACTCCATAGACAGTGGTAGAGTAGTGAAGTACCATCAAGGGAGACCAGAACCCCATTTAAATTTAATAGGATCACAATAGTTCCCTAAAACAAGTTTTATAAACTTAGCATCCTAAAGACAATGATAGACATGTTACACCACTCCAATTATGTTGTTAAATAAATAATATGCACTACACATAAAAATTCTCAAGATAACATGTAAACAACATGTTAGAGAAGATTATGGTTTGAGTAGACAAACTAAAGTTGTGAAAAATGTATATTTCTCAAAGACTTGAACATTAATACTTCCATGTGATTAAGCATTATCTCAAATGTTTTAGATGTATTATGAGATTGTTAGGTTCTATAACTCTAAAGATATTTAATAACTTGATTCTCCATTGTAGGGTAAACATAGATAAGATGTTATTAAAAGATAAAATTGGGTATTTTTTGTGGGGTAATTACAAAATATTTTTTAAACACAATCTTAGAATTAAATGAATATTAATTGTACTTAATTAAATGTGTTATCATAATGATTACAACTACCTTGTATATTCCTTATACTACAACCTTGTTAAGTGAGTTTAGCATTACATCACATGTTTCACATCAAAATATATAAATATATTATTTGTCCTTGTAAAGGTATGGTATTAATAATTTCACTTTTGAAAATAATCCATATTTTTTTAGTCGATCAATTTTATTAAAATGCGTATGATTTTAACAATTATAAACTTTTTATAAATTTTTTTCATATACATATTGGAATTTTCCTAGGGGTGTTATTTGAGAATATTAATATGGTGAGATCATAATAATCAATTAAAATGACAACTCATATCATTATTAATTACAAGTATTCATTTTTTTATGATAACTATTTGTCATTAATTATTTTATTATTGTGAATAATATTTAATTGAATACATTTCAACAAAAAAAAATCAATAAATTCTAAAATATTAATTAATTATTGAGAATGTCAAATCTTATCATAAATTCTATTTTAGAAATATTTTATCATAAATGCTACTTATTTTCATAAATTATGAATTTATGTTTTTTCTAATATTTATATTAAAATATTCAATTGTACCTTTAATACTTAGAAGTGTGTAATTTTTAAAATTATTAGTCCTTTCCAAGGAAGGAATATATGAATTAGTTTTCAAAAAATTGATTTTTATTCTTCAAATGAACGATTTAGAATACATATTATTCTATTAAATTTAATTTTTATTATAAAGTTTGTTAAATAAATGTTGGAATATGCTATGCATGTTATTTAAGCATATTACGGAGCCAAAATTATCAATAATTATTACCACTAACAACATATATCATCATTAATTACTATATTCATTATTTTAGCCATATAAATGATAGCTAGAATAGGCCCAATCTATTAGACAAATTTTATATAGCTACCTATAAAACATTTCCCATTGACCATAGTAATTATTTTTCATTACCGATCACATAGGTTGATAACTTATGAGCATGGGGGAAATTAGTTCACTAAATCAAGAGACAATGTCACCATCTATGTCTCACTCCATTCCGATGTTAATTCCATAACAATTGGGTCCTTTCCATTTGTCTCATAAGTAGGTATCTCTGTTAAACTATAAATTATATTTTATATTAAATTTTAAAAATCATTGACAATGATTGGCATTGGCATTTCTAGGATGGTTTTAGCACAGTTAAATAGATGAATATCATATAATTACATCTCCCTACCTCATTTAATTATTTAATACTCTATAAGAGCCAACCCTAATGTCTTCCTCATTACAAAATCCATTTGCATATCTCCCACTACCTAAGGGTAAAATGATAGATATTCATTCAGTCATCTAGTTATTCTAATCTAAATGATTAATATGAATGGGTGACATTTGATTATAGGTATCCAAATATGTCTACAATATTGAGGGAGGAACAAGTGGATGCATGGAAGCCTATTGTGAATTTTATTCACAATAAGGGAGTTATTTTATTCTATCAAATTTTGGGTGTTAAAATGGATTTTCATGTTAGAAAGTTCTTTCTTTTTCCTTTTATGTAATTCAATGTCTATAAACTCCAAGATTATGCAATCCAAAATGTTAATAATATAAATTGAATTCATATGTTTTGAACCATATCCTTGATGAGCCACACTATTTTTTTATTTGGTTCAAATCATGGTTCATCTAGGACATTTTAATCTACTAATTTTAGCTATTGGTAATTTCCTTTCCATTTATTTTAAATCATTATTGCTTAGAGATGATTAAGTATATGCTAATATAAATGATAATACTATAACTTTAACAACACATTGCATTTTAATGACAAGAATTCCAATATATTTTGAATCTCACATACAAGTGTACTGATATCTTGATTTTTATTGTTGTTTTACTTTAAAATATTTTAGCCTTTTCTTATCACATGGTGAACTGTTCAATGATTTGGTGCTTATGTTATTCCCATACAAACTATTATTCATGGTGAAATATTTTATGATGATTTGGTGCTTATATTATTCACTTAATCTTATATAAACTAATATTTGCAATGGTAAACTGTTTTAAGTTATAAAAATACAATTAATTTATAATTTACATTTAAGCTTAAGTAAAAACAATTATCAATACAAAAGTAGGGACTAGCCATTATGCAACCCTTGTTTTTACGATATTAACTATGAAATAAATTTATAATTCCTTGTAAGACTATTTTATATATTTGTAATAGTAAATATTAATTAAAGATAAGGTATTCACTTATACAAGAGGGTTTTAAAAAAATTATGTGTAAACTTTTTAATTAATATAATTAATCACATCTTATCATATATATAAGAATAGTAAAATTGAGTTTATTACATAAATAATTATAATTTAATCTAATAATATTTAATTATTTATTATTACTATTAATTAATATAAAAGTTATTGTTAAATATATTAATTGATTGTTATAGTCATGAATTGTAAAAACTTTAAATGTTCCTCTCTTAAATTAATTAATATTCATTAATTTATTAGTAATTCATCCTTAAACATAATTGAAATACAAACACTTGTTCCTTTTCAAATTTTGAGCTTGCATTTTAATCTCAATTACCTCTTTCAATAGATACTTATATTAATTTTCCACCATAACTACCTAAACATCCTCGATTCTCATAAGTACTTATATGTCTCTAGTGTATTCCTTGACAATAAAATTGATAGAATTAATTATTTCCTAACGTAAAGGATGACATAAAGCACTCATTATTATTAAAAAAAAGTTAATTATAATAATGTTAATTCCAAAGTGGTCTTTTGACAAATATCAAATATTTATAATCTTGTCTTTTCAGAGAAAAGTGTTTTTAATATTATATTACCTCATTATTATAGATATATTATGGGGAAATATTTTGATATGAAGTAAAAATGTCATTATAATTCACATTGAATATGTGTCACTTATTTTAACCCTTTCTAGATTGTTTGAGATCAATTGTAATGATCCTGAATACTATCAAAGAAAATATATCAATAGGCATAGTATTTATGAAATAATCACTTGTATTGTTTCCTATTCAATGAATAAAATAATTGAATACAAATGCATAAATAAGCCTCACCTCAGAATTGTACTTGATATTTAAAATTTTAAACTCTAAAAAATCAATAAACCCAACCTGTTATTTTTTGTAGTTATTATTTTTAGTAAGTTTTACATGCAAGCATGTGCATCCCTAAAAATATCCAAAAAATATTCTAAACACTAAAAATAATCTATCAAATGAATTTAAACTTATGTTCGCATCCAGTTACAAAAATATACAATTTCTAAAAATAGAAAAAACCTAAAACAACACTAAAATAATTTTTTCAAACCCTTAGATGGTCATGTATGGTCTCCAAAAAATATCAAAAATGTCCATAACTAGTTATGGTAGGTTATTTCTACATTGATTTTTTTTTTTAGATAGTCATTTTGACATGAAGAAGAGCTCAAACGAAGATATAGAAAAAAAGTTATTCCCTCTAGTTATTTGAACTCATTTTTCAAATCAAATTTATAATACATATTCTTGAAAATTGATTTCAAGAAATCAATTTCTTTCTCTATGTTATTTTAAAATTATGAAGTAAAATACATACACACACATAACATGTAGTATTTGGTAGTTAAACTCCTTATAATCCATTTTTTAAAGAAACTTAGATGGTGTCTTAATAATCTAAACTTTTTGTGTAGGTTGTCAGAATCCATTCATTTTGAGTAGGTTGATGGTATGAAGATGCACAGAATAATTTTTTTATATAAATACCCCTCGTATAAATTTTTAAAATCATCTAATACTTTAAAATAAAGGATTTTGAATAAAAATATGTAGAATTTCAATGTGATAAAAATGTAAGATTACATTTGATAATCCATCATCAGGATGTAGAAATTATATATGTATGCATTGTATAATAAATATTATTATTTTTGATAACCGTATGAAGTAAAATATTCCTATTACTGATGAAAACATGGACTAAGTAAATTACCCATAGGCATAAAACTCAAAAATTTCATGATAAATAGTCTTCTCTATTGATTCTCCATGAATGAATAAAACATTACATAATAGTATTTAAATAAATATAAAATAAAAATTGGATTTGGAATCCATAATTAAAAAACTAAATAAATCAAATGCTACATAAAACTAACTCACCCATGTTATTATTACCAATTACTATTTTTAGTAATTTCCCCTTCTAGTAAGTTTTTTAATTGCTATTTTTATTAAATTTTTCATGCAGCCTTGAATGAGACTAAAGATATCGACATATCCTCTAAATTAATCCAATGTATGTATTTAAACTCAAGTTGAAATTTGATTACAAAAATATTCTATTTATAAAAATCATAAATCATAAAAAAACTTTAAAATATATTTTTGGACCTTTAGATGGTCACATATGGTCCCTTGGGTAAGTGCATAGAGTTGGAAGATAATTTCATGGACATTTAACCTAACATGTAGGAATTATATACATTACACATATGGTTAATATCTATAACACGTGTTTTATAAAGTCAAGCTCAAAAATAACATGCCATAATGTGTACGCCTTATAATTTGTATGCATTATATAGACAAAATAATGCATGTGTTATAACTAGTACATGTTATTTGTACTTTACATAAAATGTACATGTTATAATGTGTACACATTATGTAAACATGCAAAAAAGTAACAAGGCCAAAATTGCATTATATTGTCATTCTCTCTCAATTTACTATTTATTTTTCCCTTTTCTACACTAAACTATGTTTGTGTTGTGCTTTAAGGAGGATAAAACATGTTACAATATTTTTTTTTTAATGAATCGATAATGTAACTATAGATGGGAGATAAGAAATAAAAAACCAAACCTATTAGCACTAGATTTTAGCAATTTTTATATATTACACTATTTTAATGTTAAAACATTTTTGTAACTACCCATTAAATTAGAAGAGAAAATTATGATAATAATCATCCTAACCATCATAAATCTCATATCCATCCCATCCCTCCTATAGTTCCAGAAGACCCCTAAGGTAGTCAAAAGGATTTGGTTGCACACAGTGGAAATTAAAAAAAAATTGAACAAATAATTAAGATAATGAGGGACCCCACTTCAACCAACACCCATCACACCTATTTGGCCAACAACCTAGAGTCAATATTAGGTCAAGTCGACTTGATAAGAAGTCAAATTGGTTGATGTAAATCATATAGGATAGATGTAGGGATTACTATGATGATAAATTGTAAAAACATGATGTGAAGGATAAAAAAACATTAAAATACATAATTTATGCCTTTTTCATCAACCTAAAAAAGAATGCACCCTTTACACTATCCAAAAAATGATTCTTGATCCAGTAATGTCAGCATAATTTGATTATAATTTTTTTTTGGGACCAATGGTGGATGGTGTTTGATTACCCATTATGTAACAACCATGAGTTCCAATTTAAATTTTTAGTAAACTCTATTTTGAGGTTATCCCAAAGATATTCCAAATTATTTTGACTATTCATAATTTTAGGGATGAGGGAAAGGCTCTAGATAGGATATTTGATAAATGAGGTGCACATCCTCTACCTAATCACCTTGAAAGGGCCCCCATCCAAAAGCCACTTGAGCCAGAGATCTATTATATGGTGAAAGAGGTCATGTATATTAACACTATGCATGTGTTTATTTCACTTAATGACATACTCACTCAACATATAATTAGGTTTTATGAGATTGATACCAGAGATACTCCACCTAATGTGCATACCTAACCTCACAATTACAAATGTTGTGGTGCTATATACATTATACCTTTAGATGATGATCATCACTATTTTGATGGATTGTATGATATACTTTTAAGTGATGAGTTTTTGGCATGTACATTTGATGTGCACACATTGGTCCCTACATGTATGTAGGTATATTTTATGTTTGACATGTTAAAATTTAGTTAAAATTATATCTAAAATATAGAAATTAATTTATACTAAAATTGAATAATATACATGAAAGTTTTTATGTTTTAGGAGGATTTGGTACCATCATCTTCATGGTCCATTACCACATTTTTGGGCCAATTGATGTTTACATATGGAAATCTGGTTTTTGGGTCATATACTACTATGTATAGTAAATTTACTAGGCCAATGATCACATATACAGTGGTAATTTTGATTTAATATTATACTCTATATACATGTTTTTATTTATAAATCTCTATGAACATAATCTATTCCCTTAACTAAGAGAGGTTGTTTCTTTAGTTGATGTCCACAGTGGAGACTTCTCCATCTCTATGAGATAACACAGACACATGCTTTACAGTTGTAATATAATCTATGAAGACACTCTTTGAGGTACATGCTAACTTATAAATTTTAATTATAAATATAGATTTGTTTAATAATTTTATGAGATAGTAGATAAAATATAACTTATGCGAATGTATTGTTTATGAAGGGTTATCCATGATAAATGATAGTCCCATTCAGATGATTAGTAGGGAACCTTCTCATTATTTATCCCCATTTCACATGCATGTTTGTGCATTTTTGACTGTCACTAACCCTATTGAGTGTTAGATGTAAATTGATCATGACCAAGAGATTATTGTAAGTTTATGTTTAAATTATTTTTCTATTCTAGTTTAAAATTAATTTTTGAACTTTGTTGCATGTATAATATGTGCATTTTGTCATAATATTTGTATTTGAACAATTTTAACTAAAAGTGAGCTATGAGAATAGAAGGATCCACAATCAGACTTTGGAGGAATCTAAGCTATATAAGGGCACTCCATCTACATGTAGGGCATCCCAAGGAGAGTCTTATTTAGAGAAGGAAAATAGAAGGAAACTATTTTGATGAGTAGGATGTCTTATATAATGTAATTTTTTATATTCATATATGGCAACGTTCATGTTTTTGGAATCGTATACATATATGACATTCACCTGACATTATATTATATTTTTAGATGATGTAATTTTATATATGCCTATTTGGCAATATATTCGTTATTGGCATTATATGCCTAAATGGAATTCACTTGAAATTATATTGTTCTTATTTTTAAGACTTTATGGCATACATACATACATATATATTTTCTCACATTTTATGGTGATCATATTTCAGTATACAATTTGACTCACATTATTATTGAAAAACTAAATTTGATGGTTGTATGGCCATATTTAGACATGATCATATTTAATATTTACTTTGTGTAATTTATCTAAACTAACTTAAAATATTTCAATATGTGTTTTAATTAAAACTATATCAGAGAAAATAGTATAATGTTTGAGATAGAGTCATATATTACTATGAACTTCCTCTCATGATTGGGCTAAACCATTTAGGCTACACTATTTATCACTATTTTAATGTGGATACCCTTGCCTCATTGGTTTAATATCATTTAGGACTTGATGTTCACATTATATATTAATTAAATTTATAGGAATATTGTGATTCTATTATAAGTACAATTGAAACAAATAATGTAATACTCATCTCCTCCATACCTTATTCAGATGCCTTTATACATTTTAGTTATGCAAGTTTGATAATTTATTTATGTTCTACCTCCTCCTTTGGGATGTTCTCTCTTTAGATATATCATACATTCTTGATTGATTCTTCCACATTTATTGAAAAGTTTTCCTCTTCTAGGATTCAATTTTAATTCAACCATGTAGTCATGAAGTGATGTTTTCTATCTCCTTATCCATAGAATTTCTCCCATTATTTCATAGACTCTTCTTTGGTCCTTTGAAGTAATGCAAGATTGTAATACTCATGTCTCCTGAGGCCTTGGAATATTTTGATGATAATATATTTTTTTTCACTTCATAAACATTTTTCTCTCCATCTCCAATACACTTATATTATCCATTTCTTCTCTCCTCATCATATATCCACTCCACTATTTAGGAACACAAAAAGAGTAACAATAAATGTTGTCAAACTTGAAGTGATAGTTAGAGAACACTACTTCCATTATTTTGTGGCTAAATAATGGCACATATAACATATTTTAGGTGGTGTATAAAATCCAAGAGTAGGTTCTTATCCTCATATCATGATTAGTCAAGAGACCCACCACCCATTAGAGCCTCAAGAATGCCCTTCTCAATACAATAGAAATATATCCTTTTAGCCTAATTTTAGGTGTGCATAAGAAATAAAACCATGTCATTTTGATTAATTGAAATAACACATGAATGTATGTATATTCACTCTAATTTCATTTCATATCATGTCTATGTAACCTTTGAGACTAATATGTGGTATCAGTTGTAGTAATGGGTCAAAAATTTCCACTTTTTTAGTGAAGAGACAAGTTTTTGATATATAATTGTCATTAATGTCTCTAGAAACCTCCAGGTGAAAATTCATCACTTTAATAATGTATAAATAGGTAAAATACACCTAATCCCCTGACCTTCATGTTTAAATCAACCTTAAATCATGGTTTCACTTACGTTCTTGAGTGTAGAAATACTAATAACTAATGTTGTGAATGTTTAAGTGATAGTGGGAGAATTCCACCTCTGGTGCTTCATCACTCAAAACATAAGATTTAAAAAAATATAGGGTGGTGTATAAATTCTATCACTAATTTATTTAATTCCCATCATACCTATTCGAGAGACCCACCACCCATTCTGACCACAAGAATGTCATTTCCAATACAAGAAAAATGTAATTTTTAGCCTAATTTCAAGCATGCATAAAATAGAAACCATATGTCATTGATATGAACCAAAAGAACCATCACATGTATGAAAAATATTTATAACTAAGATATGGATTATTTTATGTAACTTTAAATACCAATCTGTGGTACAAGTTGCAGTAATGTGTCTTAAAATCTAGCTTTTTTTTATTGGGGAGATAAGTTCTTGAACTCCAACAAGAATTTATGACTCTAAGACATCTAAGTGAAATTTAATCACTTAAAGAAAATAAAAATAATAAAATTAAATGTGATACCATGAAATTTATGTCCAAATCCATCTAAAATCATATTTTCATTATGATTCATGGGCATGGAATCACTAATAACAAATGCTGTCAAAGTTGAAGTGTCAATTGGAGAACTCTACCTCCAATCATTTATGGCTAAAATATGTCTCTTTAAAAAACTTCAAGGTGATATATAACATATATTAATATTATATTGGCTTCCCATCACATTTTATTGAGAGACCCACCACCCATTTCACCCTCAATAAACCTCTTCCTAATACAAGAAAAATGCAATTTTTAGCATAACTTCAGGCATACATAAAACAAAAAATGCATGTCTTTTGGATTAAATAAAATAAACATATAATTAATGTTTAATACATATAATTTTATCCTATATCATATCAATATAAAATTCAATCTAAATCTGTGGCACACACTATAATAATGAGTCTTGAAATGTAACTTTTTTAAAGTGAAGAGAAAATTTCTTGTCCTCCAACTACCATTTCCACCTCTGATATCTTCAGGTGATATTATATCACTTATAAAATGTATGGATTATAAAATAAAGTTATATTCCATGGCTATGACCTCCAATTTCACACAAAATCATGTTTTCACTATTGTTCAAGAGCACATAAACATAAACAACAATTTTTTTCAAAGTTGAAGATATAGTTGGATAACTTCACCTTTGGTGCTTTATGGATCTAAAATTTCATTGAAAACATAGATAAATTAGAAGATAACATATATAAAAAATTTATTTTTATACCATCATTCTCTACTAATAGACCCACCACTCAATCTAGCCTCAAGAATGCCCTTCCCAAAATAAGAAAAATGTTGTTTTAAAACCTAACTTTAGGCATGCATAAAATAGAAACCATATGTCATTTAGATGAAACATAAGAATATTGAAATGAATATATAAACCATATAATTTCACCATAGATAATTTATATTTAACCTTTGATACCAATCCATGGGATAAGTTAAAGTTACAGGTCCTAAAATGCATCTTTTTTATAGTGAAGAGACAAATTTTTGAACTCCAACTAGCATTTATGCCTCTAGGACCTCCATGTGAAAGTAAATAAATTTTAAAACACATATATATATATATACAAATTAAACATGATCCTATGACCAAAACTTATAAATTAAACTATATGTGTGTTTTGACTACTTTTAAGGAGCACATAAACACTGATGACAAATGTTATCAAATATGAAACTGTAGTTTCATATCTTTGGCTATAGTGATTTTTGGATAAAAAATGGATTTTCCAACACATTTGGAGTGGTGTATAACATTTAATACCAGGTTATTTTCCTCACGTAATGCCTATTATAGAGACCCATGACCCATTCTGACCTCAAGAATGCCCTTTCCAATAGAAGAAAAGTGTATTTTTAAGCCTAACTTTAGCTATGTATAAAATAGAAACTATATGTCATTTTTATGAACTAGAAGAGTCATATTTTACATGTCAAATGTATATAGTTCCACACTAGATCAAGTTTATGTATCCTTTGAGACCATTTTTGACACACACTGTAATAATGGGTTGTGAAATGTAACTTTTTGTAATGAAGAGATAAGTTTTTATCCTCCAACTGACATTTCCACCTCTAGGACCTCCATGTGCAAGTCCATCACTTAAAACACATTTGGATAGGAAAACTATATACAATCCCGTGCCCATGCCCATGCCCATGATCTCCAAATCCTCTTGAAAGCATGTTTTCACTACTATTAACTAACATGGAAACACTAATAATAAATGTTATCAAAGTTGGAATTGCAATTGGAGAACACCTCCAGTGTTTCATGACTCAAAAATGACATTTGCAACATGTATAGTGCAATGGATAAAATATAATACCATGTTATTATCCTCTCATCATTCTCGATTGATAGACCCACTACCCATTCTAGTCTTAGGACTACCTTTTTCAAATAACTAAGTACTTATATTAAGTCTCTCTTAGCTTCAAGAATGTAAAATTATTTAGTAACAATGAAAAATGCATGAAAGTGGAAGCTTTTTTGGAACCACTAACTTATAAAATTTTGTTTTTTAACTAAAAATGAAATTAATATATAATACTATAAAATAAATGAAAAAATATAAAATTAAATACATATACATTTGATAAGATAACATAATATATAATTTCAGTCAAATGAACCATTAAGATCTACTTGGATCTTTATAGTATCAATAATAGATTCATGGTGTGTCTCAAAAACTTTCCATAGATTCATGTTTAATGGCCTCTCATGATATTTGACTAATTGAAAATTTGTTGCAAGAACTAAACTTGAATAATTTAGTATCATCATATGTGTTTCAAAATCTTCAAATAATAATATATCTAAATTTTTAATAAGATGTCATCGAATCCAAATTCTAATGACTAGCATAGACCTAGTGGGATAATTAATGTTTTTTCCATCTATGACTAGGAAAGTCAATTTTACCTTTTCCTATACACATAACACAATTAGTAATACGCTCCCTCTTCATTATCTTCATCAGTAATAACTACAAAAACATGCCTTATATCATAAAAACCAACTTAATAATGACACTGCCAAGATAGATAATGAAAACAAATAGTACATAATGATTAATTTTCTACCTAGTTTCACTAGATCAGGTACATGGTTAAAGTCATTTAATGATGTCATATTTTCACATTGTAATCTTGGAGGAACATGATATGTTTAAATTTTAATTAAAGGTAAACAACTTCATTCATCCACCCACTCTTATGAATCATACTTATTCCAAATAAATTCCACACACTCATAACAAATACATACCAAGTGTCTCATATGAATAGTCTAAGAATTTGTATTTGAGATATGAAATGAATGGATCTCACTTGATCTTCTTACAATCATACAATCTGAATATTTTTTGAAGTTTTCTTCCTTCATCAACCAAAAAAATCTATGAATAATAGAATATTATTTATCACTATAGCCCATTTTCTCATTACACCATTCAACAATGGTGTTTGAATTACTTAAAGCAACACCATCTTCAAATATTAACTCATCTCTTGTAACTCTTTTTACACATGATCAAGAATTATCATGCTTCCCTTTTCTATGGCAAGCCTAAGTGAAACTCCAAATTTTTTATATTCTAGTGGTAACGTGCATCTTATTTGACCAATAAAACATCCATGTATTATTATATAATGATGCATAATTATATGACCAAATGTAATGTCGATTGAAAATAATCTTCATCTCAATCAACTATCAATAGAATATCTCAAAAACACCTTGCATGTGATGTATACAATGTGATCTGTCATCACTGACATAGAAATTATAATACCTTAATATTTTTTTATTTTGATCTATACAATTAGGTGCATACATGAAAGTCATATTGGGTTGTAATATTGTGTCTAAAATTCCATCTATGGTTTGAATGTGTAATTATTAGCAAAGTCAACTACTAAAATAATAGAACCAAGTGGCAACGTGTCATTACTTAGCATGAAATGTTCATCCAGCCATCTAGTCTTACATGTTCACCTTACATAATTATAAATAATTTAATCCACAAATTTGACTATAAATTACAAAATAGGTATATTTTTTAAAAAAATCACACGTTAGATATTATTTGCCATATTTTTATTGATAATTCATATATTTGTATTTTTTAAAACCAACTAATTCTTATTTAATTGAATTTGTACTCTTTATTTTATAAAACCAACTAATTATTATTTAATTGAAATTTTACTCTCATGATGGATACAAATTTGAAGTTTCAAAAATACACCATAAATTTTTAAATTTTCATCTAAACATATTTTTTTATAAAATAACTATCTATCTAGTCTTTAAAAAAATGGTTGGAATAAATTCCCTAGTTAATTTTGGTAGAAATTATATGCTACATTCTTAAAAAATGGTGTTAATATGCAATGTACAATGTTTATGGTAGAAAACTTCAAAGTGCATTGAAAATTCAACATGTTCTCTACAACTACAAGTGGTACATGTGTGATTTATTTTTATATAAAATGGTTTGGCATTCTAAAAATATATTTGATTAATAGATATTTTTGGACATTGTTCCAAAAAAATAGAGTAAAATTATATTTGGGTATTAGCTAATAAATATTCAGATGTAGTTCATGATTACAATAACCAACTCTTCTTTTCACTACATCTCTTATATTAGGTGAAACTCTTTTATTATATTTCAAAAGTTATGTAATAAAATATTTGAAGCCATCATATATATCCTTGTCCTTTCATGGAAGTCTACTAGAGAATGCCTATATCTTAGTGTTGTTGGCATCATTCAATCTTTGGCATATTCCAATTAATTTCATTAATGTTTTTATATTTATGTCTAGTTCTCAACTAGTTTTTGAAATCAATCATTTTTCCCCATTTGACCACTCACTGTATAAGTTGTAAGTATATATTGTGTAACATTACAATCTTTGTTACATGATTTCAAGCCTATAGTATGATATGCATAATGTAGATTTTAAACATTGTAATTATTTTTAGCATCCATTTTAGATGTTCTTAGTCCTATTGTATACATTTTAGGTCTCATCTTAATCAATTTCATTAATGAAACAAAAAATTAACATTTCTCACTATCAAAATCCTATTTATTAAAGAAATTCTCCAAAAAAAATTAACTAGTCTTATTGAATGGTGGTTAGATGTTTTTTCTTAATCCATTGGTTTGAAAATGTTTTCATCAACTTCAATTAAGTAATTTGATTTTCTACACACAATTCCTAGAGGTGTTTTTAATGTTGGAATTTGTTGAGGGTTTGCTTCAAAATTATTACATTCACTAGTAGTTTCTCCATTGTCAGTTTCATTATTTAGTTGTGGGATGCCATTTTCTTCATTGTTACTTTCATCTTTATGTGTTTCCATGAAATTATCTTCATTGATAGGTTTAAATAATCATTCATAGATTCATCACCAACAAAATCAAAATATTTTTAATTTTACTTGTAACATAATTTGGACTTCTAGGTAAATATTAATCATTACCTATGGCATTTGTTTAATCAAGGATAGTGTTTTTAACTTTTCTAAAGAAAAATGATTGCATTTGTACATTTTGATTTTGTCTCAACTCTTAAAATTGATCTATTTTTTTTATTTAACTTATTCCTCTTATTTGAATGACCACTATCACCCATGACTATACAAAGAGAAATTTTATTCATGTTTATGGTGGGGACACAAAGAAAAAACTGATTCCTTTTGATGGTGGGAGACACAAAGAATAATTTTATTCCACTTGAATTCACCATGGAAAAATGTATAATGATGCAAACAATGTATGTGTCATCAAAATTATTGAAATAACCTAAATATAAAAGGTGGATAATGTCTTGTTGTCTATTGACATAATAACATGTATGTATTATAATGTGTACACATTATATATTATGCCTATGTGATCATATATCATATTGTTATGATATATATGATTATATTATGTGATGTAAACCTATGATATATTATTATGTCAAGATATATATATATATATATATATATATATATATATATATATATATATATATATATATAAAATTACCTTCATATTGAAAATTTTTATATATTAATTTAGCCATATGTTTCATCTTATACAATTGATTGAGCCATAATTTAGGTTTAGTGGGTTCAATCTGGACTAAATTACATGTTTGATTACAAAAATTGACTAGATAGATTAATTCATGACTAATTTAAGCATAAATCATGTCTCTAATTACACCAAAAGATGTATTAGATCAATTCATCACTAATTTATACCCAAATCACATCTTCCTCTTTTGTAGTTAGGTTTAAGTGGATCGAATTATCCCTAATTTATTTTTTGATTGAATCGTTTGACCTTTTGCTTTATTTTGTTATGATATTGGGGTAAATTGACCCTAAAATAATTCCATATATGAAAAATTAGGTTTATGGGGTTCAATTTTATCCAAATTATATCAATCATTGTAAAAACACATTAATCAAGTATGTTAAGAAACAAGAGATAATTTAGCACCTTGAATCACATCATAGACTCATAGTTAGGTTAAAAGAGTTCAGATTGGCCCCAATTACCTTCATTTTTTTATTTTAAATAAAATTAGGGTCTATTAATCCATATGTTGCATCTGATATAATCAATTGACCCATAAATTAGGTTTAGATAGCTCAAATTTTCCCTAATTTCCTTTATGATTAAATCGATGGACTGTTTTATTTATTTTGTTATGATATTGGGGTTAAATGACACCCCAAATTATATCTTGTATAAGCAAAATTAGGTTCATAGGGTTCAATTTCATGGTACTTGCATCACTAATTCTATAAATTGAATAATTGACTCAATATCAAATGAAATATGGACTAATTTAGCTTCAAAACACATCTTAGACTCATAGTTAGGTTAAATGGGTTTAGATTAGTCCTAACTACCTTCATATTTCCATTTGTGATAAAATTAGGTTTTACAGTTATAAAAATGACTAATATGGTCTAAGTATTGGTTCTAATATATCTATTATACCTTAATAATGAAAACCAATAAGTTACCTCTGAATCAATCTCTTATATCCTAACAAGTATAACACTTTATTATAAAAAAACTATTTAATAGAGAAAATGTTTCCTGAATATCATCTGCATGACAATTATGAAGTGAGATAGTTAGAACAATTAGTCCCTCAGAAATAACAGCATAGGTTTCTATTCATTCATGATTATTTTCCCTTCTCTACATAGTTTTTTATTCATTCATTCATTCATTCATTATTATTATTATTATTATTATTATTATTATTATTATTATTATTATTATTATTATTATTATTATTATTATTATTATTATTATTATTATTATTATTATTATTATTATTATTTATCACTTGCATGCATAGGTTTATATTCATTTAGAATGACAATGTTTCATTGTGCCTAAATTTAAGATGATGAAACATGCTTATGTAATCTATCACTCATTCTCAATCTATGAACATTTTTGTAAAATTAAATGCACAAGTTAAATCTATCCCTAAACATGGACATGATAATGTTTCATGCCATCACTTAAAATAAAAAAATTCAAACTCATTGTAGACACTTAGATTAGAAATATCACAAAGCCAAAACACCCAACAAGGCTATTTTATATAACAACTTCTCATTGGACTTAAAGGCTTGCCTAATTTTTTATGAAATATTAAATCTGATGAAATGAAGAATGAATAATCATCCTTTTTCTATCATTTATGATCCCTTGAAATTTATATGCCTAAAGGTGAATAAACAACATATCCCATTCCTTTAGTCTTATTAAAGTTAGGATTATAGAGCTCAAATTGGCCTCAAATTCCTCATTGATTGAATGAATCAACTATTTGGTTCATAATTGATGACATTAAGGTTAATTTCACTTTAAATCACATCATATATAGTTTAAAATAGGTTCATGTGGCTGAAATTTTTAAAAATTATGTCATTGATTGCACCATTTAACTATTTTTCTAAATCTCAAATGAAAACAAAGATAATTTAACCTCAAATAATGTTTTATAGTCACAATTAGGTTCAAGGGCCTCATATTCCCCCCAATTGCCTCCAAAATTAAACCAATGAACTATTTCATTCATTATATGATGAAATTCATGTTTATTTAGCCCAAAACCATATCTTATACATGTCAGACTTGAATATTTCATTAAATAAAATGTTTCATTCCTTTATTATCTAAGAAATTAGAGCCAACAAAGCCTTAATTCACATTTCATAACATGCATTTAGGTTGACTGGGCTCATATAATCTCCAATTTCATCTTTATTCAACCATTGGACTATTTGTCTTATTTAGGTATGACATTGGGACCAAGAGACCTAAATTAAATCCTTTATATTCAAAATTTTGTTCACGAGGATGAATTGAATGAAATTTATATCACTTATTGACCCAATTCATCCAATCTAAGATATATTATCCTTAAATCACATCCTATACACAAAAATATTTTATAGGGTTTCAAATTTATGGTAATTTACTCCAACATTAAAATAATTGACTCATTCATTCATTTTGTAATGAAAATGGGACTATTTTAACCCTAAATCATGTTCTATATAGTTGAAATTATGATTGAGGGTTCAAACTCACTAGAATTGTGTCATTTTATCCATGATGTCTTTTCTTTGGTAGTGTATATCATGCCACACTCCAATTTATAATAATAGTATACAAATTATAAATGTGAACTAAATAAGTATAAATAAGTGTTTATCATGATAAAAAGATAAGTATAAGCATGTATGACCAACCAATTTTTCTTTGATGATATGGAAACTTAACACATACATATTATAGTGTGTAAACAAAAGGTTGTGTTTGAATTAAAGAAAAAACCCATTTGATCATAAATTAATTGGATTCCCAAGAAAAAGTCTTCAACTTGTAAACAAACAACTGAATTTGAGACTTTTTAAATAAAATAACAAAATTTAACCACCATCTCTAAATACACTATGAATTTAAATGATAATATTCATAAAATTATTACCATGATGATGAGCACACTCTCCTCTTTCTAATTATATGAGTTTTTATAATTTTTATAAACTATTTTAAAGTTTCAATCTATGTTGATTTCTAACTATAGGTTTTTTTAGTCCACTACATGCCAAAAATATACATCCATATATGTTTGTGTATCTTATTTCTCATTGATAGAAATATAAAAAAAATTATATGGTTTTGAAATATGCCAACTTCTACATAGATTCAAGAAAAAACTAGTTTTCATTTGTTTTAGGTATTTGGGAGGGGATGCACGACTTATTATCCCTTTTTTTTGTCAATTTTCAAGACCTATTTACTTATAAAATTAATAGAAAAATGTTCATTGAATTTTTTTTAAAAACATAGGTTAAAATGTAGATGATCTTATCTTAAGTTTCACCAAATAGTTATAAATAATATTAAATGACACTCAAAACATTAGGGGCTACATGGATGGATATCTACTCTATTTTTCTTATACAAAATATGAGTTCTTATTTAAATTTTAGATCTTTGACCTAGTTATGCTTAACCATTAAAACAATAATGTTTTGGAAGTTAGACTGAAAATGATACAATTCATGTTCTTATACCATCCTAAATGTTTAAGGGTAGCCATCTCAAATTATCTATAGAAGTTTAAATTTATCAATTTTCAAGAAAAACATGTCCATGAGTAGGCTCTTTTTAATCCATCACCTTTATTAGGGTAAATTAGGTGATAAATATTCACTAATTCATGAATATTCCAATTTTTGAAATTTGTTTTTATTGATTTTTTAGGGTCACTACATAGGTTCCCATCACCTAAAAATTCAATATGTAAATTATTTAATGGGTTGGCGTATCAATGGTTTATAAATTTTTCTTAGTTAACCATTTAATTTGTCATATATATAAGATAAATATTTTTCCATGGGTAACAATCAAATTGTGTTTTTAGCAACTACCCCACATTATCAAATTAGCCGAAATTGAATGGCAACATTTGCACCACAACTAAACTGCTATAAATGAATGGTACTATTTAAGATGTAGAAAACTATCTGATCTAAATGATAACAGCCACACTACAACTGGCCAGCTAAAACAATCAATAGAATCTGTGTTACAATTGACCTACTAAAATTGGATGGTCATATCTTTCCTACAACTAAATGGTATGGATGGTGGCATTCTAGATGTAATAGAGAGGTTACATACATGTTACTTCCTGGTGGTAGAATTATTACTAAAATTGAACTATATCATCCTTACTCATCATAACATCTGGTGTAAAAATTAAAAGGATAGGCCACTTATCAAGAAAAATTGAGACTATTATCTTATTTTAAAGAGCTAATAAAAATTCCCATATAGCTAAATTACAATCAAAATACAATTACTTATTAATTTTTAGTTTGTATTGAATTTAATTTTAACTATTTAATAATATAAAAACACTTTTACATGCATAAATCCCCACTAATTATCATTGTATCTCATAATAAAGACTTAATTAGAATAACATGTCACCCCTTAAAGTTCATATTTGATGATGACATGGCACCAATCGAAGCCACTCCTCTAGTTTTTTATGACAATGATCATGAAATTGAACTACCAGAAGAGATCTTTGGTTCTTATCAAACACCAAGTTTAGATAAAAATTACCCCATAAATATTTATAAAGGAAGAGAAGTAGATGGAATATTATAATGTGATCTAAGGTGGACTAGGCAATAAAATTTTCTTTCGTTGAACCCATAAAACTTATAATGGGTAATGATACTCCAACAGATTATAGATATACAATATATAGTTGGAAACGAGGAAATAAACATAGAATGCAACTTGATTTGGACACAAATGAGAAACATTTTGGAAACATATATGTGACATTAAAACACACAGATGGACAAACAATAATGACACACAGGTAAAAAAATGTAGAAGAATGCATGCACGTAAAATATGCATGCAAGTATAAAAATAATAAGAAACATCAACAACATTTTGTTGATAAAAGAAAAAAATCAAATCTCAATTTGGAAAATTTATGCAGTATCATAGAAAGGACAAATGTATATAGTTCTCTATTGTATACCACATTTCAAAAAAAAGATGACCAATTTTTGTTTATTTGATTATAATATTTTATTTTAGCATAATGAATTTATTCATATTCCATAATGAAATTGGTCAGATAGTAGTGCTTGTGAGATGGAAAAATGTCTAACAATGGTTGAGAAGAAGGATTTGAAATAAAAATTTCAAAATTCACTATTCATCTCACTATCTATTGGTGAGGTGACAACAATTGACAACACATCAGTGGTTTTCATACATGTTTATACTTTTGATAACTATTCAAGTCAACCTCATCTATTAGTATTTCACAAAATGGTAGAAAATTATAATGCTGAAAACCTTCACAAATTGGTTGTATCTAATTTGAGAGATAAATTTTTGATCGATGATTATGAAATAACTTCAAAGCTAGTGTCTATTGGGTATGATGCTGCATCAGTACTATCAGGTATAGAAATGGTCTATGTATTCAACTATGAATAATATTTAACCCATATCTGATTCTTATTGATTACATGGCTCATAAGATGAATCTTGCATACAAAATAGTTATCAGATTTGGTAATGCCACAAAAGTGGAAGAGCTCATTTGTGACTTACATGCTTATATGTCAAGTAGTATGAAAATATTTTTGGAGCTCCAAAAATTTGGAATAGGATTTATTGATGGTAAAAACATGTTGAAATATGTTGATACAATATGGATTTATATGTATGAACTTGCATGCATTTTTTTTGAAGAATATCCATCGTTAGTAGGTTTTATATATAAATACCATATGTAATTTGATAAGATGAAAGATTTATTGTACCATTTAATAGATTTGAAAATATTGTTAATATTATGTGTAGTTCTTCCAATGTTGAATGAAATAAATTTTTTAATTAAACATGATTTAGAGAGATCCATTTATATTCTTAAATTCATACAGTTGTGAAAATGAGTATGTCAATATTTAAATATATTATACATGTTGAATGAAAAGTTTTAGGGACTTATTTATACTAATTCAATATTTTTTTTAATAGATTTTAAGAATCCTAAACTATATTTGAAATTGAATATCAATAATAATATTTATGTTGTTATTAATGGTAATGAGATAACAATGCACATTTTCTGTAGAAGACCAAATCTTGTGGGAGCCGAAAATGAATAACTACATGTAACACATATTCTATACGATATTGTTATATATGAAAAATGGATGAAATTCAGTAGAATTTCACAAAACTCATCTTCCAAGATCAGAGATAGTTTTCAAAGGGATGATTTTTTGGAGGCAATGGAATTTGTGAATCCCATATTTTATAACAATGATAATGATCAACATAATTAATAATTTATTTCAAAAATAAATAGGTTTTCTTATTAACCATTTCAATAAATCTAGAGGTCAATGGATTTAAAATTAAAGGTATTTTGGGAAAGGATTTAATGAAATCTAAATCAATCCATTTCAAAATTACAATGGTTGAATAATATCATTGTCTAAGTGAACCTACTAAAAATTGGGCAATTGCACGACTATGGAAAAAACTTTATCCTAGTATCATCCTACATGAAAGTATTAGTGAATATTTTTTAATATGTAAATTTTTTCTCTAATTAATTTGGGATTAGTGGAAGATGAAGAGCATTAAGTTTATTATCTTTTTTTAAGTAAATACTTTGAAACATATTGCATAAAAATTTAGAAACATGTTTGAGATTGTATGTTTCACATTATGCTGTGGACATGTTTCCTTATGAAAGACATCTGTAAACATTGAGTTATCTAACTAAAAAAAAAAAAAAAACATCATTAATACATCAACTAATGTAGATTATGTAAATATTGATACTCAATATTACACTAATATGGGAGATACAAATGTCACTTGCAATGAGCAGGTTTGTCTAGAATTGTTTCAACTACTTGAGTTTTAGTTGTATATTTATTGCAATTATCATATTCCAAAATTTAATTTCATATCATTTTTTATATTTTAAAATATTTAAAGAAATTAATTAATTAATTTTTTTATAGCATTATCATTTTGAATATTTAATCCATTCATCATGCAATTTTCTCTCTTATGTAATTGGTTCTCGAAATGTGTCATAATAATTTTGTATTTTTCTAAGATTATATTTTTAAATACATATTTTTTATTACTTATGAAAAAAATTGCTATTGTATCACCATTTAATAGTATTATCTTAACTTATAGATTAAAATATTGAATATTGAATTCATATACCAAGGCAATAGAATACGACAAGCCTATTGAACAACATGACAAAATTGAAAAGAAAAAAAATGTTACTAAACCCATACATAATTATAGATCCATATGAATAATTGAAACAAAATCAAGATTAAATTGTAGAACAAAAACCTATGAAATACATTCATCATTGAATTGAATTAAATTCTTATGCAAAAAATAAACATTTTACTCAGTTGTCAAAAAAACCCATGAAATTTCCATTAAAAAAAAACAAACCATAATTTATTTCTTGGACTCCACATCCATAATAACTAAAGCTTTTACATTATCTATGTAAAAATGATAATATTTGAACAAGATAAAATTAGATCAAATTCAAGTTGATGGTCAGTCCAAACCCATAGAACAAAATAGTTATAGTCCACATCACCATGTTATTTGAACTACAAAATATGCATGTAAGATGATAAATGAATCATAACTCAATAAAAAAAGAGTAATAAAAAATTAATAAATTTCTACTTGTAAATTGAAACTTAACATTGTCATTAAAAATTGTTTTCTAAAAACATAACATTATCTTTTGAAATATAATAATGAGTTTTAAACATTACACAATATTATTTATTGTAAAGACACATCAACCACTTTCTCAATTCCATCCTCTACTTCAATTCCATCCTTATTAATCTATGCCTTCCCTTCTTATATGTCTTATTTCAATATGCATACCCTTTCAATATCCTATGTATAAAATTAATATGAGTAAGATTTTTTATTATTTCGCAGCATCTCCTACTAGAAGAAGACTTGGATCAACATTTGTTTTCTAAATAAAATGTTAGGGTTCCATCCTTGGTCCTTAATTATTTTCCTGAGTGTGTTGTTCTATTGATTTAAGAGAATAAGATTTTCATTGAATTGAATGGAATAATATAGATTTTTTCATGCATTTTTCAAATGCACATTAGGGACCTTAGCTTCCTTTTTCAAGTTTTCATATTTTTACTATAATTATAAACTAAATATAACTAGATACAAACTACAATAACTATGATATAATTGACAAAAAATTAAGTGTTCCTCTACTAGGTGTTGGATATAAAATATTCTTCCCTCTTTTTCAAACTTTGTTTGGTGGTAGTGGTGGTGACATAATTTCTCTCAAATATTGACACTGCCCTAAAAGAATAAATTATATTATAAAAATGGTAAATTTTGGAAATTAAACTTAATGATAATTATAAATTAAATATTTATTACTTATAGTTAGAGAGAGTATGTCCTCAGATATATGTATCATATCTAAAGTGATAGGTGTGGCTTGAGATACAAAAGGAAATAATCTAGTATATAAAATCTATAGTAAAATAAATTTCAACTAAAAAACCAAAACATGGAATGTCAAAAACCTTGAATAGATGTTCGAGAAGACATTGACACATAGAATGTTTTGGTTTGTTGAGGTTTTTCAAGGTCAAACTCAACCGATTCTGAATCAATTAAAAAAATCAAATAAATAAATAAGGTAATGGAAACTTGAAAGTTAAAATTTAATTATGCATTTATTATTTAAATTTATAAATATTTAAACTTGCATGTGGAGATGATCCAAAAGAAACCATCAAAATTTTTGAAACATGAAAGAAATGGAATTATGATTCTTAAGAATCAAAATCTATAAAAACTTTAGGGACATGATGCCCTTTTGAAGTAGCTTGTTTTTTTTCATAAATGCATGAAATCTTACCTATAATAAGAAAAGAAATATTAAACTTTAAATTTATATCAATTTATAAACTAAACCATTCAAATGTTTTGTTTGAATGCTAAACTAACTTCCTGGTCACCAATAGAGCAAGAATTTATGCTCTTTTTTGGATGAATCATAGTTATAATTGATGTTTTCATAATGTCATATAAGGATTCATAATACAAGTTCAGAATAAAATTATAAAAGGAAAGTGTAGAACTAAGATTGGTATAAGCATAATTCAATTCTAATCTAATTCTAGAGAAAATAAATTTGTAGTAATCATATCTCAAATCTGAAAGAGTACAAAGAATGTAAACAACAACCCAAAATGGAAAGTTTTTTGGTCTTCCCTTTAACACATTCTTTCAAGGGGAAATTGATCCATAACTTGTAGAAATGTTTTATATATGTTATCAATATGTAGGCCCCATTTTTGACTATCTGATACAAAAAATAAAAAAATATGAATGAGTGAAACCAATGAACAATTTAAAAAAAGTTAAATTTCAATGAATTAGTGAAACTGATGAAAAATTTAAAAAAATGTGAATTTCATATATGAAAAATGTATATACATAAAGGTTTGATCAATCTACAAGTTGAAAGTAGACTCAAAGTATTTCTTTTCTTCATTAGTCAACATTATTTTTGGGGTTATAGGGTTTGCACTGTTGAATGAAATCCCTATCAAATTATGGATGTCAATAGCTAAGGTACCAAATGATATTAATAGCAAGTCAATGTTGATTTCAAACCTCATCTTACTAGTGTCATAGTAAGACATTAGTGATTTTAGCAAGGCATTATTGATTTCTTATTATAGCATTTACACAATGCCCCCAAAGCCACATTTAGAAACCTAATCATTAAAATTATCTAGATATTATAATAGATTTAAAATATCAGGGCATAATAAATTATTGAAAATTATTTTCGTGTGGAATCCATGGTGTTAGAGTACATAAATGTGTTTAGCTACTGGAGTAGGTGAATTTCTATATATGGCTAGTTTGGTAGGTTAATCATTGTATATAACACAAGGGGGGACTAGAAAAAACTCAAAATGGTTAAAATGAGGGTAAAGGGGTATCTATAAGTAGAGGGTGAGAACCAATAGATTGAAGATGAATGGTTGCACCAATTAATATACTAGAAGCATTTTCCATCTAGTTATATTGAACAAGCAACATATAACCGAATGGAATCTACATTGACAGACAACACTGACTGATAGTTATAGCCTAATAATACCATATAGTAGTATTGTTTGATTGCACTAATTGGCAATACCATTTTGTAGTTCCATTTAGTAGTACAGTTTGATAGGATCATTTGAAAGTGTCATTCAGTTATGGTATTTGTTGGTGTTCTCACAATGTGACCAAATGATAATATAGAAAAAAGAACATTTTCCTCTCCTCTTGGTGGATTTTTCATGACACATATCAAGTTTAACATGATTCAAAAATATTTTTCCATAGATTCACCAGTAAAATACAAGGATTTTTTCGATATGGGATCTTAAAGTTTACCTAAACATTTTTCACTTACCCTCCTAAAAGTTCTAAAAACATACCTAACTAGATAGGGTAGGTTATGGCTAAATTAAATTTTTGATACCTTTGATTTGGAATGAATAAGATCTCAAACAAACATATCAAAACTTAAGTTATTTCATTGATAAACCTCTGTATCATTCTCCTCTGGTTGAAAATAAATCAACTCTAGTGTGTTGCCTTGATTATTATTTTACCATTTTTTCTTATAAGTTTTTTTAGCTCACATTCTAAAATTGAAGTGTTGTTCCTATTGTAGTCCTTCCCATTGTACCAAATACCTATTATAAATTAATTTTATTGTGTTCATTGTCTTCTTATCTAGAATTTGCCCTATCTTTTATTTCTTCTTAATTAGTACCTATTACTTAAAACCCCATTATTAATTTTATTCACCTTCACTATCTCCTCTAAAAATCATATAAATTTGAAATATTATATACTAAAGAGATATCAAAATTTTGTGGTAAACTCACATCATAATCATTATAATTGATTTTATTCATAATTTTATATAGATTAATTTTTGTTTATTTCAACTTTTTTTATGTACCTTTAAAAAATATTTCCTTACTAATATGCACCATCACCAAATATCATTATTCGTATAACTCAAACCTTTTTACATTTATTTTATGTGATTTGTAAATTTTTCTATATCATCACTAACTCATTAAATAATTGGTAATTATACCAAATCTAAAATACCCATAGGAATTATGCCAAAAAAAATTGAAATTCCTTTTTCATATCGATCTGTTTACTAAACAATTATATCAAAACACAGGTTGTGATAAATCCTAGTCCCATTGCAGAGGATTCTCTCCAATTATCCATCTCAACAAATTTACCAAGATCCTATTTACTAATTTTGTCTATCCATCTATTCTTTAGTTGTAATCACTACTAAATTTTATCTTAGTTATCAAATTATTCCATACATTCTTCAAAAAATGACTTATAAATTTTGTGTCCCTAACTTATGTAGTGTTTTTTGGAACACCATGCAATCTCACAACATCGTTAAAATATATTTATGCTATTATAGTGGAATAATTGGTTTTATTACATGAAATAAAATGAATCATACTCTAAAACCTATCTATAATAATAAAAAAATTGAATCATTACCTCTCTATGTGTTTGTCAACCCTAACACAAAGTCCATACATAAATATATTTGTGGTCCTCTAGTAATTTGAAATGACATACACAACCATGTATTATGTGCATGTACTTTAACCACATTAAAAAATATTTCATCTTGAAGCATATATTGCCACATATCTATTCATATTTGGCAAAAAATATTTCTCTTCAACCAAATCTATTTTCTGATTCCTATGAAAATGTCCACCTAGGGCATGACTGTGCAATTCTCTTATAATATAATCTCTTATAGAACCAATTGGAATACAAAATTATTTTAAATTGAATATATAACCATAATATATAATGTACTCATAATAAATAGTAATGTTATAACATGTTAATAGATTCATGCATTGTTTAGCTATATTTCCAAAATATAGATCAATATCATGTAATTATTTAACAATTTAAAATCCAACTACTTCACTCACCATAGTAGTTAACAATGCCACTCTCCTACTCAATGTATCACTTATGTGATTTTGTTTTCCTAATTTATATTGCCAATATATATATTCCTAAAATAAAGACACTCGCATTTCTTGTCGACTATTTAACTTCTTTTGAGTGTTCACATACTTCAAAGCCTTAAGATATGTACATAAGATAAACTCGTTAGGCACCAAATAATTCCATAATGTTTGTAAAATGATATAAAATTAAACATCATACTTATAATACTTATTTATTAGATCATTTATTTTATCATTTAAATATGTTATTGGCCTTCTTTCTTGGTCCAACACAACTCAAAATTCCACATGTGAGGAATCACAATCAACCTCAAACATTTTTTTAAATATTAGTAATTATAAAAAAGTTTTTTATTTAATCTTCTTCTTCAATAATCTAAATGTTTTTTTTTGTTTCCCTTGTCCATAAAAATTCTTTTCCACTCATGTAGTCTTTTATTGATGTAGAATACTAATAAAAGTATTAATTAATTTTTGGTAAAATGTTGTTAAACTATGAAAAATTATTACCTATGTGATTATATTTGGAATATGTAACTCAACAACTGTCTTTAATTTTTATTCATCAATTCTCACATCATCTACTAAAATTGTGAACCTAAAAAATAATAAACTATTGTACATAAACTTGTACTTCTTCAATATTCATAAAGTTTTTCCTTTCTTAAAAATTCTAATACCATTCTCTAATTCCTTAAGTGTACTTTTATAATCTTAATAAATATAAAAATATAATAAAAATAAACCACTATAAAATTACCAATGCAATATCTTAGAACTATGTTAATTACTCTCATATATGTGATGGGTGAATTTTAAAATCTAAATGACATGACCATTCATTCATATAATCCATACCTAGTCTCATCATCTCCTTAAATAATTAGAATTTGATAATAGTCATTCATTAAAATAATCTTAGTAACTATTTTCTCCTATAATGACAACCATCATATCACCTTAATGAAATATGTAAAATATATATTTCATAGTTATTTTATTGATTGCTCTACTATCCACACACATCTTCTATGTTACATATTTATTTGTTGTTATAAATTTTTGTGTTGAAAATGGACTAATGCTCTTCCTTACTATACCATGTTTATTCAATTATACATGTTCAATTGGACTCATCTTATAATCTGATTGATTGGGTACATTTGATACTAGAATCAAAACAATATGATGTTGAATGTCTCTCTTTGGTTGTAAACCATCAGGTAACTCATGAGGTATAACATTTGAATATTATTTCAACACTTTTATGTCTTCAAATGGTATTTTTACCACATTCTTGTCTTTTTTTTATTTTCTATTTATGCATAACAACAACCTATCATCTTCATTTATTTAATAAATTATTTCATTAACAATGTGCTTTATACATAGCCTTCTTTTTTAAAAGGTATAAAACCTACATTTGTATCACCTTTATAAAAATCATATAGATTATTTTCTCCATCATGATTATCTTAATATCATATTGACATGGAATTCCAAATAAAACATGACATGAATTAATCAGAATAACATCACACTCTATTTCATCTTTGTATGTTTTTCCTATAAAAAACTTGATTAAAAATCATTCATCTGCCAAAACATCATCCCTTTTATTAAACCGTGAAATTTTATTAGGGTGATTTTCAAATTGTAATAATATTTTTTATACCAGTTCTTTAGAAAATCATATTTTCACAACTACCACCATATATAATTACATTCAATATCTTACTTCCTGTAGTGCACCTTATTCAAAAAATATTTGTACGTAGTTAGAAATCACCACCTTATTTATTTTTCACCTTTTATTTCTTTGGAGCTATCATTATTCTCCTCATCATGATATTTTATCCCATTTCTATAGTTGTAACTTCTATATTGTTCTTTTATTTTAGCGTCCACCAAATTTACTCTTGGCAAATCTTCTTGCCTCCTTTCATGTTGATGATAGTGTAAACAATCAAACTATTTGTGTCATTTTCCAAAATTATAAAAATATAAAACATGCATTGATTTGTAAACCACCCTACAGTGCCACCATAACCTCATCCTCTCTGAAATCATCTTCCTTTTTGTTGATATGGAAACCCTTGTATATTATCTTACTATTTTTATGCACCATGGGGAGATCCTCCTCTATTAGAATTAAACCCACTTTGTCCCCTTACAGGAGGTTATTATTCTCTACTTATCCTAGTTAATATTCTAAAATTATGTCTATTTTGTTTTTCTTATTCATTAAAATATAAATGATAATCCTCATCCATGTAGAGTATTCTATGTATGCTGAATTCATTTTGAATAGAAAACTTCAAACTATTTACATACCTTGCAACTATCAACTCTTCTATTTCTTCATGCTCCACCCATTTGGAATGCTCATAAAAATATTTTTTATATTCTTGTATATTATTATCCATTTACCTTAAATTATGGAATATTTTGTAAACGGGTTGTGCATAATCAACAAGAATAAATTTATCACTTAGGTGCTTCTCCATCTTGATCCACATGTTGATTTTATTTTTACCCTTTCTTTGTCTCCCTTTTTGTAGATGATCCACACAATCATTGCATGATTTTTCAATTTTTTGCATGCAAAAATTACTTTCTTATTTTCTCTTGTATCTTTCCATCTAAAAAACTTTTCCATGCTTTTTATTCAATCTATCAACTCATATTGTTTTAAATTACTTTCATAATCTAGAACATCAACCTTGATTCCTTCATTTCTTCCCTCTTAAGCCCTAACAATTATCTCTTCCATTCATGGTGGTTGTTCTCATTTCTCTTCTTACTAAATTTTATCTTCACTATCTATTTCTTCCTATATTTCATCTTTCACTTACCTTCATCTTTGATTTATGATAATTATGGCTAATTATTCTAATTACCTCTATATCTCTTTAATAGTCCTTTTCATCTTAGTAATTATTGTGTATCCTCTTAGAATCTTGACACTTTTTATTCACATAAAAAATATTCTCTAAATACCCAATACAATGTCATAAATATATTACCTCCACGATTCAAACTTCTTCTCATACTAACTAATGAAAACATGTACTAGCTAAGAATAATACCAATTGGTGTAAAACTTAGAAATTACATAAAAAGTAATATTCTCTATTGATTATCTTGAATGAATAAAGTATTACATAAAATTCTTGAAATAAATTTGAACTAAAAATTGGATTTAAAATTAATAATTAAAACTACTATCTAATCCTAAATCTACATAAATCTAATTGGTCAATGCTATTTTTAGTAACTTTCATATTTTAATAAGTTTTTCAACCACTATTTTTAGAAATTTTGACATGTAATATTGGATGGGCCTAAAAATATCTACATATCCTCTAAACACTAAAATTAATCTAATTGATTAATTTTAACTCAAGTTCATATCTATTTACAAAAATATTATATTCACAAAAATAAAAAAGTATTGAAAAATATAGTAAAACATATTTTTTAGACCATTGGAAAGTCATATATGGCCTCAAAAAAATTCTTAAAATAACCTTAACTAGATAAATTTTTATATGACTGAATTAAACTTTTAAATAAATTAGTTTTGTCACAAACAAAATCTCAAATAGATATACAGATCAAAAGTTATATCTATTTAAATATAGCCTTATGTATTAATTAGGAATACTTACAAAAATAATAAATGTATGAATAATCATTGTAAATAATCAATTAAAATAATTATGAATATAATTTAAACTATTTAAATTTCAATTCCTAATGTTCAAAATTATTATTGTTTTGGATCCTCCAAAAATATTTGATACATACAAAAGAAAAAACATCCCCATGATCCTAACATAATGTAAGGAAAGCTAGGTTTGTAATTATTTTATTTTTACAAACCCTAATATTTTTAATAATCTTAGACTTATCATCAATACCCTCTCACACATGGTATTTAAATTACCAAATCCTAATCTAATAATAATAATAATCATCACTTTGAGTTAACAATAAAAATTATTATCAGCTTGGGTTCTAAAGTAATGTTTGATACTAATAAAGAAAGAAAAATCCCATGGTCCCATTATTGTTTAAGGAAAGCAGGGTATGTAATAATTTTACTATTTTTCATTTTAATATTTTAAAGAAGTTTAATTTAATTTAAAAACTCTTTTGTATTAAAGGTATAAATTAAATAAATGAAAAATTTTCAATTTATAATGTCATAAAAAAAAGATTTGTGATATATCAGTATAAAATTTTGTTACCATCAACATTTCAAATCATATAAGATAATTGCTATTTAAATTATAAAAATGGTATTTAAAAATTATAGATAAAAACTTCTTATATAAATAACTTTATAAAGTATAAAATACATAGTAAAATTATTTTTAAAAATAAAAAATACACAAATAACCATTCTAATCAAATAATTAAAATAACAATGTTTATCAAATAATATATTAAACATCCATATATTTATCTAAAAATTATTAGTTCTAAAAATTATGTTAAATAATTTATAATGTTTTAAAACTTGATTAAATCATATACTATCAATCTAGTGAAATGGAATTGGTTTGTGTGCATGCAAATATTTAAACTATTTGTATAGTCAACATACTCATTTTTCAATAAAATTAAAAAAAAAAGCATTTATCTAACTTGTAATCAGTCCAAAACATTTGATATATTATTTTTTACTTCATGTGGAATGAGAATAAAATATTGATAACAATTTTGTGACATTATTTACCATAAGCGTGGGGGTTTTCACTACTTTGCAATAATATTTGAGTACTGAGAAATAAAAGTAATCACGAGGATTCTTAGTAGGGATAATAAATATCAATATACATTGTCGTGGTAGGGAAATACATGTCATTTAAAGACCATTCCAAGTTTATACATTGTCGTGGTAGGTAAAGCAAAATAAAATCATTATGGCAATGTTTATAAGTTATGTTAACATCTTTGCAAGGAAACAATTATGGAGAGGGAAAGCCAAAAAAGCTTTCAGAAATAGATATGTATTTCAGTGTTTTTAGTTTTTCTAAAATGAAGCTCATTCACCTTTATTTATATAGGAAAAGTAATCCCACAAAATTATATCCTAATGGTATAATTTTCCTAAGGTAAATGCTTAAATGTTATGAATTTCTTTTTTTTCCAACGGCCATCAAAAGCTAGGATATTATTTCTGCATATTAAATACAAATTCCATGGAGATGGAAATGAAATAAATATTTAAAGGTAAATATTTAGTTGTCTTTTTATGTTTTCACTTCTAGGTTTGTTGGGTTTCAAAAAATTCTATTACGTTTGTATTTAGAATTTTATATTTCAAGATAAAAATAAGTATTTAGGTTTGAAACATTTATTAATAAAAAAATATATTTTTATTTCTGTTTTCGGGGTACACTTTACCTTTTCACAGAATATGAGTTTGATTTTAAGTGAGAGTTGTTTGGTTTCTGAAAAATAAGAGGATATGAGTTTGATTTTAAGTGAGAGTTTTTGGTTTCTAAAAAAGAATATACTATAAAATAGGATAAAATTCATAAATTTATAAATAATTTACTTAATATTAAGAATTAATGTATATAATTATTGTATTTGAAAGTGTTTAATAGGATTTTAAAAATAGGAATTTTAAATATTAAGTGATTTTGGTGTCATGGCTGGAGTGAGTTATTAGAAATCCAGTGTTTAAAAATTGAGTAAATTTTTTTTATTGATATTGAGTACATTTTTATAATATTTGTTACACTTCATTGTTGGTAGTAATGTTGAGTTTTATTTCTGGGATTTTTAGTGTTTGCATGTGTTTAGATGAAAGTAATAATAAGAAAACGTCTTAAAATTATTTATGTAAAATTAAATGGAGTTAATTACAAATACAGTGTTTGTTATATATTATTATAAAGTATAAATATGATATTTGTTAGTATAAAGGTTTATTTTTATTTTGGACATGGTTTTAGAAATAGTAAAGAAAATGTCACTAGATTGCTTAAAGGAGTTAAATTTGATAATTGTATTTTTGTATTCATAATATTTTGTCATAAAAAGAGTCTTGTCATCAATAAATATTATATTTTTAATTATTTTACATAAATTTAATAATATAATATTGTATTGAATTTATAATTATTTGTTCTATTATTCTTGTATAGTGTTTAATTCAATACTATATATATATGTTGTACCCTATCATTCAATATTTGTGTGTATATATGGAAAAATAGATTATGGGACACATTTGGGTTCTAATTTAAGCTATCACTATTTGATTTAAATATTTAATCAATGTAGGTATCATTAATAAATTACTTGGTATGTTTTTAGGATCTTGGTACAATGTTGATTCATTCATATATAAGCTCTTGAAGAGTATTAAAGTATAAATTTTACCATTTGACATGTTTCTATGTTATAACCAAAGATATATTATTATTTTCATATCATTGTTTAAAATGAAAGAATGGATACAGTGTATTATTTTATTCTTCACGTCCAAAATAGTCATTTTGAATCTGATTTTGTGATATAAATGACAAAATAATAAAGTAAGATTAACATCTTATATTTCATCTTATTTTTATGATGTTGTAAGTTAGTTTTATAAACTATGGTAAATTATTTTTAGCGATTAGATGTCTTATCGCTAGTGATGGCCAATAGAACATACAATTTATTGTAAATAATATATTTCATATTTAATATCTAATGATTAAAAAAAACTATATTCAACTCTGATGATGTGATGAACACATATATTATTGTTAATAAATTATAATTAGTGTATTATATTATGTCAAGATATATACAAATCTCTTCATGACTTTCATTTTGAAATGGCCATCCGTATAGATGACCAATTTTAAAAAAGTTATGTTTCAATTTTATAAAAATAAATAATATATATCACATCAATGCATATATGTTCTCTTCAAAATGTAAAATTATATTAAAATTTTAATAAATAACTTGAGGAGTTTTAAGTCATGTTGCCATTATTGTTATTTATTGTAAATCAATATGGTTATGTATTTTTTATAATATTTAGAATATGAATAGTTAAAGACAATGTAACATCAAATAACATACTACATAATTTTTATCTTGTTAGTGTCTAATGATTGGAATAAATTTTATCCAGATCTAATGATTGATATGATGAATAAATATAATTTTTTTCCTAAAACCATGTATTCTCATGTAAAATTTTAATTAAATTATTTTGTCAAATTATAACTATACATATAATGACTCTTACTAAAAAATTTGAATCATAATTAATAAATAAATTATAAAACAACTAAATATCAAGTTTTATGGAATATGAAATATAACAAAAAATAATCTGAATTTTTTAATTTATCCTTAAAAAAAAAAAATAAAAAATTAAAAAAGAATAATGTAAAAGTAACACAAATTAATATGAAAATGTGGAAGTGTAAAATATACATAAAACATTAATCTCAATGACTCAATGACTGTGGCTTGTATACTTCATCGTTTACCAAAATAGATGGAACATTACATGTTATGATATCCATTACTTGATAAGGAAGTAAACATGCATGTGTGGGAATAAGGATTGTTTCATGTTTGTTGGCAATTTTTATATGAAGCAATATTTAGGAGGCACCTAACTAGTCAACCAACCTTTCTTTTCCTAGGGTAACAAGAATGCAATATACATGATGTTTTATAATCATATAAATAATTAGTTTACAATATATTAATATAAAGAATGTGTCCGGACTAATCCAAAGCAATCATACATAACAATGTTAATGAACTTTCGTGGATTTATCCAAAATGTTGATGGGTTTTCAAATTCTTATTTTAGGATCACATAAAGAAGTCCACAACATGCAGTTATAATTATCTTGTGGAGACATGGTCGGATAAAAAGGTCAAATAACTTTGAAATAAACTAATTTAAAATGATGTTTATTGTAAATGGACATAGCTAAAAAAAACTTTGGACTTTAATATAATTTTGGATATTAAAAATTATATTGTTAAAATATTAACATCTAATAAAATGTGTAAAAGATGAGAGAAGGGTGGGGAATTAAAGTCAGGATTGTGACATTTTATATTAAATATAGGTTTATTATAATAAACATTTGAGATATTGAGATATTAATTTATATAAATTAATTTAATCAAAAATAATTTCCAAAATAATTATATTAGTTAATTAGTCAATCTAATTTATTAATGAAAATCAAATTGTTTTGTAATAAATAATTAATTTTTATAACTAAATTTACATTGAAAATAACTATTAAATATTTTAAAATTATAATTTTTTTATTATTTAAATATGCTTATTAATGGGCATTTAATTCAATTTCCACAAAAAATTATAGACTAGTTTACCACATATTGTGGTCTAAACATTCTAATTACATGTAGTTCTTGGACATTATTGTATTTAAATTTAAAATTATTGTATATATGACTATATCATCATTCTAGTATTCTATGACTTATTATGATTTGTCTAAGGAAAACATGCTTCATATATATTTATCATGCATTAAATTATGAACACTCTTTGACCACGAGTTAATCATATTCTATGATGTGTTATGATATCATTCATCATAGGCCTTACATACATTATATTTTCATGGACATTAATTTTTGGTCTTATCTTATACATATTATATTCCCATTTAGTTTGCTTCCATGGAGTTTTCTCATTGGTTATTTGATATACTGAGAGGATACAACTATCTATTATTATATTTCAGTTTATTTTTGTTTACTTAGTTTTTATAATTGTTATGTTTATTTAATTTCTTGCATATAATCCATAGATCATTCAGTCCCATACTTAGTTTTATGAACTTCTTGAATCACATGATTCTAAGTCAATTGGATATCAATTCTTATTTGTCATAGACCAAATAGCACTTAGAATAACCCTCATCAATATTGATATCATGGTGACTTTTAACCAGTCAAATGATGCCATGAATAACACTTGACGAGCTTTGAAATCATAGACCACATTGTATACTGTGAAGAAATGTGTTTAAATTTTCTATACTACATGATTCCAATTCAATTAGATCATTACACATTTCACATTATGATTAGTCTAATTAGATGCTACCAAGTATCATGTTATCTTTTTTTTTATAGAAACTAGTTTTGGTGGGATCATTACCCTATTCACTTTTAATTAGAGCTCCAATCAATTTGTAACATAATCGGGGGCTCAGATTTTTAAATGATCATCTATCATAAGTACTAAAATTACAAATAACGGCTACAACTAGTTCGAGGATATGAAAGAACGGCTATAACTAGTTGAAGAATATTATTAATAACCACAACCGACCCGAGAATACCATCAACGGACACAATCAATCCAAAAATACCAATGATCAACCACAATTGACCTCTAATACCAAACTAAAATTTAAACTTTAATGATGCTTGAAGTAAGCAAGTCACTTTACCAACTCACCCATATCTCATCAATAATATCATGCTATCATTAATAACATAAATTACACACATTTTATTTTCACATAAATTTATGCACGAACTTATTTTAAACCCATTCTATTCTCATCCAATTCTTTTCCATAGAGTTTGCTTCTATGAAATACAAAATATTGGGAGACTACAACTACCAATTCTTATATATGAATAGCTTTATATTTAATAAGTCACTGTAATAATATATTCTTTGTTTGTCCATAAAGATTACATGGATGACGTAGTCTAAGATATCAGTGCATGAATGTAAATAGTCACGTGAAATTTATAAAGCTAATTTGATGCTGCCATTATTATGGGATTATTGTTTATGGACCACGAAACACTGAGATCCCCATGAATCTGATCTATTTATATAATTCAACAGATCACACTTGAATATCCTTTTAATCATGAATTGACATGCATATTTAAAAAAAAAATACAAATAAATTCGCCACACTACATTTCCTCAAGTCAAATGGATCACGCCACCTGCCATATTTTTATTCATCACACAATCATGCAAATTCAAATGAACTATTTTAAGATCTAATAACTCTGAGAGTCTGAATAAATTCAATTTTGTAATGTGGAACATTTTTAAAGATGATGTGGTTGGAACGTGAGACTGAAGAAGTAATTTTTATTGATAACTTCCGACAACCTGATCCAATTATGCGATGCCACGTGACTAGCTGAACACAATATATAAAACAAGAAAATTTCATATCATATTTAAGACGAGATATGTAATTCTATGACAATGTGAACTACACATCTCTAATATATAGGCTCTCAGTCTAGAGAAAATATTGAAGCCCCATGTAGATCACATGGCATATGATAGCTATAAATTGTGCCAGTTCGAGAATCCAAAGTAGGGTGATGATGATACTTTTAGATTTCAAAGTAAATTCCATCGTTAAAATGAAAAAATAGAACTTCATGATAGACCACAAATTACTCGGGCCACCCACTTGCACATCTAAAGATTCATGTGACTCCAATCCAATCAATTGATGTCATATGTCACACTAACCAAGCCTCATAATCATGAATTACCTCTTATATCTATAATAATTAAACATAAATTATTTATACAACATAATTTCAATTCAATTAGATCATGGCGACTGTTACATTTAGATTCATTGTACAATCATGCAATGTTAAATCGACACTTTAAAGATCTAACAACTTTGAAATTGATATTAAAGATTAAATTTATTTGGATTCATTTTAGTCTTTTATATTTATCTACATCTCTTTTAAGTGTGTATTTATTATTGTTTTTAATAATGGTAAAATTTTGGGTTTTAGAAGGGGCTCACCTTTTATAAAATGGAGAAAAAGATATTATGATAAACACTCAACAAAGTTTCTCTACCAGTAAAAAATAAACTAGGGTGCAAAACCAAAAGATGCAACCCTACAAATACAACCCAAAAAAAAACAATAAAAAGCACTGAGCCATCATAAAAGTATTAATTCCGTGTTCTAGGGGTCATAAAAATAAGCTCCTTCTCCATCTTACCTTTCCCTTTTTTCTTGTTGCTTACAACGTTCCATTCACCCCCTTCCCTAGGATCTGGGAACATAGGAATGGAGACTTCAAGAGAGTCAATAGGTTTAAAATGATTTATGGCTTCTAAAGGGGCTAAATGAGGTGTTCTAGCCAACTAATCCTTACATCCATCATTTTTTAAATTTGAAACAGAAACTACCTTTGGAGAGGCTTCAACACTTTCTTCAAGAACCAAAACTACCGCTATCGCTGGGGTTTCTATCACTTCACTAACATTATCCAAATTCTTTTCCTCATCTGAATCTTCACAAGTTTCTCAATTTAAGTTTGTCTCAGGGTAATAACCTTCCACCAAGAAACCCCATGCCTATGCTTAGTAAAGCCACACTCGTTAGCCAGATGCCTTGTTGTAAAACATTTTAGACAATGAAAAGGTCGGTCCTCATAATCTATATATTGTTTTCAAGGCCAACCTTGAATGATCAAATTAATAGATGTAGGGAGGTTTTATGAAACATTCAAAGAAACCATGATACGAGCAAGGGTAGAGTGCTGCATATTTACTGTTGATGGGTCGATATCAAGAACTTTATCCAAATAATTTCCTATAGCATGAAAGTAACTTTTAGTTTAAAAATGTAACGGAAGAAAGACATCCTTACCCATATCAGTGTGATGTTGAATTCTTGTAACAATTTATAGAAGAAATTCAATTAGGTTTCGTGTTAGATCAGGTTGATTGTGTTGGGCTTTTGGAGAAGAGATTCAGATTTTGTTGAAAGAGTTTACACTCCAACATCCAAATTTAAGTCTCTTTATCCATTTTTAGCATCACTTCTATCAAGTTTTTAAACATTCATGTATTCTAAAGTGCATTGTAGATTACTCTTATTAAGTAAGACTTTTAGATTTTCAAACTAGTTGCATAAATTAAATCTAACGTTTATTTTATTTGGTGAATTCAATGACGATAATTTTTTTTTTGTTTCACACTTAAATCAATTTTAGGTAACATAACAATTTACATTATTTAATTGATTGTATAAAATATTTTACTCAAATAAATTTTAGTAAATTTATAATATTTTATTTTATTAATAAATTTCTTGCATTTTATTAATTTTATGTATTATCATGCTTCTCTTTCATCATTATACAATTATCTTCCAACATTGTGCAACCTGGGCATTCAATTTATACTTGTTAATCAAGCTTTATACCTTTTCCCATCCAGGTGTTATTTCTATTCTTTTCCATCTACTATTTATTTTTCTTATACCAACTCTTTCAATTTGTCTTAGAAGTGAACTTACCTTTGTTATTCTTGTTTCAATTTTCAAAGCATCCCTCATTGTAACGCCTTTTTTTTCTTCCCTAACATTTTTTTTTCAAAGTGTGCTGTTTGTCTGTTATGTATTTTTTTGAATTCTCAACTCTTCACATGGTTTTATTATCATAACACTTCCCATCCTTTTACGTTTGGCAGTTTTGACGTCCTAATTTTCTATTGGTAGTGCGTTTTAATGGGTAGTTTGGCATTGCATTTTTATTTGGATTCATTTCCTTTTGACTAAGTGGATATTCCTTTTGATCATCTCTGCCACTTTTTCTTTATTGCCTTCTTTTATTTATTCATTTAATTAAGCCTTTCTGTTATACAAGCCCTTATCTTAGAATTCTATCGTTTTTGCAGTTATCTTTTTGTGCTTTTTCAATTTCGTGCTTTTTTTTGGGTGGGTATGTTTGTTTTATATGCTTTGTTTCAAGTTTTTTTCGAAACTAAAATGACAATCAAATTATTTCATCCTCTCATATATGCATGAAATTTTTTTTTGTAAGGATAAATATAAAAAAAATATTATGATAAATAAGAGGCATCTTTGCCATAACATATAAGATTTGTTTACAATAATATTTATTAGTATTAAATCTTTCTTAAACCCAACCACTCTGATACGTTGCATATCAGTTTTGAAGCTCTGTGTTTTGTTTCACATTCACTAAAGTAGATGTATATTTCAATGAAAAATAATTGAAATATAATTCTTAATTTTTTATCGAACCATCAAATTAACATATTTGAAAAATACTCAAACAGGGAATGTTGTTTTTTTCTCTCTTATTGAGTGTATTACTTTACAAAAGTTTATTTGTAACGTTAGATTAAAAATAATTCAAATCATGGGTTATAATAATGGTGGTCTTGGTAAGTGTGAAAATGTTATAGTTGAATATGACTATCATTTTTTTCAATCTAATAAAAATTGTAAAGGCATTGGTTTTAATGCTTCCACTGCTTCTAATGCAAATTTGAAATCCTATTGTAATTTGTATTGAAAGATTTCTTATACAACTTATTTTGATTATATTACCTGTCATTCTTAATCTTTGGTTAAAAATAATAACCAAGTGAGCATTGTGGTAATTACGGACATTCTATTTATAAATGTTGAAAATTTCATCCAAGAAAAATTTGTAGTAAATAAAAAAGTTCATGGTAAATTTACTCACATCACTTTGCATTGTTGAAAAATTAATAAGACACATGATTCTAAAGTGTAGATAATTATTCTTATAGAGACTTTGATATGTATTTCTATGATAGTTATTCAAATATATCACAAATAATAACTTTTTAAAGAGACACATCTTATGTGTCTTCCTTTTGATAAACTCAATCTTATTATGCATTCCTTACTTTTTGTTGCAAATACAATTTGTTTTGTTAGAGTTCATTTTGACTAACTTAATTTTGTGTAAGATTTCACACTTTATGATGGATGTTATATTTAGGTCAATTTTCCTTTAATAGATATGCTTTTAGTACATTATTTGTATGTATATAATATTTATGCCATGTCATTTATTTAACTTGAAATATTGGTATTATCTTGTTTATTTTATAGGTTTTATTGAATACGTTATCCCTCTTGTTGGTCCTTATTCAATTGTGGATTGATCACCTAGTCTGTAGAGGACTATTAAATATTATTGATGACTACACCTTGATCATGGAAACTTTTAGTAATACTTGATCTTCTTCTTTATTTATCAAAACTATTTTTATTGCTCTCGAGGGAAGTTCATATTAAGGGGGAGTATTATGTAACTTTAAATTTTTTCCTTGTTGTAGTTCAGTCAGTGGTCAATCCATTTAGTCGTTAGGCACTTGTCTAGTTATCCAAGTCAAATCTAGACTTGTTACAACTAGGCACAAACCTAAACTAATCCTATAGCGCTAAACATTTGTCACTCGATTGCACCAACATCAATTCACATAAGGCACAAGCCTTATAGACTCGCCAAAAGCACAAAAAAGAAAGAACCAAGACCCATGTTGAGATAGTCATGCCATGGAACAACTCATTCTTCATTAGATTTGGTCATTGCAACAACAACATTGGCAAGTTCAATGGTGTAAGCCCTTCTAGGTGGAGTTTGATGGTCTATAGGTGCAAAATCTATTTGGAGAGCTCATTTTGGTCATATAAGCATAAGTCTATATTGGGCTAGTTATATATCCTCATTGGCACAAGACTTTGGTTCCCTTAGCTTAGCAGCATTCAAGCACTTGGAGGGTTTAGTGAAATTATTTAGATCATGGGTTCATGCTTAGGCTAGTACTTTAGGCATAGATATCATTACTTGGCATGGGGTCTTTCCTATACTTATAGTATGTCTATATAATATAATGACATCATCATTTGCACATAGATGCCATTAATTATTTGAATTTTTTTTTGATGTAACTTAGTTTTTATATATTAAACTAAGCATTATAACTATTACAAATATTGTGAAATCAATCTTCATTCAAAGAACCTAATTATAACCATATAATCTAAATCAAACTCAATCAATGGCAAAGCTATTCTTCATTAAACATTATTCAAATAAATAGAGTACATAATAATTGAAAATAGATTAAATGCTCATCTAATGCTACTAAAGGCCCAATGGCTCATAGGCGAGCTTGGGCAGTGCAATGTGGAGCCTCAAAGGCACCCATGCTAGTCCTAAGTTTCAAAGTAGTCACTTCAATATGTTTGGAACTAATTTTGTAGGGATTCCCTATATCAAATTCATGTCCCTTAAGTAATTAGTTTAAACTTGATTTTATAGCTACAGGAACACCTTATTTCAAGGTGGAGTTGCACATGCCGATTGCTAAGATGGAACTTTTATAAATTATTTTACCATCTCCATTATGTTGTGCCCTTCGTGCTTTGATCACCACGTGCTTCCACTCTTTGAAGATTCCCAAAACATCATAGAATAGGTTAGATACCTACCAGCTAGCATAAGGGTTATCAAAATAGTAATCACCTTGAATGATTAATTCGTGCTGAAGTGACTATCTACCAAATTGGCATAAGATCTATGATGATTCCTCTAACTGGAAAAAAAGGTGCCAAAAAAACAATTATTCTAAATGATTTCCTCATGCTAAGATATCTACTGATTTGGCATGGATCCACACTTAGCCAAAAAGGGGCCCAATATTTACCCCATATAAAATTTCTAGTCCACCTTTAGACTAGTCTTTCAATGCTCTTGCCAGAACTTTAGTGGACTGTCCTTTAGTTCAACAGTGAAGTCCTCAAAGCACTTAATAGTGAGCTTGAGTTATTCAATGGTGTTGTCTATATCTATCAAATTGATGTTGAGCGCAAGCACATCCATATTCTTTAATTCCTTTTGTAAGGCCTCAAGTTTTGCCTTAGCTTTTGTAACTCCTCTATCCAAGATTTCTCTTTAATCACAAGCCTTGGTTTGCAAGGTGAAAAAGAGTGATTTCATGATTTGTTCTTAGTATTTGATTTGAGTGCTCAAAGCATTGACCTTTCCCATTATTTGGTTATACATTGATCTTCTCACAGTGTACACATACAACATTAGCTCCACCATCTCCCCCTTTGGCTTTTTGAGGCATGCATCTATGGATGATTCCTAGTCAGAGAACCTTTAGAGGATGGCATCAGTAGCATGTGTGCCCTCTTGAATTTATGTGAAGAGGTCTTTCACCTCTTTGATCTTTGCAGCTAGCTCCTATTTTTATCATAATGCCTTGGCTCTACCCTCAAATTTAGGAGCATATACTCTACTAAATTGCACACCTTATCAACCTTTGAGACGTTCTAAGTGTCAACACCATCTAAGAGGGATAGATTGGCTTCCTCTAAGTGCTCGAATAGTTTTTGCAATTTGAACTTCATGGTATTTACTTCCTCTTCTATTTCTAGTGTGATCTTTTTCTACTTTGAATCCCTAACATCATTGATGATGTTCTTCCACACTACTTCAGAGGCCATGTAGATGAGTGCATTGGTTGACCTGACTAGGTTAATTCTGTAGGGGTTTATGAGAAGGAATCATGCCCTTCTTCTAGTTCCTCTATGCCTAGTATGGCCTTCTATGGCACCTTGAAATGAGGCTTGTCCATATAAATGTCTAAAGCTAATAACAATTATTGACGTATCCTTATTGTGGTAGCTTTGGAGGGAATGTACTAAAAAATATAGTAATATTCATCAGTCCACCCCTTATGTGTCTTTTATTTTAGGCTTGGCTCAGTACCCTCTTCCTTAATGATGGTCAACTCTATTTTTTCTCCTTCCTCTTCATCAGTGCTAGTGCTATTTTCATCACTTCCCTTTGAGGGTCATTCTTCTTGTTCCAGTAGGGGTTCTTCCTTAAATTTATCGTAGTTGATAGTAGTTATAAAAAATATACTAAATAAAAGTTGTATAAAATATTATTGCCATCGATGTTTTGAATTACGATATGTAATTCATCATCGTGATGTAAAAAGAATATCTATAACTTATAGCTTATATACCATATCTATTTATGTAGATAATCCTTTGAAGTGATACCTAGTATATATAATTTAGAAAATAATAAATATAAAAATATTTAATTTAATTAATAAATGAAAATAAAAATGATTATAATTTAAAAAATAAAATTATTAAATTTTGATGTAATGGTATAATGTTTTATTGTTTTGGGTTTAAAAAATTAATTTTGGTCCTAACATCTCTTGTAGATAATTATTTTAGCGTTTTAAATTTTAATAGTTCTAAAGGTTTAACTTTATTAGTAATGTTTTACCTATATAAGGTATAAATTAAAGAACTATGTTTTTTTGGAGTGCATATTATCTGAAGAAAAACTTGTTGATGAAGTTGTGTAGAATTTTGTTGCATTCAAAGTCTTAAAATACATCAAATAATGAATTATTAGGTTGTAGAAATCATATACATAAATTTCAGACCAAAATTACTTATATAGATAATTTTGTGAGGTCCAAGAAATGTATTAGAGATACTTTAAAAAATAATTTATATAAAATTAGTGATTGACATTAATTAAAATAAAATAAAATGTTTTGTAAAAAAATAATATACCTACTTATATTTGGCTCAAAAATGGTTTGGACCTATCAACACATAACTGAATACTAAACATTTAACAAAAAATAAGAAAATTCAACTTACATCCTCAAATACAATATGATTTCAAAGAGCCAATTCAAAAAACTATTACCGCGATGATGAGCATGCTTTCATCTTTCAAAATATATGATTTTTTAAATTTTAGACTATTTTAAGGTTTCTACCTATGTTGATTTCTAATTATGGTTTTATAAAATACACTACATATCGTAAATATACATTCCTATATATGTTTAAGTATTTATATTTTCATTGAGCCAAATTCAAAAAAAATTATATGGTCACAAATTAGGTTAATTCTATATGCATTAAAAATTATTTTTTATTTTTTTAAGGTAGTTATGGAGTTTGTATGACCATTTATCCATTTTTTGTCATTTTTAAGATATATTTACTTGTAAAATTTATTAAAAAAATCATTTAAAAAAAAAATGAAGTATAGCTCACAAGTTAGATGATATTATCTAAATTTCCACAAAAGGGTTTCAAAAATTATTAAACTTTATTATAGAAATTTGTGTCGTGTGAATGATTCTTCTTCAAATTTTATATGTTTGACCTACTTATATTTAACCATTTTCAAAAATAATTATTGTTTTAGAAACTAGAATCGAAATGCTATAATTCATGTTCTTTTACCATCTCCAAATTTTAAATATAACCATCTTAAATAATCTACAAAATTTGAAATTATTTAATTTAAAAAAAAAACTATGTTCATGGGGAGGCCTCCTTTTTATCACCCATCTTCTTATACTTATCCTATAGTTCATAATTTAAAAGAATATATTTTATTTAAGATAAATATCATTTAGGTTGCATTTCACCATGACGCTCTAAATTTGACATCATTTTAAATGTTTGAATTAATTAACCAACACCTCTCAAAATGGAACATCAAAGTAATTCTGATTCTATATTATTTAGAATGTATTTCGTTTGAAACATATGAAAATATACACTCCCTATCTTCAAGTGTCATCATACCTATTTATTAAAACTTTCTAATAGATCTAATAAAAATGCACTTATTTCTCACTCATAACCCAAACCTTTACACACATTAAAAACTCTCAAAATTAAAAATTATAATCCTACATATTACGAAGTTCTCGACATTATAATTAAATAACTAACCACATGGTTCCATACAAATTTATTATGAGATGGTTCCATACAATTTACTGTTTTGAGTTGATAACATTAGAAATTGGTAGGTACATGGTCCCAATCAAAATAGACACGTCAAGTGGATACGTACATACGATATTTGATTGTATACGGATTTGTGACAGATGCGACAAATACATTGTTGCATCATACATTGTTGTCAGCGTGAAATACATTGTTGCATCATACCATGTGCGGACCAAGAAATTGGAATTATTCCACGTCAGCGTGAAACACATGTTTTCGAATACGACGTACACACCACATGTTATGACATTGCAAAATATATTCCAACCACATGTTTCGACATTGCAAAGCATATTCCATTGTAGATAATTATTGGCTATGAGCTTATCGTCTCGCACATTTTTATTGGCTTTGAGCTTATCGTCTCTCACCTTTTTATTGGCTATGATCTTATCGTCCTTCTATCCTCGTAGATAATTATTTTGTGGATAAAAATACTTCAACTACATTAATACTAAATAGTGAGTTTGTTTAATAATAATAATAGATTATTTATATTTTAATTATATTATTATTAAATAGTGATTGAATAGTTTAATTTGTTTTTAATTTAAAATACATAGACATGTTTTTTTATAAAGATAATTATATTATCATCAACATTTCAAATTATATTAATTAATTTTTTTTTGATTGGGTAAATCGCTTTTGATCATAGTTATGAACTAGTATGAAACATAAATGAGGGCCCATTTCCCGCATCAAAATGGAAGGAAGAAGAAAGAAAAAGAGCACAAATGACACCACTTTCCAAAAAATGACTCAACTTGGACATATGTTGTACTCTTTCAAAATTTTACAAAGTGTATTTTCACTTTTTCTCCCCCTTTGATGTCAATAACAAAGGGACTCTAACTTTTTCATAGTTTGTCCAAATTTTTCTCCTCCTTTTATCAGATAAAAGAGTTTGTCCAAGAATCTGCAACCATAAACTCATTATAAAATTGTAAAAATATGCATACCTGAGTTGGCTTTTCTTTCTTATTCCAGGGATTAATAAGACTTTTGTGATATTCCTCTAGACTTATGCCCTATCACTAGGATCTAGTGATGTGATATAAGAGCCACCACTCCCAATTTTTATCTCAAATACTCAAATTATTCCTTGGGAAGAGGTTTGGTGAATATGCTCTACAACTTGATCTTGAGTTGGCACATACTCCATTGTGACCTCTTGAGATAAAACTTTTTCTCTTAAGAAGTGATACTTGATTTTTATGTGATTAGTTCTAGAATGCATCACTAGATTTTTTGATATGTTAATAGCACTTGAATTATCACAAAGAATAGAGATAGGTGATTTGTAATCGACCTTGATGTATTTAAGTGTTTGATTATCCACAATACTTGAGTGCAACATGCCACTACTCCACATACGCTGCTTTTGCTATAGAAAAAGTAACTAACTCTTGCTTCTTGATTAACCATGAAACAAGTTTATTTCTAAGGAAAAATTCACCATCATTAGTGCTTCTTCTATCACCCACACTTCCTTCCCAATCAACCTCTGTATATGTTGTCAAACTGAAATCTTCACTTCCAAGATATCATAGGCCATAGTTAATTATGTTCTTGATATATCTAAAGTTTATTTTCACTACATTGACATGTGATTATTTAAGATCATCTTGAAATATTGTAACCATGCATACTTTTTACGTGATATTAGATCTTGATGTAGTTAGGTATAACGATCTACCTATCATATATTTATACATAATCTGATTTGCATCAATGGACTCATCTTCTTTACTCAACTTACAACTAATAATCATGGGAGTATCTACTAGTTTGTTATCTTCCATTCTAAACTTCTTGAACATTTCCATAGCATGCTTGGTTTGGGATATAAATATCCCTTCATCATTTTGTGCTATCTGGAGTCCAAGGAAGAAATAAAGTTCTCTAAGCATAAATATCTCAAACTCATTTTGCATTTGAGTAGCAAAGTCTTTGTACATTCTATTGTTATTGCCTCCAAAAATGATATCATCAACATAAATAACAATAATCAACATATGTTTAACTTCTGATTTGAAGTACAAATTGCTATTTACACATCCTTTATTGAATCTTTATTGTTTTAGGTAGTGGTCTAATCTTGAATACCATGCTATATGTGCCTATTTTAGACAATAAAAATCTTTCTTCATCTTGCACACATAATCTTCTTCCTCTGACAGATGAAAACCTTCAAGGTGTTATATGTAGACTTCCTCTTCTAGGTTCCCATTCAAGAAAGCATACTTAACATCAATTTTATAGACTTTGAATTTGTTGTATACAGAGAATGATAGAAACATGCTTATAGCTTCCAATTTATAAATTGGAGCAAATGTTTCCTCAAAATCTATGCCTTCAACTTGTATATATCCTTTGCACACTAATCTTTCATTATTCCTTATAACAGTTCCATCCTCATTGAACTTGATTCTAAAGAACCATTTTGTACCTATTACATTCTTGTTTGAAGATCTTGGAACTAATTCCCAAATTTTTTTCTTTTCAATTTGGCTTAGTTTTTCTTCCATGGATTTTCACCAATTCTCATCCTTGCTAGCTTCAACATAGCTCTTAGGTTCAATTTAAGACATTAGATCAAAACTTACTTGCTTCTTGTTCATTGAAACTCTTTTCCTTGTCTAAATGCCTTAATTTTTATTGCCAATGATCTACTCTATAAGATGATCCTTTTGAAAAAAATATTTAGGGGCCTTTTCATTTACTTTCTCATACTCATCATTAGATGCTTCCTCTTCATAATCTAATTCTTTAATACAATTTTTTTGGTCAGGTTTAACATGTTTCAAGCCTTCTTCAACCTTGACATTGATGTTCTCTACAATTTTGTGTAAGATTTTGTTGTAACATATGTAGCTTTTGCTTTGGGTGAAATAACTAATAAATATTCCTTCATCACATATTGATTCAAAGTATCTTCCCCTGATGTAGCATTTGTTGCCAAACACTCTGAAATACTTAATAGAGGCATATTTTCCATACCATAGTTCATAGGGATTTTTATCACTATTTACACTTAGTTGACCTCTATTAAAGATATATACTATTGTTTAGACTACTTCTCTCTAGTATCCATTAGGTAACTTGGCCTCTTTTAACATTTTGCAGGAGATTTCCTTGATTGTCCTATTCTTTTTTTCAACAACTCCATTCTACTCTGGAGTCCTTGCTATAGAGTAATGCCTTTTGATTCCATGCTTCTCAAAATACTCAATAAACTCATTTGAAGTGAATTCTCCACCTCTATCAAATCTTAAGAATTTGATTTTTTGTCCAATCTCATTCTTTATCATGGCCCTAAAGATCTTGAATCTTTCAAATGCCTTGAGACTTATCCTTCAAAAAGGTTACCCATGTCATTCTTGAGTAATCATCTACAAATAACATGAAGTATCTCTCTCCTTTATATCTTCTTGTCTTATTAGGACCACAAAAATCACTCTAAACTTTTTCTAAAGGCTTTATAGTTGCATACTCCTTTGTTTGAAATCTAACACTTGTTTATTTGCCTTGTTGATATTCCTTGCAAGTAGTGTCTATAGGTTTGGTTATATTAGGCATGTGTTAAACACACTTATTTGAGATCACCTTTATCAAGTTGTCAAAATTGACATGGACCATTCTTCTATGCCATAACCAAATCTCATCAATATTTCCTATCAGGAAGCTATTACCAACGACTTCACTAAGATTATAGATATTGCTTTCAGCTATCTTCCCTTCTACAAAAAAACTTCTATATATCCTTATCTTATAGTCTTCTACATTAAATGTGACCTTATATCCATTGTCACATAATTGGATGACACTTACCAGATTATGTTCTAATATTTCAACATAAAAGACATCATGTGTAGGTAGTTTTCCATCTATGTTCAAAGTTTCATTACCTCAGATCTTTATTGTAGCATTGTCTCTCAAGATGATGATTTCCTTCCTTACATGTGATTAGTTTGATTAACTTTCTCTTGTCACAAGTCATGTGTTTTGAGAAACCACTATATATTACCCACAAATTATGCTCCTTTACATGTAGTGCAGTTTGAGAAATCATAGATTGATCTTCCACTTTCCAGACATCCTTGGGTTTATTATTTAGATTATTTTCCCCTTTTTTAGAGACTTGTGAACCTTTGTTCACACTAGGAGGCATGATTTTTTTTTCATGTTGTATTTTTGGTCTCACAAAGTTTGTTCTACATTATTTAGTTATGTGACCAAAATTATTGCAAGTATAACATATTTCATTATTATCTAAAAAGGGTGAAAATGAATCTTTGATTACAATGTTTTTTCTCCTTTTAGGTACAACTCTACAATCACTCTCCCTATGACCTAAATGACTAAAGGTATAACAATAACCATAGAAAGATGAGGAATACTTGGTCATGTCATTTCTTTGTGCAGGATGAAGAAATATGATTAACTTTGGATTATTCAAATATTTCACCCTTATGAAACCATATGCACCAGTGACCTTTGTCTTCTTCTTTTCCTCAGTCTTCTTTTCTCCTTCAACTTTCTTCACATTATCAGTGTTTGTGTCTATCTTTGTATTCTTAAAAGCTTTCTCTTTCTTTACTCCTGATTCTTATTTTGCTTTGAAGTTGTCATATACTTTAGCATATGTACATGTTATGATAATTTTACTCTTTTCATAACCAAGACCAGATATTTCTTTTGATGGCTTTTGAGAGTTGATTAACTCATCAAGAATTAATGAACCTCCTTTCAGCTTTAGAATTTTGTCTAATTATTCTTTAGCTTTCTCAAGTTCTTTTCTCAAATCCATTATTTTTAGTTTTAACTTCATGTATTCATCATATTTAGATTTTAGTTCAAGTCTGAATACTTCTTATATTCTTTTGTCCTCTTCAACTTGTGTCTTTAGGCTAACTACCATCTGATCAGATTTTTCAAGATTTTTTGACATTTTTTCAATCTACTTTTATCCAAGCCTCTTTTGTTTTGAGTTATCTTTTCTCAACTTGTCAATTTCATCTAGAGAATAGATGATTTCACACTCTAGATCCACTTCTTCTTCTTCATATAAGTACTCAACTTCTTCTTGATCCATAGAAGGTGATCCTAATGTTATGAATATGACTTATTTTTTCTCAACCACAAAGGCACAGTCATCGTCATCATCAGAAATATCACTATCATCAAATGAATCACTATCTGCTTTTGTGTAAATGTCTTTCTTATTTTTGATGAAGTTCTTCTTCTTTGAATAGTGGGGTTTCATATTTTTACTATCCAATTCTTGCTCAGATTTATCCTTTTTGTTGTAAGGTCATTTAACAACAAAATATCTTACTTTACCACATTTAAAGAATTTAAAGGGTAACATATTTTTGTATATTCTAGACCCTGTTCTTAATCTTATAACAAATTTAGCTTCTTATTCATTAGTCTCCTCAGATCTAGATGTAGGTGATTCTACCTTTACTGTTCTAGATGCTTTGAATGCAATTTATCTCTTGAAGTTACCTATTTATCCCATTATCATCTCATAGGTTATGAATGTTCCATGCAACTCATCTACAATGAGATTATGTAGATCTTTTACTTCATATATTGCATAGATTTTAGAGTCATACCTTGACGGAAATAATCTTAGGACCTTTTTGATAATGACCAAATATTTCATCTCTTCGTCAAGGCCTTTGATTGTGGTGACTATTTCATCTAATCTGAGTAGGTAGTCTACAATTTTCTCTTCTTGATTCATTTTAAGGATTTCAAACTTACATTTGTATGTTTATAGCTTGACCTACTTTATATTATCATCAACCTCATATATGTTCTTTAGTTTTTTCCAGATATCTTGTGTATTTTGACAATGCATCACTTTAGCACACTCTAAATTTGAAAATCCATAAAGGATAGCATTCTTTGCCTTGGAATTGCTCTCATGTGCCTTCTTTGAAGCCTGATTAGTAGGAGTTATAGCAGGGAATGTATATCCATTTAAAATAGGCATCCATACATCAAACACTAGTGAATATAAATATGCTTCCATTCTAATGCTCCAAAACGCATAGTTTGATACATAAAATAGAGGTGTTTTGTTTGAGGAAGAGCCTTCTTGATTAGCCATTTGTGTTCACCATCTAAGATATACCTAAGCTGATTAAGATTATTCTAAGGAACCAGGGCTTTAATACCAATTATTGGAACATAACTATCTACTGAGATGTGCGGGTGAATCAATAGATTGAAAAAATTAGTCCTTTAATATTTTTAATGTAGATTAAAACATATATGCAGAGATCACACACTCAAAAATATGCATAACACCCAATGTACATGGAAAAACCAATATGGGAAAAAACATGGTGAGAAACAACTACTAGAGTCTACCATTCTAATCTAGCCTCACAATCACAAGCTCACTTGTTACAAAATTTAAGGGTATAGATCCCAAGGAGACACCAATACCCTCGTTTAATAGTACCTACTCTAAAGAAAAACCAATTCCCTAATTGAGCACCAACTCAACTTATTTGATGGTACCCACCAATTAGATCTATATTCAAAATATGAAGATGCAACTCTATATTATAATATTGATTCATAAATGAATCCAATTATAGTTCTATGTTACAAGTCTATTCTGTAGCTGCTCAAACTTTTATCTTCATCTCTCTCCTCTCTTCCACTCTGCCCCACTATCTCTATGTCTCTATATTTTCTATTTGACATAATTTAACCACCTTAGCCTTTTCTACTTGTATCCTAGATGACATATATGTAAGCATTAGATCTAGGTTTTTGCATCTTCTCTATGTTCATACTTGTTTACTAACACATCATATCAATTCTAGACTTGGTTCATAGTTATTTTAACAACAAGTTTCCAGCATCTTGAATTCATGCTCTACCACCATGAGTTTTGGTCTCATTACTATTTTTAGCATATATTGGGATTTGGTTTTGATGCACATGCCATATTACACAAATTTAATCCATCACTACCATTTATTTCATTAGCTATATCATATTGTATGGCTTACCTGCATGTTTATCCACATAACCAATGGGATGAACATATATTTAAATATTGACCATTGATTTTAAGTTTTGTACCATGATTAGATGATCTTCATTAAATTTTTTTAACTTTAAAACATGTCTATTAGATCAATTTTTGATAGGCTCACTCACTCTGTTGGATCCTTGTATACTTCTAAACTTTAATGTTTTAAATTTAAAACACATTCATTGGATCTTTAAAGATGCAAAATCTTTACCTTTTTCTCATGTTAAATATAGAGCTCTTAATCTCATCTCATTACTTCCTAGATCTTTAGAATGAATACGCTCCATCAATATCATTAAACTAGCTCAATCTTTAACTAGAATCAATGTTGTTAAACATTGAGCACTTGATCCCATTGAGTCTATTTGCTCTGTTAGATCTAGATTACATGATTACATAGTTACTATTTGATATTATAACAAGGTCAAACTTTATCTATGACAAGCTCCTGTGAATGTGATACTTGGCACCCTCACATGGATTCTATACATTGTTGTCAGTGCCCATGCTTATGACAATTGGCATCCTTGCATGCCTTCTATAAATTGCTATCAGTGCATATGATTGTGACACTTAGCACCCTCGCATGCCTTCTATACCTTTGATATCAATTTATACTATTGAGACACTCGGAATTCCCACGTTAATCCTTGATTATGTAATTTCCATGATTTTGACACTTGTCACTAACACATTTACTCAAAGGTGCTTTTGACAAATTGATTTTGCTATGCTTAATTGGATATTTGATGTATGATTAAGTGATAACCATTGATTGAGCTAGGATAAATCTTAAGTGAAGGACTTATGAAATATAAAGTCATACAACATTATTCGAGGTAGTAATTATTAGGTCGAAAGGGTTGATTGTATAATGATGAGGAAGACTTAATTTATAACTTAAGTAACTGGTGCCTGTCTATTGCCATTCAACATAAAAATATAACATGCCTGTGAGTGCCATGGATTAAACCTTTAGGGTTTAACTAAGAAACCATTTAATGTTTGAGAGCAAAGATAAATCATTTCTGAGCTCATTTCTCTTCATCTGAACCTGCAAACCATTTATATCAGATGTACTCAAAAAACCCATAATAGATCTTCAATCAATTGCTCTTCAATCCTCTAGAAATGGTCTCTATAAAAACATGACAACTTTGCACTGTAACTGTAAAAAAAGATCTTCTCTCTAATCTCATGCCAATAATCTCCCTTTCTACATCAATGACAATCATATTTCCAACATTATCCAAAAGACAATACTACCCATCACCCTTGTTTTAAAAGGAGGTCTTTTAGGGTCCAATGAGATCCATTAGATATGAGAGACTGCACTTCCACCCTCAGTAATTCTAGCTATGATCTATGTCAATTCTTCTTCGAAGGGACTCCAACATCCATGTGTCATGTAGAAGTTTTAGATGGGGGAGACCAAGGAGGGTACTTTTGAGGAGGGATTGAATGGGAAGTCAGATTCCCCTGTAAGGGATCTTCTATGAAGGGGAAGGTACAGGGTGGGGATGGGGGTCCTTAGCAGGTTAAGAGGGGAGGGGAAAGGGGTATGGGAGTAGGCCTAGGGCATCCCACAATAACATCCATCATCATCACCAAGTGAGAGAAAAAAGAGTAGTAAAACATTTCATGATTTTACCACTTGAAAAAAAATTAAGATGATATTATCTTCAAAACCCATGATTTTTGTGTAAGGTGCTAATAAGAATATATATAATTAAAATTTATATGGTTTTTTTATAATTTTAAGAATAAAAAATAATTATAAAACAATAAGTGATAAATTTTTTTAAATAAGAATGAGCTCCCATCCTAATCAAAATTAAAAAAATATTTAATATTTAAAAAAAAAGTTTTTAACTAAAATATTAAAATTTAAATGTAATCAACATTTTAAATTTCATGAAGTAATCTATCATTTAAAATATACAAATTATATGTACAAATTATGTATCATAACTTAAAATATATAAAGTATAACTTTTTATTTAAAAAATAATAAATACACAAATAGTTAATAAAATTAATTAATTAAATAAAATAATACAAAACTTTAAATGTCCAAATCCTATTTTAACTTCATATTTATAAGAATTCTACATTGCTTTTATATAGGAACCCAAAATTTCAAGACTCTGGTAATTATTTTATATTATGTCATGTGAACATATTTTGAAAGATCAAGTCATGTCAAGCCTATTCCAATTTAGTATTGTTAATATGTGTATGTAATTTTGCATTCTACATAGCAGTTATGGTAGATAGAAAAAACTTAGACAAGCTTGTAATAATCTTATATCATTTTCAAAAAGGATGCTTTATAATTTTATGTGAAGGAATTAATGGAAGATGTATTTGGGGGAGGTGGGGTGGGGGCGGTGGAGAGGAAAGTGAATTTAAGGTAAAATGCATTAAAGAGAGAAAGAAAGTATGTGAGAGCCCAAAATATGGATCCTATGTCAAATAGAGAAAAATACAAGACTACAAATACTCTGAAAGTATAATTCATAGACAAAAAAGAAGAAAATGGATAACTAGTGGTAGGGTTGAGTGTTGAGGAGACTCCATATATAATGGTAGATTAGTGAAGGACCGTCAAGGGAGACCTGAACCCCATTTAATTTTAATAGGATCACAATAGTTCCCTAAAACATGTTTTATAAACTTAGCATCATAAAGACAATGATAGACATCTTACACCACTCCAATTATGTTGTTAAATAAATAATATGTACTACGCATAAAAATGCTCAGCATAACATGTAAAGAGCATGTTAGAGAAGAGTATGGTTTGAGTAGACAAACTAAAGTTGTGAAAAACGTATATTTCTCAAATACTTGAACATTGATACTTCTATGTGATCAAGCATTATCTCAAATGTTTTAGATGTCTTATGAGATTGTATAGATTATTGGTTATGGGCTTCCTAAAAACCTAATATCTCAAATGTTTCCTTATTTTTCTCCATATATAGTTTATGGAAGTTCCAAATTGGATTTTGTACATTTATGTGCATTTAAATTTGTTTCTACTCACCTACATTAAGTAATGCCTTTTCATTTTTAGTTGCTGTAATTTGGACATTTTGGTAATGGATTTTAGACCCATTGATACTTTTCAAAGGTGGTGTACCATTGTAAATGTTTGGGCTCATACTTGTTAATGTGAATGATACTATTTTGACTTTATCACAATAAAAACATTGCAAACATCCTAAACACATAAATTTACTCTCACTAGAAGATGAGTTATATGGATTTAAGGCAATGAATGATTTCTTAGAAGCACAATTGAAGCAAAAGCAAATGGAGACGTAGATGGGATTTCATAATTCCCTGAAATAAAAAAAGGATTTTTCATCACTCCATTAGCATCCCTATACATACTAGTGGGGTGTATTATAATATAGACAAAAAAAAAAACTTGAACAAGGATGGAGCATTAAGGATGCATTGGCATTGACATTGTCATTAAAATTCACCATTCCCATATAGTGGTATGCATACATAATATCTTGCATGCCAAATAAGAAACGATGTATTATAGCCTTTTCCTAGCCTTAAACTAGTCTTTGCTCTTTCAAAATTATGTAGTCATCGATTATTTCCACCAATCTAAACCTAATTTTTGGATCTAAAAAAATAAAAATAAAAATTAGACCAAACCAAATAAAAAATTTAAGTTCAAATTGAAAATAAAATAGTAAGAGAAATACATTTTTGTACATGTATAGGGTGTGTTATCTTGATCAATGATGTGGCTTTGGATATGAAGTGGGAGATTGTGTTGTTATGCCATTTTATGCAAGATATCACTCCATTATAAATGCCACTTGAATTGTTGTTACCTCGTCACTCCCAATACCAAATTCTTATGAGCCATTTGTAATGCCCAACATCCACAAAGATAAAAGTGTCCCCCAGTTAATACAAATGAGTGTTGGAGGGAAAATCTAATATGAAACCAAATTTTAAAATTTTCTAAACAACTATAAAATTTAAATGGCACCAACCACGTAACATATTTTCATATAAGTTCGTTAACAATGTTGAGTGGATGGATAATCTCCCCCATAATTTATAACTCCTGTTGTATTTTAACTTCAAAAATATATGCCTAAAATCCTAATCCCATCACCATGTTAGGGTTGGCACACTCGAGTGAATATTCATGATTTATTAATACAATACATAGATACATGACAGGGTGTACCAACCAATACTATTTGACAACTATTTAATTAAAAATTCATTATTTTATCATTTATTAAAAAAATATTATTTTAATAAAGTAGGCTATTATAATAAAGTAGGCAATTAGTAAGCAATGCAATTTAATACAATCCAGGTAGTTATTTGACATCTTATTTCATATTTATAAATACAATCAGGGTCATTATTGTTATATAATTATCATGTGCTCACTCTAACATAAGATCACCTATTAGAAAATTTTCTCAAACACACTCTACTTTAAAATAAAAATATAACATCGTGAATGTGAAAAGTTCTAAACATAAACATAAATACATGTAACTAGATCTTTTTTTATGTGTGTTGTGTCAACATAACATGTATGTGTTATAATGCACACATGTTATGCTTTGTTTGAATTTAAAATCCAAGACTTTTGGCTCAATAATGGCTTGGATTCCCAAGCCAAAGGCTTGGACCTATCAACACACATCCGAATACGACATCTTTAACAAAAAATAATAAAATTTAACTTACATCATCAAATACAGTGTGATTTCAAAGATCCAATTCATAAAATTATTACCACGATGATGAGCATGCTTTAATATTTCAAAATATATGATTTTTTAAAATTTTGGACTATTTTAAGGTTTCTACCTATTTTGATTTCTAATTATGGTTTTTTAAAATACACTACATACCGTAAATATGTATTCCTATATATGTTTAAGTATTTGTTGAGCCAAATAAGAAAAAAAAATTTATAGTCACAAATTAGGTCTGATTCTATATGTATTAAAAAACTATTTTTTATTTTTTAAGGTAGTTATAGAGGTCGTATGACCATCTATCTATTTTTTTGTCATTTTAAAGATATATTTACTTGTAAAAATTATTAAAAAACCATTATTATTTTTAAATAAAGTATAACTCACAAACTACATGATATTATGTAAATTTCTACAAAAGGGTTTCAAAAAATACTAAAATTTACTATAGAATTTTTTCATCGTGTGAATGACTCGTCTTCAAATTTTATATGTTTGACCTACTTATATTTGGCTCAAAAATGGCTTGGACCTATCAACACAGAACCAAATACGAAATATTTAACAAAAAATAAGAAAATTCAACTTACATTGTCAAATACAATATGATTTCAAAGAGCCAATTCAAAAAACTATTACCATGATGATGAGCATGCTTTCATCTTTCAAAATTTATGATTTTTTAAAATTTTGGACTATTTTAAGGTTTTTACCTGTGTTGATTTCTAATTATGGTTTTATAAAATACACTACATATCATAAATATACATTCCTATATATGTTTAAGTATTACTATTTTCGTTGACCCAAATGCAAAAAAAATATATTATCACAAATTAGGTCTAATTCTATATGCATTAATTTTTTTTTTTTTTTATAAATTTTTTAAGGTAGTTATGGAGTTTGTATGACCATCTATCCATTTTTTGTCATTTTTAAGATATATTTACTTGTAAAATTTATTAAAAAAATCATTTTTTTAATGAAGTATAACTCACAAATTAGATGATATTATCTAAATTTCCACAAAAGGGTTTCAAAAACTATTAAACTTTACTATAGAAATTTTGTATCATGTGAATGATTCCTCTTCAAATTTTATATGTTTGACCTACTTATATTTAATTATTTTCAAAAATAATTATTGTTTTAGAAACTAGAATCAAAATGCTATAATTCATGTTCTTTTGCTATCTCCAAATTTTGAATATAGCCATCTCAAGTAATCTAAAAAGTTTAAAACTATTTAATTTTCAAGAAAAACCATGTTCATGGGGAGGCCCCCTTTTATCACCCATCTTCTTATACTTATCTTATAGTTCATAACTTAAAAGAATATATTTTATTTAAGGTAAATATCATTTAGGTTATATTTCACATATGTGACAAATACATTGTTTTTTCATAACGCACCATGTGCGGACCCTAATAACGAAGTACAAAGAAGTTAGAATTATTACACATGTTTTCGAATGCGATGTACACACTACCAATTGCATTTTGTCTCTGCTCTTATGACACCGCCAATTGCATTTTGTCTCCGCTCTTATTATCTCTCACCTTTTTATTGGCTATGATCTTATCGTCCTTCTATCCTCGTAGATAATTATTTTGTGGATAGAAATACTTTAACTACACTAATACTAAACAGTGAGTTTGTTCTCTAATTAAAAATATATGCGATTTTATTAATTCATTTAATAATAATAATAATAATAATAATAATAATAATAATAATAATATTATTATTATTATTATTATACAGATTTAAAAATAAAAGATTATTTATATTTTAATTATATTATTATTAAATAGTGATCGAATAGTTTAATTTATTTTTAACTTTAAATATATAGGAATGGTTTTTTTTATAAAGGTAAGTATATTATCATCAACATTTCAAATTATATTAATTAATTTTTTTTTTGATTGGGTAAATTGCTTTTGATCATAGTTATGAACGGGTATGGAACATAAATGAGGGTCCATTCCCCGCATCAAAATGGAAGGAAGAAGAAAGAAAAAAAGCACAAATGACACCACTTCCCAAAAAATAAGAAATATGGGACACAAAATTCATAGAAAATCTAATGAAATGGGTAACAAAAAGAGAGGATACAGATAACCGAATACCCAAACACCCATAAAAGGGAATAAAATAATACATCACTCAAGACAAATCCCCACTAAAAGTCCACTAAAGGGGCTTATTTATTGGAACACAACTATCTTCAGAGAGGAGGGGATGTAATCAATATATTGAATAAATTAGTCCTTTAATAATTTTAATGTAAATTAAAACATATACACAGAGATCACACACAAATATTCATAACACCAATGTACATGGAAAACCCAATATGAGAAAAACCATGGTAAAAAATAACTGCTAGAATCTATCATTCTAATCTAGTCTCATGATCACAACCTCACTGGTTACAAAATTTAAGGGCATCAACACTAAGGAGACACCAATCCCTTCATTTAAGAGCACCTACTATAAGGAAGCACCAACTCCCTAACTGAGCACCAACTTAGCTTATCTGATGGCACCCACTATTCAGATCTATATTCAAAATATAGAGCTAAAACCCCCTATTACAATATTGATTCATAAATGAATCCAATTCCAATTCTCTATTACAAGTCTATTATATAATTTCTCAAACTTTGCTATTCATCTCTGTCTTCTCTTCCACTCTACCCCTTTATATTTATATCTCTATATTTTCTATTTGACACAATTCAACCACTTTAACATTTTCATCATATATCCTAGATGACATACATATAAGTATTGAGTCAAGGTTTTCACATCTTCTTTATGTTCATACTTGTTTTCTAACACATCACACCAATTCTAGACTCAGTTCATGTTTATTTAAACAAGTTTCCCACATCTTGAATTCATGCTCTACCACCATGATTCTTGGACTCATTACTATTTTTGGCATATACTGGGCTCTGGTTTTGATGAACATGCTATCTTACACAAATTTGATTGATCACCATCATCTATTTCATTATATGTGTCATATTTTATGGCTTAGCTACATGTTTCTCTACTTGACCATTGGGATGAGCATATCTTTAAATATTGACCATTGATTTTAAGTTTTGTACCATGATCTAATGATCCTCATTTAATTTGATTAAGTTTAAAATATGTCTGTTAGATCAAGTTTCGACAGGCTAACACACTCTGTTGTATCCTTATACGCTTCTAGGATTTAATGTTTAACTTTATTCGTTAGATATTTTGGTCTGAGATCCCATGTGCCATTGGGTCTTTAAAGATGCATGAACTTTACCTCTGTCTAACATTAAACATCAAAATTTTAATCTCATATCATTACTTCCTAAGTCTTTAGAATGAATACATTTCATCGATCTCATCAAATAGCTCAATCTTTAACTCACCTCTATGTCGTTAAACATTGAGTCTACTTGCTCTATTAGATCTTCATTACATGATGACACACTCACCATTTGATCTTATGAAAATCTCAAACTTTACCTTTGACAAGCTCTCATGAATGTGACACTTGGCACCCTCATGTGCCTTCTGTATATTGTTGTTAGTGCCCACATTTGTAACACTTGGCATCCTTGCGTGCCTTCTATACATTTTTGTTAGTGCACATACTTGTGACACTTGGCACCCTTGCATGCATTCATTATCTTTGTTGTCAGTTTTTGTTATTGAGGCACTTGATATTCTCATGTTAATCCTTGACTATTTGACTTTAAACTACTCTATAGATTTACTATGCAAGCTTTGTTATTGTGACACTTGTCACTAGCATATTTATTCGAAGGTGATTTTGATAAATTGACTTTACTATGCTTTGTTGGATCTTCAATGTATGATTAAGCACTAAGTATTGATCGGGTTATGACAAATCTTAAGTTGAATAATTAGGAAATATAAAGTCTTAGAACATTACTCTAACTGGTAATTACTAGTTTGAAGGGACCGATTGCATAATGATGAGGAAGACTTAATTTATAACTTAAGTAACTAATTCATATTTATAGCCAGTCAACATAAAAATAAAACATGCCTATGATCACCATGGATTAAAACCTTAGAGTTTAACTGACAAACCCTATAATGTTTGAGAGTAAATATAATTCATTTTTGAGCTCATTTCTCTTCATCTGAACCAATGGACCATATATCTAGGATGTACTTGAAAAACCCATAACAAATCTTCCATCACTACCATTTATTTCATTGTCTGTGTCATATTTTATGGTTTACCTACATGTTTATCCACCTAACCATTGGGATGAACATATATTTAAATACTGACCATTGATTTTAAGTTTTGTGCCATGATCAGATAATCCTCATTAAATTTGTTTAACTTTCAAATGTGTCTGTTAGATCAATTTTTGACAAGCTCACTCACTCTGTTGGATCCTTGTACACTTCTGAACTTTAATTTTTTAACTTTAAAACACATTCATTGGATCTTTTGATCTAATCTCCCACATGTCGTTGGATCTTTAAAGATGCATAAACTTTACCTTTGTCTAATGTTAAATATAGAGCTCTTAATCTCATCTCGTTACTTCCTGGATCTTTAGAATGGATACGCTCCATCAATCTGATCAAACTAGCTCGATCTTTAACTCGAGTCTATGTCATTAAAAATTGAGCACATGATCCCATTGAGTCCATTTTGTCTGTTAGATCTAGATTGCATGATCACATAGTTACTATTTTATCTTCTAACAAAGTGAAAATTTATCTATGACAAGCTCCTATGAATGTGATAGTTGGCAGCCTTGCATGAATTCTATACATTACTGTCAGTGCCCTTAGTTATGACAATTGACATCCTTGCATGCCTTATATAAATTGATATCATTGCATATGATTGTGACACTTGGCACCTTCACATGCCTTATATACCTTTTGTTTTAGGTTCTAAAAATGATACTAGTAAAATAATGGCAAAACTCATGGCCCTAGCATCATTTAAGGAAGGTTGCCCATGTAAAAAATTATTAACATTTTTAACACAAACTTTTTCAAGAAACATAACCTTATAAGAAATCCCATAAGTTAAAGAATTTAGGTTATTGTAGTTGATAGTAGTTAGAAAAAATATAATAAATAAAATTTGTATAAAATATTGTTTCCATTGATGTTTTGAATTACGATATGTAATTCATCATCGTGATGTAAAAATAATATCTATAACATATAGACCATATCTATTTATGTAGATAATCCTTTGAAGTGATACCTAGTATATATAATTTATAAAATAATAAATATAAAAATAATTATTTTAATTAATAAATGAAAATAAAAATGATTATAATGTAAAAAAATAAAATTATTAAATATTGATATGATGGTATAATGTTTTATTGTTTTGGGTTCAAAAAAATAAATTTGATAATAATAAAAGGGAAACCCCATTGTACTAACATCTCTTGTAGATAACTATTTTAGCATTTTTTAACTTTAATAGTTTTAAAGGTTTAACTTTATTAGTAATGTTTTACCTATATAGGGTATAAATTAAAGAACTATGTTTTTTCTGGAGTGCATATTGTCTGAGGAAAAACTTTTTAATGAAGTTGCGTAGAATTTTGTTGCATTAAAAGTTTTAAAATACATCAAATAATGTATTATTAGGTTGTATAAATCATATACATGAATTTCAGACTAAAATTACTTATATAAATAATTTTGTGAGGTCCAAGAAATGTATTAGGGATACTTTAAAATATAATCTATATAAAATTAGTGATTGACATTAATTAAAATAAAATAAAAGGTTTTGTAAAAAATTAATATAACATCTTTTCTTGCTACTCCAAAACTAATTATATTTTTAAAATTTATTTAATTATGTTTAGATAATGCATATAAATTCATAGGTAAATGAACAAATAGAAAAATAAAAACATGCGAATACAAAGTATCAATATTAAAAATTCATCTTTATATATATATATATATATATATATATATATATATATATATATATATATATATATATATATATATATATATATGGATAGGTAACCAAATTATTCCTAATTCAACTTAAATACATGCCGAATTATGATCCTAAGGCCTATGAATTATTAATCTGTAAGTAAAAATAAACCCACACAAATCAAAGTCACAACATCTTAAACATTGTTTTCTAATGCATTGAATTCATCTCTTTATGATACCTACATATAAACTTGTGCTCGTTATACAAACATGATTAGGACTAATATGACTCTCTCAAAATCTTAGATGGTGGTATCATATCTAAAAGACTTACTTATACTAAGGATGGTCGATTATATTATTTATTTAATTTGATTCCCACCCTTAATAAATATCACCTTTTAATTTAATATTTATATATTCACTCGGTCAAAAATAAGTATCACCTTGAGTGTTAAAGGGCTTAGTCAAGTAGTATAATAATAGTGTAGGAGTGTCTTCTATACATAAATACATATAATTTATATCATAATATTATCTTCCATACTATTATATTTCATATAAATCGTGTGACCATTAAGTCATGAATGGAGTAACCAGAATTAGTTAATTAGACTCACATATTAAATATAATGATGAGATGATGATCATATAAAGAAACAAGAGTCAATTTGTCACTTGAGTACCTATCACATACACTTAAAAGTATGATATCTAGATAGATCTATAGGTGCCTCCTAGGCTTTAAGGCTTTGGGGGAAAAAAGCCTCTAAAAAAATGTCATCTCATGGAAGGACATGGTAACTAGCTTGTAAAGAATATTTAAATAAAATAAGTGCTTAATATAAATACTAAATTTGATATACATATAAAACAAAAATTTGAAATTTATCCTCAACCAACATTTCCCCCCATGCTAGATATGTATCTTCAAAATAGAGCAGCCAAGCTAAAACAAGAGAGCAACTACAACTTGGAAATAATAAATATACTATCTAATCAACAACTACAATGTTGAGCATACAAAATTTACCAAAGGAGACACAGGCCCAAGGCTGGATAGAATATAATTGTCTAAGAACTAGATGAAAAAGTGGGAAACAAACATGAACCCAAAAATAATAGACAATGCCAAAATTTAGAGTGTAGAAAGAGATTATAAAGACCCAAGATATGTTTTAATGTAATGTAATAAATTATTTTTTTCATCAGCTAAATTTTATACATAATGTGAAGTTAATGTCCCGTGCATCTTTAGTTATAAGCTTACAATTTAATGTCATGTAATAGATAGTTGATATGCTTGCTAGGGGAAAACATTCCACCTAGTTTTGGGGATGAAATGAGAGACCCATGAAGTTTTAGAACATGATATAATATATATGGGACCCAAAATATATAGGTAAAATATTACTTTATATATAGTGAAACTAGTTTTCTATCATTTTGTTTAAAACTACCAACCATCACCAAATAAATCTATTAAAGACTCAAATATGTTTAGTATATATATATTATTAAAATCTAACAATTGGTAATTTATTTACCTCAATGGACAAGGGTAATTATCCCTAACAAAATGAATTTTTTTAGATTAATATGGAATTCAATAGACAATAATTTCATGGTCATTTTTTAAAATGAAAAAATGGCCAATGCATTATCAACAAAAAAACATAATAAAATTATTTGAACAAGTAAGAAAGAGGTAAAATTCTCATAAGCACACATGCAAGAGTAGAGGTAGAAAAACTACTTGATATAAGAAGGGGGGATGAATAAATTATAGTCTCACTCTACCTATTTTTGTGCATTCAAACTAGGTCATCTATTTCTTCCTTTCATCCTTTCCAACCATGGCATCTTATGCCCCTTAATCTATTATGTGAATTTGTATAGAATCACTAGAGTTGCCTTGAAATGCAATGACATCACCATGAGACCAATATTTCACCAAATTTTGAGTGTCTCCTTTATGATGAGAATTCTACCATGAATTTTACATAGCCACCAAATTTTCCATTCCATTATGACCATTGACAACCAGAATGATACCACTTTTGGTGGTGACATGAAAATCACCATCCACCATTATAGGTTCTTTGAGTCATTCACCACCGAGCATTGATTCTACTTATAGATTCCTATGACCTCCCTCATTGATAAGCTCCCCTTTAGAGTTAATCATCTCATCCATATTTCCATGATTCATGAGTTGTTTACCATAGAAAAGACTATTTTTTAGGTCAAACAACCAAGTGGATTGATCATTGTCATGAAGACAAAAAAGGGAAGTTGCTTCCCATGTAATTTGATGAAGAAATTACTAAATTTACATCATGATACTAGATTGACACCATTTAGTTTTTTTGTCTTGAACATCCAACATTAAAATTGGTGTGTCCTTTTTCTCATCCAAACTAGCCAATTTAGTCCACCATTTATTATGTTCTACAACCCAATGTTCATTCACAACCTCAAGGTATAATGACTCATCCATAATCATATGAAAAAAATGTCCATCCTTAGATTTAGGGAAGACCTCACCATGAACATTAAAAATATTGGCGACGAGTAGAAAATTCCCACCTTGTTGGCTTGCCTATGTTGAAACAAGTGGTTTTGCCATGTCAAGGATAGTGACACCTACACAAAACAATTATCTGCAATACTTGATAAACATTTAAATTTGACATTATGATTATCGTAAAGAAATACTTAATTTGTATCACTTGATTGGCTATCAACCATGTAATTAATCCTTCATTAATGACAATTGGGGAAAGCAATAAACTATTTGGTGGTGTCCTTAAATGTTGTGAAATGAATTCTGCTTATGACCAACAATAGCCTTTGATTGGTAGTCAAAGGTTATCAACATAGTTTAATATCAATAGGAACAAATAATAGTACTTAGAGGACAGGTATTACTAACTCACTCTTAATACATTTAAGTAGCTATCACCATTACTTGATCATGAACATAACCCAAACTTAAACTATGTTGAATAACGGGTATATAGACATTGAGAAGTTAGAAATTTTCAAAAGGGAAAATGAACTACATTCAATGTCATACATATAGACACAAAACAATTAAGACATTTTAGTCCTAAAATGATGTGATAGACTTTAATAGTTTTCATAGAGTTCACATAAAGCATATACATCACATTCGATGTATAATACATTTGAACACCAGCTATCACTGGTAATGATATGTATTTTTTGAATAACTACCACAAGTCCCTATAGGTCATCAGGTAAAAGAACCTTATCTAAGTGTATAAATAAATTCTTGATTGGTTTATAATTGGGTTAATACCACATTTCTAATAATTTTTAGATAAGGATAATTTATTGGGTAGTACACTCACGAAAATCATTTCGAATGCAAAAAGAGGCTAAAGAGTGAGAAAACTGAAATGGTGAATTACATTAATCATTCCTCCCCCTATTTATAAAAACTTACAATGTTTGTGTGCTAAAATATAACTCTTTTTCTTATAATTATTACTAAACATTTAATATTTAATTAATAATAAAAGTAATTTAAAATTACCTGTGCATGCTTTCAAGTTAGCAATAAATAATGTAATAAAAAATGGGTAGACATATGTTTTATAATACATTAAAAGGTTCATGATAATGATTGATAAAATTTAAAGAGATGATCTTAATTTTAAGTTGAATGGAATTTATTCATCCAACCCTTCTATGATGAAAATTTCCATGAAATAACTTCACTTCAATTGACAAGATTAAATTATGTACACACCTCCTCAAAATTATGTTAAATAAAATATTATTTTGAACTTCATATCTATAAGAATTCTATGTTGCTTTTATATAGGAACCCAAAATTTAAAGACACTGGAAATTATTTTATATTATATCATGTGAACATATTTTGAAAGATCAAGTCATGTCAAGCCTATCCCAATTTAGTATTGTGAAGTAATTAATGGAATAAGTATTTGGTGGTGGGGGGGGGGGTGGTGGAGAGGAAAGGGAAGTCAAGGCAGAATGCATTAAAGAGAGAAACAAAGTATGGAAGAGCCCAAAATATGGATCCTATGTCAAATAAAGAAAAATACAAGTCTACATATACTCTGAAAGTGTAATTCATAGACAAAAAAAGTAGAAGATGGATAACTAGTGGTTGTTTTAAAGGATGGAGCACAGAAAAACATAGAGCTGAGTGTTGAGGAGACTCCATAGACAATGGTAGATTAGTGAAGGACCATCAAGGGAGACCCGAACCCCATTTAATTTTAATAGGATCACAATAGTTCCCTAAAACATGTTCTATAAACTTAGCATCCTAAAGACAATGATAGAAATCTTACACCACTCCAATTATGTTGTTAAATAAATAACATGCATTACAAATAAAAATTCTCAAGATAACATGTGAAGAGCATGTTAGAGAAGATTATGGTTTGAGTAGACAAACTAAAGTTGTGAAAAATGTATATTTCTCAAAGACTTGAACATTAATACTTTCATGTGATCAAGCATTATCTCAAATCTTTTAGATGTCTTATGAGATTGTATAAATTATTGGTTATGGGCTTCCTAAAAACCTATTATCTCAAAAAAATTCTTTTTTTTCTCCATATATAGTTTATGGAAGTTCCAAAGTGGATTTTGTGCATTTATGTAAATTTATATTTGTTTCTACTAACCTACATTAAGTAATGCCTTTTTGTTTTTAGTTGCTCCAATTTGGACATTTTGGTAATGGATTTTATATCCATTGATACTTTTCAAAGGTGGTGTACCACTGTAAATATTTTGGCTCATACTTGTTAATGTGAATGGTACTATTTTGGCTTTATCACAATAAAAACATTGCAAACATCTTAAACACATAAATTTACTTTCACTAGAAAATGAGTTATAAGGATTTAAGGTAAGGAAAGATTTATTAGAAGCACAATTGAAGCAAAATAAAATGGAGACATAGATGGGATTTCATAATTCCCTAAAATAACAAAAGGATTTTTCATCACTCTATTTGCATCCCTATACATACAAAAAAATAACTTGAACAAACATGGAGCATTAAGGATGCATTGGCATTGACATTGTCATTAAGATTCACCATTCACATACAATGGTATGCAAACATAATATCTTGCATGCCAACTAAGAAATGATGTATTATAGATTTTTCCTAGCCTAAAACTAGTCTCTGCTCTTTCAAAATTATGTAGTCATCGATTATTTCCACCAATCTAAACCTATTTTTTGGGTCTAAAAAAATAAAAATAAAAATTAGACCAACTCAAATGTTAAATTTAAGTTCAAATTCAAAATAAAATAGTAAAAAAAACCCCATTTGTGTACATGTATAGGGTGTATTTATCTTGATCAATGATGTGGCTTGGATATGAAGTGGGAGATTGTGTTGTTATACCATTTTATGCAAGATATCTCTCCACTATAAATGCCACTTGAATTTTTGTTACCTCATCACTCCCAATACCAAATTCTTATAAGCCATCTACAATTCCCAACATCAACAAATATAAAAGCATCCCCCAATTAATACAAATCAGTGTTAGAGGGAAGATCTAATATGAAACCAAATTTTAAAATTTTCTAAACAACTATAAAATTTAAATGGCACCAACCACGTAACATATTTTCATATAAGTTCCTTAACAACATTGAGTGGATGGACAATCTCCCCCATAATTTATAAATCTTGTTGTATTTTAACTTCAAAAGTATATGCCTAAAATCCTAATCTCATCACCATGTCAGGGTTGGCACACTCGAGTGAATATTCATGATTTATCAATACAATACATAGATACATGATGGGGTGTACCAAACAACACTATTTTGACAACAATTTAAAAAAATCCATTATTTCATCATTTATTAAAACATTATTATTTTAATAAATTAGGCTATTGTAATAAAGTAGGCAATTGGTAAGAAATGCAATTTAATACAATCTAGGCAATTATTTCATATTTATAAATACAATCAGGGTCATTATTCTTATAGAATTATCGTGTGATCACTCTAACATAAGATCACCTATTGGACAATTTTCTCAAACACACTCCACTTTAAAATAAAAATATAACATCATGAATGTGAAAATTTCTAAACATAAACATAAATATGTATAAATAGATCTTTTTTTATGTGTGTTGTGTCAACATAACATGTATGTGTTATAATGCACACATGTTATGATTTGTTTGAATTCAAAATCCAAGACTTTTGGCTCAATAATGGCTTGGATTCCCAAACCAAAGGCTTGGACTTATCAACACACATCCGAATACGACATCTTTAACAAAAAATAATAAAAATTAACTTACATCATCAAATACAATATGATTTCAAAGATCCAATTCATAAAATTATTACCACGATGATGAGCATGCTTTCATATTTTAAAATATATGATTTTTTAAAATTTTGGACTATTCTAAGGTTTCTACCTATGTTGGTTTCTAATTATGGTTTTTTAAAATACACTACATGCTGTAAATATGCATTCTTATATATGTTTAAGTATTTTTTGAGCCAAATGAGAAAAAAAATTATATGGTCACAAATTAGGTCTGACTCTATATGCTTTAAAAAAATATTTTATATTTTTTAAGGTAGTTATAGAGTTTGTACGACTATCTATCCATTTTTTTTTGTCATTTTTAAGATATATTTACTTGAAAAATTTATTAAAAAACTATTATTATTTTTAAATAAAGTATAACTCACAAACTACATGATATTATGTAAATTTCTACAAAAGGGTTTCAAAAAATACTAAAATTTACTATAGAATTTTTTTGTCGTGCGAGTGACTCGTCTTCAAATTTTATATGTTCGACCTACTTATATTTGGGTCAAAAATGGCTTGGACCTGTCAACACATAACCAAATATGAAATATTTAACAAAAAATAAGAAAATTCAACTTACATCGTCAAATACAATATGATTTCAAAAAGCCAATTAAAAAAACTATTACCACGATGATGAGCATGCTTTCATCTTTCAAAATATATGATTTTTTAAAATTTTGGACTATTTTAAGGTTTCTACCTATGTTGATTTCTAATTATGGTTTTATAAAATACACTACATATCGTAAATATACATTCCTATATATGTTTAAGTATTTATATTTTCAATGAGCCAAATTCAAAAAAATATATATGGTCACAAATTAGGTCTAATTCTATATGCATTAATTTTTTTTTAAGGTACTTATGGAGTTTTTATGACCATCTATCCATTTTTTGTCATTTTTAAGATATATTTAATTTTAAAATTTATTAAAAAAATCATTTTTTTAATGAAGTATAGCATGTTAGATGATATTATCTAAATTTCCACAAAAGGGTTTCAAAAACTATTAAACTTTACTATATAAATTTTGTGTCGTGTGAATGTTTCCTCTTCAAATTTTATATGTGTGACCTACTTATATTTAACTATTTTCAAAAATAATTATTGTTTTAGAAACTAGAATCGAAATGCTATAATTCATATTCTTTTACCATCTCCATATTTTAAATATAACCATCTCAAATAATCTACAAAATTTAAAATTATTTAATTTTCAAGAAAAACCATGTTCATGGGGAGGCCTCCTTTTTATCACCCATCTTATTATACTTATCCTATAGTTAATAACTTAAAAGAATATATATTATTTAAGGTAAATATCATTTAGGTTGCATTTCACCATGACGCTCTAAATTTGACATCATTTTAGATGTTTGGATTAATTAACCAACACCTCTCGGAATGAGACATAAAAGTAGCTCTAAGTCTATATTATTTAGAGTGTATTTCACTTGAAACATATGAAAATGTACACAAGTGTCATCATATGTATTTGTTAAAACTTTCTAATAAATCTAATAAAAATTAAGCAGTTATTTGTCACCCCTAACCCAAACCTTTACATACATTAAGGACTCTCAAAATTAAAAATTATAATCCTACAAATTACGATGTTCTCGAAATTATAATTAAATAAATAGCCACACAGTTCCATACAAATTTATTATGAGTTGTCAACATTGTAAATAGATAGCCACATGGTCTTCTAAGTAGACAAAATATGAATTGTCAACATCGTAAATAAGTAGGTACATGGTTCCATACAATTCAACTGTTTTCAATTTTCGACATTAGAAATTGGTAGGTACATGGTCCCAATCAAAATAGACACGTCAAGTGGATACGTACATATAAGCATTGGATCTCGATTTTCGCATCTTCTTTATGTTCATACTTGTTTGCTAACACATCACACCAATTCTAGACTCGGTTCATATTTCTTTAAACAACATGTTTCCCACGTCTTGAATTCATTCTCTACCACTATGATTCTTGGTCTCATTACTATTTTTAGCATATACTAGGCTTTGGTTTTGATGCACATGCTATCTTACACAAATTTGATCGATCACCATCATCTATTTCGTTATATTGTCATATTCTATGGCTTACTTGCATGTTTCTCTGCTTGACCATTGAGATGAACATATCTTTAAATATTGATCATTGATTTTAGGTTTCGTACTATGATTTAATGATCCTCATTCAAATTTATTAACTTTAAAATACGTCTACTAGATCAAGTTCTGATAAGATCACACACTCTATTGGATCCTTATACTCTACTGGACTTTAATGTTTCAAATTTAAGATGCATTCGTTAGATATTTTGGTCTGAGATCCCATGTGTCATTGGATATTTAAAGATGCATGAACTTTACCTCTATCTAACATTAAACATCAAACTTTTAATCTCATCTCATTACTTCCTAAGTCTTTCAAATGAATACATTTCATCGATCTCATCAAAGTAGCTCGGTATTTAACTCGCCTCTATGTCGTTAAACATTGAGCACTTGATCTCATGGAGTCTACTTGCTCTATTAGATCTTCATTGCATGATCACACACTTGCCATTTGATCTTTTTACAAGCTCAATCTTTATCTCTAACAAGCTCTCCTGAATGTGACACTTGGCACCCTCACATGCCTTTTGTATATTGTTGTCAGTGCCCACACTTGTAACACTTGGCATCCTCGTGTGCCTTCAGTACATTTTTTTAGTGCCCATACTTGTGAAACTTGGCACCTTCACATGCCTTCTGTACCTTTATTGTTAGTTTCTATTATTGAGGCACTTGGTATTTTCATGTTAATCCTTGACTATTTGACTTTAAACTTCTCTATAGATTTATTGTGCAAGGTTTGTTATTGTGACACTTGTCACTAGCATGTTTATTCAAAGGTGATTTTGATAAATTGACTTTACTATGATTTTTTTAATCTTCAATGTATGATTAAGCAGTAAGTATTGATCGAGTTATGACAAATCTTAAGTCGAAGACTTAGGAAATATAAAGTCTTAGAATATTGCTCGAATTGGTAATTACTAGTTCGAAGTGACTGATTGCATAATGATGAGGAAGACTTAATTTATAACTTAAGTAACCAGTTCCTATCTATAGCCAGTCAACGTAAAAATAGAACATGCTTATGAATGCCATGGCTTAAACCGTTAGGTTTTAACTGACAAACCCTGTAATGTTTGAAAGTAAAGATAAATCATTTCTGAGCTCATTTCTCTTCATATGAACTTATGGACCATATATCTAGGATTCACTTGAAAAACCCATAACAAATATTCAATCAATTGGAATTTAATCCTCTAAAAATGGTTTTTATGAAAGCATGACAACTTTACAGTTTACAACTGTAAAACATGTTATTCTCTCTAATCTCATGTAAAGAATGTCCCTTTTGACATTAATAACAATCATATTTCCAACAATCTCACCCTTTGGCATTGATAAAAAACTAAATGGTCTACTCCTCTTGAATTGCTTGCATTGGATTTTGATGAACTTAGACTAAAACTGTTAACACCAAACTTGATCCCCCTTAGGCAATAAAACATTTGCATAAACTCAACTTGGACATATACTCTGCTCTTTCCAAATTTTATAGAGTGTATTTGCACTTTTTCTCCCCCTTTGATGTCAATAGCAAGGGACTCCAAATTTCTCATAGTTTGTCCAAAATTTTCTCCCCCTTTATGATCCAGACAACAATTTAGGTGACAATTTCAGTGATGGTTCTACCCCAAGTGATGATGAAACTTTTAGGAGCCATAACTTTTGCATCATGGATCCAATTGACTCCCCATTTGAACTGTTGGAAATCTACTAACGAGAACAATGTGAGATGTCACAGAGATTTGATCAATAGATTTTGAACCTTAAAAACCTAATAGAAGTGCCCCAAATTTTAATTTTAGTAGTGCACTCTAAAAATAGTAAGTTTCTAAAAATTGTAATTCATTGAATTCTATATTATTTTAAATCATGGAAGTCAAACCACTTAATCTCCCTTGAGATTTGTGACCTTCCACATCCTCATCCTACTTTCAAAATGTGTATAAATGAAGATGTAACCCCAAATGGAAATTAGACATCTCTTCCCAGAGATAAGCATATAGTTGTATTACGATCTTGAATAATAAAACATCTCTTCTCAAAGAATTCATGGTTACTAAGTTATTCTTTGTGTTATTGAAATATCTATCAATCAAAACTTCTAAGTTTTGGATTAGTGGTATCAGAGTAGTTTATCTTGAGAGTGTATGATCTTGAGGATGAGGTCAGGCTAGAAGAAGCTTGGGTGGAAAAAAATAAAGCTTCCAAATTATCCACCTATTCACTCCAAATGACTTCAAATGGCAGATGCCACCAAGACATCCGATCATTTCAAGGAAATGATGAATGAATCCATCCAATGGAAATAAGTATGGATGCTAAAACAATTTGCCCAAATTATCCAATAACTCTCAATGAGAAATTTTGGCTCGTCATCTGCACTTCTTGGCTCCTCATCCATGGAATATCCTTTCAATGCCCCAACACCCTTCAAGGTTTAGGTGAATTTTGATATTCCTACATTTGAAGGAAAAATCAATGTTGATGCAATAAAAAATTGGATGGATCAATTGTGTTCCTATTTTTCTGTATATAAATTCATTGATGGAGAAAATATCACTTTTGCTCTTTTGAAAGCATCATTATCCATGAAAAATTGGTGGAAAGTGTACAAAAAGAGGTTTAGTATAAATGACAGTGGCATAGAGGTGGATCCTACCTGGGATGATTTTGTGGAAGCGATAAATGAAGAATAATATCCCATTGGAGCACATGATGATCTGTACATATAGTGGCAACAACTTCACCAAGGTAAGGACCAATCTGTTCAAGATTACATAGACATTTTTCATTCTCTATCTACAAGATTAGGAATCCAAAAAAGTGAGAAAAATAAGATTCTCAAATATTGTGGTGGACTGCAATGGTACATATGGGGGGAAATGGAACTCTTCAATTTGGAAACCCTCGGTGAGGCATATAAGTTCGTTGTGAAGATTGAGCAGAAACATGGAAGAAAGAATATGAAGAGTCAGCCTTCAAAATGGAAAAGTGACAAGGAAGGTCAAACATGAGGCCAAAATTGGAAGCAAAAGGATTTTCAAGATAAGAATCCCCAGAAAGGGAAGACTAGAAAATGGTGTGATTACCATAAAATTAGAACTCACTCTAGATAAGAATGTTGAGCCATCAAGTAACTAATTTCTGAGTCACAATAATCGACATCTACTACTCTATCTCATACACAACCTACAGTCAAAGAGGACAAAGAAGAGATTATAGATGATGAGCCTGATACCATTGTTGTGTCATCACAGACCCATGAGGAAAGGCTAGATGACAAGGAAAGATTGTTTCACTCTAAATTATGGGTAAAAGGTAAGCCTCTAAATTTCATTCTTGATAGTGGGAGTCAAAAAAAATTAATCTTTGCTAAAGTTTTGAAAAGTCTAAATCTATCCATGAAGCCTCACCTAAAGCCATATAATATTGGATGGTTGAGCCCAGAGAGAGACTTCTATGTCACCCATCCGTGTCTTCTTTCATATGAAATAAAAACTTTCCAAGATGAAGTTTTGTATGATGTGGGCAATCTAGATGTTTGTGATGTACTCCTTGGTTAGCTATTCATGTATGATCAACATGGTATCTATGAATCATGAACTTGAAGAATCACCCTCACTCTTGGAATGTGGTGCTATAGGGTACCAGATGTACCACCTCCCACACCTGTCTCCATAATCAGTGCCAAGTAATATAAGAGATTTGTGGAGAAGACAAAGAAATTCATTCTCATGGTGGTCAAACCACAAATATCCAAGAAGGCTGATGTTGAAGTACTAACTACAAAAGCAACACAACAACAGAATTAAAAGGGACAAATCATAAGAGAATATGATGACTTATTCAAGTCATCAATGGGAGTTCCACTACATTACCAGGTAAAACATTCTATTGATTTGATCCTAGGATCACCTTTGCCTAACAATCTTGTGTATCATAGATCAGTTTTGGAGATTGATGAGATAAAAAGATAAATTTAGGAATTGATCCAAAAGGGTCACATCAAGCCAAGATCTTTACCTTGTGGCAACCTAATTATCCTGGCACCAAAGAAAGATGTAATATGGAGGCTTTGCATTGACTATCAAGCCCTGAATACAATCACTATGAAGAATTACTACCCCCTCCCTATGATTGATGAATTGCTGGACCAACTCTATGGGGTGAAGTTATTCACCAAAATTGATCTCAAATTTGAATATCACCAAATTCCAATCGATCCCATCGATGTCTAGAAGATTGCATTCAAATATAAAGAGGGGCTCTTCAAATGGTTGGTTATGCCTTTTGGCTTAACTAATGCACTTAAAACCCTCATGAACATGATGGATGACATCTTGAGACACTTCACCAACTCATTCATGGTTGTCTACCTAGATGACATACTCATCTACAACAGAACATGGGAGGAACATCTACAACATGTTTTTAAGGTGCTTCAAACTCTTTGGGAGCACAAGTTGTATGCAAATCTTGACAAATGAACATTTAGGATGAAAATAATTCAGTACTTAGGGTACATTTTGAATGAGTAAGGGGTCCTTGCCAATCCAGAGAAGATTCAGGTTATTCAAGAATGGCCTACACCAAGGACCCTCACATAACTTCATAGCTTCTTGGGGATTGCAAATTTCTATCTCAGGTTTGTTCTTGGATTATCACATGCTGCTTGGCCACTAACCCAAGTGACCAAAAAAGGAGCTAAAGATAAATTTTAGTGGGGTAAAATACAACAAAGGGCATTTGAAAATTTTAAGAATAGACTTTGCTCAACCCCTATTCTTGCCTTACTAGATTTACATCAACCTTTCGAGTTGATGATAGATGCATCTAAATTTACCATGGGAGATATCATCATGAAACATGGCCATCCTATTACATATCAGAGTGAAAATTTCACTGATACAGTCAAGAAATACTTGACATATGATAAGGAACTCTATGCTATTATGCAAGATTGCAAACAATGGAAACACTACATCTTGGGGAAAGAGACTGTCATCCATTCTGACCATAGACCATTGGAATGCATCTAGATATAGAGAAAGTTTTGAAATGAGAGGCACCAAAATTGGGCCACATATCTACAACAATTCCATCTAAAAATCAAACTCAAAAAGGGGAGCTCAAATATGGCCATAGATTGTCTGAGCCACCCACCAATTACTTCACTCACAACAATTTTTGACATATGCAGACATGAGACTACCACTTGGGGTACTCGGTATGAAGTAGATCCTACCTTTGCTTATATATATTAGGTGCTTTAAGAAGGTAAACATGTTTCTAATTTATATTTGTAGGATAATGTCCTTTGTTATATGGGGCATATCTATGTTCCAACTGTAGAGCAACAAAAGATGATATGGGAAGTACATTTCAACAAGATAGTTGGACACTTTGGTGTAGAAAAGACATTGGTAGTTATTATAAAACACTTCTACTAGCCCCATATGTGAATGTATGTGGAAAGGTACCTTAAATATTTCACCCTATGTGTGATAGCCAAGCCAACAAATAAGAAGTAAAGATTGTACATGCCATTTCCAAAACTAACCAGGCCTTGGGAATCTATCTCAATGGATTTTATCTTAGGTTTCCCCACTTCAAAACATGGTAAGGACTATATTTTTGTTGTAGTTGATCATTTTTCAAAAATGGCTATAATGATTGCTTATAAGAAAAATATATTTGCTAAAGAAATCGCTCAACTATATTTTAGTCTTGTATGGCTCTATTTTGGTCTCCCCAAGTCCATTATCTCAGATCAAGATAGAAAGTCCTTGAGTATCTTCTATTCCACTCTATAGAAGATGATGGATACTAAGCTGATGAAGTCCATAGCCTTCCATCCACATACTGATGGTTAGAAAAAAGTGGTAAACCACTTGATTTTTCACATGATTTAGATGTATCACTCCAAAAATCTATGCACATGGGACGAGGGGCTTATTTTCATACAATATGGATATGATTGGGCCCTACACAACTTGACCAAGCACAGTCCATTCCAGGTATGCTTTGGGTTCCAACCCATGGCACCAATTGATATAGTTATTCCATTCTCCACCATGGAATACACACCTCATGGGAGATCTAATGTAGAAAAAGTAACAAAGTTCATTGAATAAATGCAACACATCCAGTAGCAAGTTCATGACATCTTGGAGAAGATGAATCAAAAGTATAAGCAATTCCATGACAAACATAGGATTGCACACCATTTTATTATGGGTGATAAGGTTTGGTTACAACTTCAAAAGGAATGACTTGTAGGACCACACAAAAAAAATAGGCCTTTGCGATATGGTCCCTACACCATCACTAGAAAAGTTGGATAAAATGTTTTGAGTTAAACCTACTAGCCTACCTTGGTCTATATCCAATATTTAATGTGAAGCTCCTTAAACACTATCATCCACCTCTATTAGACACTTTAGTCATATAAAAACAACTCAAAATTAATGAGATTGATCTGTAGTGTTTTTCTCTAGTGGAAGAGGATCAGATTGTGGACACCTAGATGAAGACAACAAGAGGATGCTTTATTTTGCTTTATCGAGTGGTCAAAAGGGACCAGCTTAGCCACCAAGGTGAGTGGCTCATAGAGAATCAAATTAAGACACAAATTCCACACTTGATGAGGAATATTGATGTAATGGGGACCATTTCTTCTCAAGGATGGAGTAATGATTCAATCAATAATTTAGGGGACAATTTAGGCAACGGTTCTACCCTAATTGATGAGTGAACTTTTGGGAGCCATAATTTTTGCACCATAGCTCTAATTGACTAACTATTTGAACTGTTGGAAATATAATAATGAGGAGAATGTGGAGAGATGGTACAAAGCTTTGCTTAGTGGTTTTTTACCTCCAAAAACCCAATGGAAGTGCCCTAAATTTCAATTTTAGTAGTGTAGTCTAAAAATAGTAAGTTTTTAAAAATAGTAATTCCTCAAATTTTGTATTGTTTTGAATCTTTTAATTTTAACCACTTAATCTCCCTCAATATTGGTGACCTTACACATCCTCTTCATACTATAAAAATGTGTATAAATGAATCTGTAACTTGAAATGGAAATCAGACATCTCTTCCCAGAGATAAGCATATAGTTGTATTGTGATCTTTAGTAATAAAACATGTATTCTTAGATAAATCATAGTTACTATGTTATTTTTGTGTTCTTAAAATATCTATCAATCTAAAATTCTGAGTTTTGGATCACTTTATTAGAGAAATGAGTTTATCCAAGAATATGCAACCATCAACACATTAGAAATTTGTAAAAATATGCATACCTGAGTTTCCTTTTCTCTCTTATTCCAAGGATTAATAAGACTTTTGTGATACTCCCCCAGAATCATGCCCTGCCACTAGGATCTATTGATGTGATATAAGAGCCACCACTCCCAATTTTTGTCTCAAATACTCAAATTATTCCTTGGGAAGAGGTTTGGTGAATTTGTTTTCCAACTTGATCTTGTGTTGGCACATACTCCATTGTGACCTCTTGAGATACAACCTTTTCTTTTAAGAAGTGGTACTTGATTGATATGTGATTGGTTCTAGAATGCATCACTTGATTCTTTGATATTTTAATAGCACTTAAATTATCACAAAGAATAGAGATAGGTGATTTTTACTCTACCTTGATATCTTTTCATTGTTTGATTCATCGACAAGACTTGAGTGCAACACGCCACTGCTAGCACATACTTTGCTTCTGCTATATAAAAAGTAATTGACTCTTGCTTCTTGTTCATCTATGAAATAAGTCTATTTTCAAGGAAAAATGTACCATCACTAGTGCTTCTTCTATCATCCACACTTCCTTCCCAATCAACATTTGTATATGTTGTCAAAGTGAAATCTTCACTTTTAGGATACCATAGGCCATAGTCAATTGTGTTCTTGATATATCTAAAGATTGTTTTCACTACATTGACATGTGATTCTTTAGGATCATCTTAAAGTATTGCAACCATGTATACTTATTGCATGATATCCAATCTTGATGAAGTTAGGTATAAAAATCTACCTATCATAGATTTGTACACAATCTGATTTGCATCAAGGAACTCATCTTCTTTACTCAACTTCCAATTAGTAATCATGCGAGTATCTACTAGTTTTATATCTTCCATTCCAAACTTCTTGATCATTCCTTAGCATAATGTCTTTGGGATATAAATATCCCTTCATCATTTTGTGTTATCTATAGTCCAAGGAAGAAATAAAGTTCTCCACGTATAAACATCTCAAACTCATTTTGCATTTGAGTAGTAAAGTCTTTATACATTCTATTTTTGTTGCCTCCAAAAATGATATCATCATTATAAAAAAAAATAGTCAACATATGTTAAACTTCTTATTTGAAGTAAAAATTGCTATTTGCACATCCTTTATTGTTGTAGGTACTGGTCTAATCTTGAATACCATGCTCTAGGTGCCTGTTTTAGACCATACAAAGCTTTCTTCAGCTTGAACACATGATCTTATTCCTCTGATAGATGAAAACCTTTAGGTTATTCTATGTAGACTTCCTCTTCTAGGTTCCCATTCAAAAAATCTTACTTAACATCAATTTGATAGACTTTGAATTTCTTGTAAATAGACAATGATAGAAACATTCTTATAGCTTCCAATATAGATACTAGAGAAAATGTTTCCTCAAAATCTGTGCCTTCAACTTGTGCATATCCTTTGCACACTAAGCTTGCCTTATTCCTTATAACAATTCCATCCTCATTGAACTTGTTTCTAAAGACCCATTTTGAACCTATTACATTCTTGTTTGAAGATCTTGGAACTACTTCCCAAGTTTTATTCTTTTCAATTTGGCTTAGTTATTCTTCCATGGATTTTCACCAATTCTCATCATTTCTAGCTTGAACATAGCTCTTAGGTTCAATTTCAGACATTAGATCAAAACTTACTTGCTCCTTGTTCATTGAAACACTTCTCCTTGTTTGAAATACTTAATTTTTATTGCTAATGATCTACTCTATAAGATGATCATTTTTTACAAATATTTTAGGTGCCTTTTTATTTACTTCCTCATACTCTTGATTAATTTCTTCCTCCTCGTAATTTGATTCTTTATTACATATTTCTCTATCAGGTTTAACATGTTTCAAGCCTTCTTCAACCTTGACATTGATGCTCTCTACAATTCTATTCAACCTTTTATTGTAACATATGTAGTCTTTGCTTTGGGTGAAATAACCAATAAATATTCCTTCATCAAATCTTGATTCAAAGCTTCTTCCCCTAATGTAGCATTTGTTGCCAAACACTCTTAAATACTTAACAGAGGTAGGTTTTCCATACCATAGTTTATATGGATTTTTATCACTATTTACTCTTATTTTAACTCTATTCAAGATATCTATTATTGTTTAGACTACTTCTCTCTAGTATCCATTAGGTAACTTAGCCTCTTTTAACATTGTTCTGGTCATTTCCTTGATTATCCTATTCTTTCTTTCAACAACTCTATTCTACTCTAGAGTCCTTGCTGCAAAGTAATGTATTTAGATTCCATGCTTCTCAAAATACTCAACAAACTCGTTTGAAGTGAATTATCCACCTCTATCAAATCTTAAGCATTTGATTTTTTATCTAATCTCATTCTCTATCATATCCCTAAAGATCTTGAATCTTTTAAATGCCTTGAGACTTATCCTTCAAAAATGTTACCTATGTCATTCTTGAGTAATCATCTACAAAAGACATGAAGTACATCTCTCCTTTATATCTTCTTGTCTTATTAGGACCAAAAATATCACTCTAAACTATTTCTAAAGGCTTTATAGTTACATACTCCTTTGTTTGAAATCTAACACTTGTCTATTTGCCTTGCTGATATTTCTTGGATGTAGTTCCTGTAGGTTTGGTTATCTTAGGCATGTATCAAACACACTTATTTGAGCTCACCTTTACTAGGTTGTCAAAATTGACATGGCCCATTCTTCTATGTTATAACCAAATCTCATCAATCTTTCCTATCAGAAAGCTATTACCATCCACTTCACTAAGATTATAGATATTACTTTCAGTTATCTTCCCTTCTACAACTAAACTTCTAGATCTCCTTATCTTATGGCCTTATACATTAAATTTGACCTTATATTCATTATCATACATTTGGACGAAACTTAGTAGATTATGCTCTAATCCTTTAACATAAAAGATATCATGTGTAGGTAGTTCTCCATCCATGTTCAAGTTTCCTTTACCTCAGATCTTTACTGTAGCATTGTCTCCCAAGCTGATAGATCTTTCCTTACATTTTCTTAGTTTGATTAACATGTTCTTCTTATAAGTCATGCGTTTTGAGAAACCACTATCTATTACCCACAAATTATGCTTTTTGGCATGTAGTGCAGTTTGAGCAATCATAGATTGATCTTTCACTTTCTAGACATCCTTGAGTTTATTATTTAGCTTATTTTCCACTTTTTTATAGAGTTGTGAACCTTTGTTCACACTAGGAGGCATGATTTTTTTTCATGTTGTATTTTTGGTCTCACAAATTTTATTCTATGTTATTTATTTATGTGACTAAAATTATTGCAATTATTGCATATTGCGTTTGTATCTAACAAGGGTGAAAATGAATTTTTGATTACAATTTTTTTCTCCTTCTAGGTACAATTCTACAATCACTAACCCTATAACCAAAATAATTACAGGTATAAGAATAACCATAAAAAGATGAGGATAATCTGGTCATGGTATTTCTTTGTGCAAGAATAAGAAATCTTATTAACTCTGGCTTCTTCAAATGTTTCACCCTTATGAAACCATCTACATTTGCTACCTTTGTCTTCTTCTTTTCTCCTTTAGCTTTCTTCACATTAACAATGCTTGTGTTTATCTTTATATTCTTGAAATATTTCTCTTTCTTTGCTCATGATTCTTCTTCTGATTTAAAGTTCTCATATACATTAGCATATGTACAAGTTATGAGAATTTTCCTTTTTTCATAACCAAGACCAGATCTTTATTTTGATGACTTTTGAGAGTTAATTAACTTATCAAGATGACTAAACCTCCATTTAGCTTTAGAATTTTGTCTAATTGTTCTTTATCTTTCTCAAGTTATTTTCTCAAAGCCATTATTTCTAATTTTAACTTCATTTATTCATCATATTTAGATTGTAGTTCAAGTTTGAATACTTATTATATTATTTTGGCCTCTTCAACTTATGTCTTTAGGATAACCACCATCTGATCAGATTTTTTAAGATTTTTGGACATTTTTTCAATCTTCTTTTGTCAAAGCATCGTTTGTTTTGAGTTTTCTTTTCTCAGCTTGTCAATTTCATTTCAAACATAGATGAGTTCACACTCTAGATCCACTTCTCCTTCTCCTTCTTCATATATGTCCTCAACTTCTTCTTGATCTATAGAAGCTAATCCTAATGTTATGAATAATACTTCCTTTTTCTCAACCACAAAGGCACAATCATGGTCGTCATCAGAACTATCACTATCATCCAATGAATCACTGTCTTCTTTTGTGTAAAGTCATTTCTTATTTTTTAAGAAGTTCTTCTTGGAATAGTCGGGTTTCATATTTTTACTATCCAATTCTTGCTCAGATTTATCTTTTTTGTTAAAAGGGCATTTAACAACAAAATGTCTTACTTTACCACATTTATATAATTTAAAAGATAACTTATTTTTTTTACTTTTTAGACCCTCTTCTTAATCTTCTAACAAATTTGTATTCTTCTTCATTAGTCCCCTTAGATCTAGATGTAGGTGATTCTACCTTTACTAGTATGGATGATTTTAATGCAATTTCTCTCTTGAAGGTACCTATTTATCCCATTGTCATCTCATAGGTTATGAATGTTCCATGAAACTCATATACGATAAGCTTATCTAGATCTCTTTCTTCATCTATTGCATAGATTTTAGAGTCATACCTTGATGGAAAAAATCTTAGGACCTTTTTGACAATGACCAGATCTTTCATCTCTTCTCCATGGCATCTGATTATGTTGACTATTTCATCTACTTTGAGTAGGTATTCTATAATTTTCTCTTCTTCATTCATTTTAAGTATTTCAAACATGCCTTTGTATGTTTTTTGCTTGGCCTACTTTAACTTATCATCAAATTCGTAGATGCTCTTGAATTTTTTCTAGATATCTTGTGCATTTTGATAATGCATCACTTTAGCAAACTCTGAATTTGACAATCTATAAAGGATAACATTCTTTGCCTTGGAAGTTCTCTCATATGCCTTCTTTGAAACTTGATTAGTAGGAGTTATAGCAGGAGATGTATATCTATTTAAACTAGACATCCATATATCAAACCCTAATGAAGATAAATATGCTTCCATTGTAATGCTCCAAAATGCATAGTTTGATACATAAGAAAGAGGTGTTTTGTTTGAGGAAGAGATTTCTTGATTAGCCATTTTTATTCAGCATCCAAGATCTACCTAAGCTTAGTAAGCTTCTTCTAAGGAACTAGGGCTTTGATATCAATTATAAGAACATAACTATCTACTAAGAGGTGGGGGTGAATCAACAAATTGAATAAATTAGTCCTTTAATATTTTTAATGTAGATTAAAACATATATGCATAGATCACACACTCAAAAATATTCATAACACCCAATGTAAGTGGATAAACCAATATGGGAAAAAACATGGTGAGAAACAACTACTAGAGTCTACCATTCTAATCTAGTCTCACAATCATAACCTCAATGGTTACAAAATTTATGAGTATAGACCCCAAAGAGACACCAATCCCCTAGTTTAAGAGTACCTACTCTAAGGAAGCACCAATTCCCTAATTGCACACCAACTTAGCTTATCTGATGGTACCCACCAATTAGATATATATTCAAAATATGGAGCTACAACTCTAGATTATAATATTGATTAATAAAAGAATCCAATTCCAATTTCCAGTTACAAGTCTATTCTGTAACTTCTCAAACTTTGATCTTCATCTCTCTCCTCTCTTCCACTCTACCCTTCTATCTCTATGTCTCTATATTTTCTAATTGACCCAATTCAACCACTTTAGTCTTTTTGACTTATATCCCAAATCACACACACACACACACACACACACACACACACACACACACACACACACACACACACACACACACACACACACACACACACAAGCATCAAATCTAGGTTTTTGCATCTTCTCTATGTTCACACTTATTTACTAACACATCATGCTATTTCTAGAATCGGTTTATATTTATTTGAACAACAATTTTCCCTCATCTTGAATTCATGCTCTAACACCATGATTTTTGGTCTCATTACTATTTGAAGCATATATTGGGCTTTGGTTTTGATGCACATGCCATATTACATAAATTTGATCCATCATTGCCATTTATTTTGTTGTCTTTATCATATTTTATGGCTTTCCTACATGTTTCTCCACCTAACCATTAGGATGAACATATATTTAAATATTGAACATTAATTTTAAGTTTTGTGCCATGATAAAATTATCCTCATTAAATTTATTTAACTTTAAAATGTGTCTGTTAGATCAAGTTCTGACAGGCACACTCACTCTGTTGGATACTTGTATGCTTCTAAACTTTAATATTTTAACTTTAAAACACATTCATTAGATATTTTGATCTAATCTCCCACATGTCATTGGATCTTCAAATATGCACAAACTTTACCTTTTTCCAATGTTAAACATAGAGCTCTTAATCTCATCTCATTACTTATTGAATCTTTAAAACAAATATGCTCCATCAATCTTGTCAAACTAGCTCAATCTTTAACTTGAATCTATGTCATTAAACATCGAGCACTTGATCCCATTGAGTCTATTATCTCTGTTAGATTTAGATTACATGATCACATAGTGATTGTTCGATCTTCTAACAAGCTCAAACTTTATCTATGACAAGCTCCTATGAATGTGATACTTGGCACCCTCTCATGGATTCTAAACATTACTATCAGTGCCCACACTTATGACAATTGGCATCTTTGCATGCCTTCTATAAATTGCTATCAGTGCCTATGATTGTGACACTTGACACCCTCACATTCCTTACATACCTTTGCTATCAATTTATACTATTGAGACACTTGGAATTCCCACGTTAATCCTTGACTATGTAAGCTCCATGATTATGACACTTGTCACTATAACATTTAATCAGAGCTGCTTTGGACAAATTGACTTTGTTATGCTTCATTGGATCTTTGATGTATGATTAAGCACTAATCATTGATTGATCTGGGATAAATATTAAGTCAAGGACTTAGGAAACATAAAGTCTTATAACATTCCTCGAGCTAATAATTATTAGGTTGAAGGGGCCAATTGATAATGATGAGGAAGACTTAATTTATAACTTAAGTAACTGGTTCCTATCTATATCCAGTTAACATAAAAATATAACATGCCTATGAATGCCCTGGATTAAACCCTTAGGGTTTAACTTAGAAACCTTGTAATGTTTGAGAGCAAAGATAAATCATTTTTGAGCTCATTTCTCTTCATTTGAACTCACAAACCATATATATAGGATGTTCTAAAAAAACCCATAATAAATCTTCAATCAATTTTTCTTCAATCCTCTAGAGATGGTCTCTATAAAAACATGACAAATTTTCACTGTAACTATAAAACAAGATCTTCTCTCTAATCTCATGCCAATAATCTCCCTTTTGAAATCAATGACAATCATATTGCCAACATTATCCACAAGACAATACTACCCATCACCCTTGATTAAAAAGGAGCTCTTCTAGGGTCCAATGAGGTCCATTGTATATGTGAGAGTGCACTTCCACCCTTAGTAATTATGTGTCTTATCTATGTCCTTTCTTCTTCGAAGGGACTCCAACATCCGTGTGTCACTTAGAAGTTTTAGGTGGGGGAGACCAAGGAGGTTACATTCAAGGAGGGATTGAATGGGGGGTCAAATTCTCCTGTAAGGGATCTTCTGTGAAGGGGAAGGTATAGGGTGGGGAAGGTTGTCCTTAGTAGGGTAAAAAGGGAGGGAAACAGGGTAGGGGATTAGGCACAGGACATCCCACAATAGCATTCATCATCATCACCGAGTGAGAGAAAGAAGAGTAGTATAACTTTTCACGATTCTACCACTTGCAAAAAAATTAAGATGTTATGATTTTCAAAATCCATGATTTTCATGTAAGGTGATAATATGAATATATATATATATATATATATATATATATATATATATATATATATATATATATATATATATATAATTAAAATTTATATGTTTTTATTATAATTTTAATAATAAAAAATAATTATAAAACAATAAATGATAATTTTTTTAATAAGGATGAGCTTCAATCCTAATCAAAATTAAGAAAAATAATAAATATTTATATATATATATTTTTAAATAAAATATTAAAATTTAAATATAATCAACATTTTAAATTTCATAAAGTAATATATCATTTAAAATGTATAAATTATATGTACAAATTATATATCATAAATTATTAAATAAATAAATATATAAAGTATAATTTTTTTAATTTAAAATATTAAAAAACAAATAAATACACAAATAGTTAATAAAATTAATTAATTAAATAACATAATAACTAATATAATACAAAAATTTAAATGTCGAAATCCTATTTTAACATTAAAAATTTCTTTTGTTTTAGGTTCTAAAAATGATACTAGTAGAAGAATGACAAAACTCATGGTCCTAGCATCATTTAAGGAAGGTTTCCCATGTAAAAAATTATTAACATTTTTAACACAAATTTTTTCAAGAAACATAGCCTTAGAAGAAATCCCATAAGTTAAAAAATTGAGGTTATTGTAGTTGATAGTAGTGAGAAAAAATATACTAAATAAATGTTTTATAAAATATTATTGCCATCGATGTTTTAAATTATGATATGTAATTCATCATCGTGATTTAAAAAGAATATCTATATAAGTCCATATCTAGTTATGTAGATAATCCTTTGAAGTGATACCTAGTATGTATAATTTAGAAAATAATAAATATAAAAATAATAATTTTAATTAATAAATGAAAATAAAAATGATTATAATGTAAAAAAAATTAAATTATTAAATTTTGTTGTAATGGTATAATTTTTTATTGTTTTGGGTTCCAAAAAAAAAAAATTTGATACTAATAAAAGAAGTAAAACCCCATTATTTTAGCATTTTTAACTTTAATAGTTTTAAATGTTTAACTTTATTAGTAATGTTTAACCTATATAGAGTATAAATTAAAGAAAAATGTTTTTTTGGAGTGCATATCATCAAAGAATATAATTTTTGATGAAGTTGCATAGAATTTTGTTGCATTCAAAGTTTTAAAATACATTAAATAATGTATTGTTGGGTTGTAGAAATCGTATGCATGAATTTCAGTTTAAAATTATTTATATAGATAATTTTGTGAGGTTCAAGAAATGTATTAGGCATACTTTAAAAAATAATTTATATAAAATTAGTGATTGAAATTAATTAATTAAAATGAAATAAAAGGTTTTATAAAAAATAATATAACATCTTTTCATGTTACTCCAAAATTAATTATATTTGTAAAATTTATTTAATTGTGTTTATAAATACATATAAATTTATAGGTAAATGAACATACAGAAAAATATAAACATGAGAATACAAACTATCAATGTTAAAAATTTATCTTTATATATATGGATAGGTAACCAAATTATTCCTAGTTCAACTTAATTACATGCCAAGTTACGATCCTAAGGCCTGTATCTTATTAATCTATACGTAAAAATAAACCCACACAAATTAAAGTCACAACATCTTAAATATTTTTTTCTAATTCTCGAATTTGTCTCCTTATGATACGTACACATAAACATGTGCTCACTATACAAACATGATTAGGACTACTATAAATCTCTCAAAATCTTAGAGAGTGGTATCATATATAAAATACTTATTTATCCTAAGGATGGTTGATTATATTATTTATTTCATTTGATTACCACCCTTAATAAGTATCACCTTTTAATTTAATATTTATATATTCACTTGGTCAAAGATAAGTATCACCTTGAGTCTTAAAAGGATAAGTCAAGTAGTTTAATAATAGTGTAGGAATGTCTTCTATACGTAAATAAAATTGAATTTATATCATAATATTATCATCGCACTATTATATTTCATATAAATCATGTGACCAATAAGTCATGGATGGAGTCCCTTAATCTTAATATTATAGAGAATGATGCTTACATGATTCACACTTTAATATATACATAATTATCAGGAGTAACTAGAATTATTTCATTGGACTCACATATTAAATATAATGAAGTGGTGATGATCACATAAAGAAACAAGAGTCAAGTTGTGGCTTGAGTATCTATCACATGTTATTAAAAGTATGACAACTAGATATATCTATATGTGCCTACTATATGTATGGGGGCATGTATAGGTGCCTACTAGGCTTTAAGGCTTTGGGGAAAAATGCTTCTAAACAAATATCATCTCATGAAAGGACATGGTAGCTAGATTTTAAATCATATTTTAATAAAATAAGTGTTTAATATAACTATTAAATTTGATATACATACAAAACAAAAATTTAAAATTTATGTTTAACCAACATTTCCCCCATGCTAGATATTTTTCTTCAAAATAGAGTAGCCAAGCTAAAACAAGAGAGAAACTACAACTTGGAAACAATAAATATACTATCTAATCAACAAATACAAGGTTGAGCATACAAAATTTACCAAAAGAGACATAGACCCAAGGCTAGATAGAATATCATTATCTAAAAACTAGATGAAAAAGTGGGAAACTAACATGAACCCAAAAATAGTAGACAATACCAAAATTTAGAGTGTAGGAAGAGATTATAAAGACCCAAGATATGTTTTAATTTAATGAAATAATTTTTTTTTTCATCAGCTAAATTTTATACATAATGTTAAGTTGAGGTCTCATGCATCTTTAGTTATAATCTTACAATTTAATGTCATGTAATAGGTAGTTGATATGCTTGTTGGGGGAAAACATTCCCCCTAGTTTTGGGAATGAAAAGAGAGGCCCATGAAATTTTAGAACATCCTATAGGATATATGGGACCCAAAATATATAAGGAAAATATTACTTTATATATGGTGAAACTGGTTTTCTATCATTTTGTTTAAAACTACCAGCCATCACAAAACAAATCTATTAAAGACCCAAATATGTTCAGTATATATATATATATATATATATATATATATATATATATATATATATATATATATAATTTAACAATTGGTAATTTATTTACCTCAATTGACAAAGGTAATTATCCCTAACAAAATGAAGTTTTTAAGATTAATATGGAATTCAATAGATAATAATTTCAAGGTCATTTTTTAGAATGAAAAATGGCCAATGCATTATCAACAAAAAAATAAAATAAAATTATTTGAACGAGTAATAAAGAGGTAAAATTCTTAGAAACACACATGCAAGAGTAGAGGAAGAAAAACTATTTACTATAAAAGGGGGATAAATAACTTATATTCTCACTCCACCTTTTTTTTATTCATTCAAACTAGGTCATCTATTCTTTCTTTCATCCTTTCTAACCATGGCATCGTATGCCACTTAATCTATTATGTGAATTTGTATATAATCACTAGAATTGCCTTGCAGTGCAATGACATCACCATGAGACCAAATTTTCACCAAATTTTGAGTGTCTCCTTTATGATGATCATTCTACCATGAATTTTACATAGCCAAAAAAATTTACATTCCACTATGACCATTGACAACCATAATGATACCACTTTTAGTGGTGACATTCAAATCACCATCCACCATTGTAGGTTCTTTGAGTCATTCACCATCAAGCATTGCTTCTACTTTTGGAGTCCTATGACCTCCTTCGTTGATAAGCTCCCCTTTAGATTTAATCATATCATCCATATTTCCATTATTCATCAGTGGTTTCCCATAAAAAAGGCTATTTTCTAGGTCAAACAACCAAGTAGATTGATCATTGGCATGAAGACAAATAAATGTAATTGCTTTCCATGAAATTTGATGAAGCAATTACTAACTTTCCATCCTGATACTAGATTGACACCATTTGGTTTTTTTTTTCTTGAACATCCAACATGAAATCTGGTGTGGCCTTTTTCTCATCCAAACTAGCCAATTAAGTCCACCATTTATTATTTTGTATAAGCTAATGTTCATTCACAGCCTCAAGGTATAATGATTCAAGAAAAAGATCTCCATCCTTAGTTTTAGGGAATAACTCACCATGAACATTGAAAATATTGGTGATGAGTAGAAAATTCTCACCTTGTTGGGTTCTCTATGCTGAAACAAATGGTTTTGCCATGCCAAGTACAGTGACATCTACACAAAACAAATTTTTGCAATACTTGATAAAAATTTCCATTTAACATTGTCATTATCATAGGTAAATACTAATTTTGTAGCATTTGATTAGATATCAACCACATAATTAATCCTTCATTAATGACAATTGGGGAAAGTAATAAATTATTTTGTGGTGTCCTTAAATGTTGTGAAATGAATTCTGCTTATAACCAACAATAGCCTTTGATTGGTAGTCAAAGGCTATCAACATAGTTTAATATCAATAGGAATAAATAATAGTACTTGGGGGATAGGTATTAATAATTCACTCTTAATACATTTAAGTAGCTATCACCATTACTTGATCATGAACATAACCCAAACTATAAACTATATTTTATTGAATAACAGGGATATAGACTTTGAGAAGTTGGAAAATTTCAAAAGGAAAAATGAATTGCATTCAAGGTGATACATATTGACAACAAAAAATTAATACCATGTAGTAAAATGATGTGATAGAATTTAATAGTTTTAATAGGGTTCACATAAAGTATATACATCACATTTAATGTATAAAGCATCTAAACACTAGCTATCACTGGTAATGATATGTATTTTTTGAATAATTACCACAAGTCCCTATAGGGCATCAGGGAAAAAAAACTTATCTAAGTGGATAAAAAAAATACTTGATTGGATTGTAATTGGATTAATACCACATTTTTAATAATTTTAAGATAAGGATAATTTATTGGGTAGTACACTCACAAAAATCATTTTGAATGCAAAAAGAGGCTAAAGGGCGAAAAAATTGAAATGGTGACTTACATTAATCATTCCTCCCCCTATTTATAAAAACGTACAATGTTTGTGTCTTAAAATAAAAATATTTTTCTTATAATTATTACTAAACATTTAACATTTAATTAATCATAAAAGTAACTAAAAATTACTTATTCATGATTTCAACCTATCAATAAATAATGTAATAAAAAATGGGTAGACAAATGTTTTATAATATTTTAAAAGGTTCATGATAATGAATGATAAAATTTAAAGAGATGGTCTTAATTTTAGGTTGAAGGGAATTTATTCATCCAACCCTTCCATGATGAAAATTTACAAGAAATAGTTTCACTTTGATTGATAAGATTAAATTAAGTACACACCTCATAAAAATTATGTTAAATAAAATATTATTTTTTACTTCATATCTATAAGAATTCAATGTTGATTTTATATAGAAATATAGAATTTCAAGACTCTAGAAATTATTTTATATTATATCATGTGAACATATTTTGAAGGATCAAGTCATGTCAAGCGTATCCCAATTTAGTATTGTTAATATGTGTATGTAATTTTGCATTCTACATAGCAGTTATGGTAGAAAAAAAAACCATAGGCAACCTTGTAATAATCTTTTATCATTTTGAAAAAGGATGATTTATAGTTTTATGTGAATGAATTAATGGAAGAAGTAATGGGAGGGGTGAGTGGAGAGGAAAGGGAAGTCAAGGCAGAATGCATTAAAGAGAGAAACAAAGTATGGAAGAGTAAAAAATATGGATCCTATGTCAAATAGAGAAAAATACAAGACTACAAATACTCTGAAAGTATAATTCATAGACAAAAAAGAATAAAATGGATAACTAGTGGTAGTTTGAAAGGATGGAGCATAACAAAACATAGAGTTTAGTGTTGAGGAGACTCCATAGATAATGGTAGAGTAGTGAAGTGCCATCAAGGGAGACCAGAACCCC